>OZ029913.1:34657201-34975221 GCA_964023275.1 Norana najaformis | reverse complement strand
CCTAACCCTAACCCTAACCCTAACCCTAACCCTAACCCTAACCCTAACCCTAACCCTAACCCTAACCCTAACCCTAACCCTAACCCTAACCCTAACCCTAACCCTAACCCTAACCCTAACCCTAACCCTAACCCTAACCCTAACCCTAACCCTAACCCTAACCCTAACCCTAACCCTAACCCTAACCCTAACCCTAACCCTAACCCTAACCCTAACCCTAACCCTAACCCTAACCCTAACCCTAACCCTAACCCTAACCCTAACCCTAACCCTAACCCTAACCCTAACCCTAACCCTAACCCTAACCCTAACCCTAACCCTAACCCTAACCCTAACCCTAACCCTAACCCTAACCCTAACCCTAACCCTAACCCTAACCCTAACCCTAACCCTAACCCTAACCCTAACCCTAACCCTAACCCTAACCCTAACCCTAACCCTAACCCTAACCCTAACCCTAACCCTAACCCTAACCCTAACCCTAACCCTAACCCTAACCCTAACCCTAACCCTAACCCTAACCCTAACCCTAACCCTAACCCTAACCCTAACCCTAACCCTAACCCTAACCCTAACCCTAACCCTAACCCTAACCCTAACCCTAACCCTAACCCTAACCCTAACCCTAACCCTAACCCTAACCCTAACCCTAACCCTAACCCTAACCCTAACCCTAACCCTAACCCTAACCCTAACCCTAACCCTAACCCTAACCCTAACCCTAACCCTAACCCTAACCCTAACCCTAACCCTAACCCTAACCCTAACCCTAACCCTAACCCTAACCCTAACCCTAACCCTAACCCTAACCCTAACCCTAACCCTAACCCTAACCCTAACCCTAACCCTAACCCTAACCCTAACCCTAACCCTAACCCTAACCCTAACCCTAACCCTAACCCTAACCCTAACCCTAACCCTAACCCTAACCCTAACCCTAACCCTAACCCTAACCCTAACCCTAACCCTAACCCTAACCCTAACCCTAACCCTAACCCTAACCCTAACCCTAACCCTAACCCTAACCCTAACCCTAACCCTAACCCTAACCCTAACCCTAACCCTAACCCTAACCCTAACCCTAACCCTAACCCTAACCCTAACCCTAACCCTAACCCTAACCCTAACCCTAACCCTAACCCTAACCCTAACCCTAACCCTAACCCTAACCCTAACCCTAACCCTAACCCTAACCCTAACCCTAACCCTAACCCTAACCCTAACCCTAACCCTAACCCTAACCCTAACCCTAACCCTAACCCTAACCCTAACCCTAACCCTAACCCTAACCCTAACCCTAACCCTAACCCTAACCCTAACCCTAACCCTAACCCTAACCCTAACCCTAACCCTAACCCTAACCCTAACCCTAACCCTAACCCTAACCCTAACCCTAACCCTAACCCTAACCCTAACCCTAACCCTAACCCTAACCCTAACCCTAACCCTAACCCTAACCCTAACCCTAACCCTAACCCTAACCCTAACCCTAACCCTAACCCTAACCCTAACCCTAACCCTAACCCTAACCCTAACCCTAACCCTAACCCTAACCCTAACCCTAACCCTAACCCTAACCCTAACCCTAACCCTAACCCTAACCCTAACCCTAACCCTAACCCTAACCCTAACCCTAACCCTAACCCTAACCCTAACCCTAACCCTAACCCTAACCCTAACCCTAACCCTAACCCTAACCCTAACCCTAACCCTAACCCTAACCCTAACCCTAACCCTAACCCTAACCCTAACCCTAACCCTAACCCTAACCCTAACCCTAACCCTAACCCTAACCCTAACCCTAACCCTAACCCTAACCCTAACCCTAACCCTAACCCTAACCCTAACCCTAACCCTAACCCTAACCCTAACCCTAACCCTAACCCTAACCCTAACCCTAACCCTAACCCTAACCCTAACCCTAACCCTAACCCTAACCCTAACCCTAACCCTAACCCTAACCCTAACCCTAACCCTAACCCTAACCCTAACCCTAACCCTAACCCTAACCCTAACCCTAACCCTAACCCTAACCCTAACCCTAACCCTAACCCTAACCCTAACCCTAACCCTAACCCTAACCCTAACCCTAACCCTAACCCTAACCCTAACCCTAACCCTAACCCTAACCCTAACCCTAACCCTAACCCTAACCCTAACCCTAACCCTAACCCTAACCCTAACCCTAACCCTAACCCTAACCCTAACCCTAACCCTAACCCTAACCCTAACCCTAACCCTAACCCTAACCCTAACCCTAACCCTAACCCTAACCCTAACCCTAACCCTAACCCTAACCCTAACCCTAACCCTAACCCTAACCCTAACCCTAACCCTAACCCTAACCCTAACCCTAACCCTAACCCTAACCCTAACCCTAACCCTAACCCTAACCCTAACCCTAACCCTAACCCTAACCCTAACCCTAACCCTAACCCTAACCCTAACCCTAACCCTAACCCTAACCCTAACCCTAACCCTAACCCTAACCCTAACCCTAACCCTAACCCTAACCCTAACCCTAACCCTAACCCTAACCCTAACCCTAACCCTAACCCTAACCCTAACCCTAACCCTAACCCTAACCCTAACCCTAACCCTAACCCTAACCCTAACCCTAACCCTAACCCTAACCCTAACCCTAACCCTAACCCTAACCCTAACCCTAACCCTAACCCTAACCCTAACCCTAACCCTAACCCTAACCCTAACCCTAACCCTAACCCTAACCCTAACCCTAACCCTAACCCTAACCCTAACCCTAACCCTAACCCTAACCCTAACCCTAACCCTAACCCTAACCCTAACCCTAACCCTAACCCTAACCCTAACCCTAACCCTAACCCTAACCCTAACCCTAACCCTAACCCTAACCCTAACCCTAACCCTAACCCTAACCCTAACCCTAACCCTAACCCTAACCCTAACCCTAACCCTAACCCTAACCCTAACCCTAACCCTAACCCTAACCCTAACCCTAACCCTAACCCTAACCCTAACCCTAACCCTAACCCTAACCCTAACCCTAACCCTAACCCTAACCCTAACCCTAACCCTAACCCTAACCCTAACCCTAACCCTAACCCTAACCCTAACCCTAACCCTAACCCTAACCCTAACCCTAACCCTAACCCTAACCCTAACCCTAACCCTAACCCTAACCCTAACCCTAACCCTAACCCTAACCCTAACCCTAACCCTAACCCTAACCCTAACCCTAACCCTAACCCTAACCCTAACCCTAACCCTAACCCTAACCCTAACCCTAACCCTAACCCTAACCCTAACCCTAACCCTAACCCTAACCCTAACCCTAACCCTAACCCTAACCCTAACCCTAACCCTAACCCTAAGCTAAAACCTAACCCTAACCCTAACCCTAACCCTAACCCTAACCCTAACCCTAACCCTAACCCTAACCCTAACCCTAACCCTAACCCTAACCCTAACCCTAACCCTAACCCTAACCCTAACCCTAACCCTAACCCTAACCCTAACCCTAACCCTAACCCTAACCCTAACCCTAACCCTAACCCTAACCCTAACCCTAACCCTAACCCTAACCCTAACCCTAACCCTAACCCTAACCCTAACCCTAACCCTAACCCTAACCCTAACCCTAACCCTAACCCTAACCCTAACCCTAACCCTAACCCTAACCCTAACCCTAACCCTAACCCTAACCCTAACCCTAACCCTAACCCTAACCCTAACCCTAACCCTAACCCTAACCCTAACCCTAACCCTAACCCTAACCCTAACCCTAACCCTAACCCTAACCCTAACCCTAACCCTAACCCTAACCCTAACCCTAACCCTAACCCTAACCCTAACCCTAACCCTAACCCTAACCCTAACCCTAACCCTAACCCTAACCCTAACCCTAACCCTAACCCTAACCCTAACCCTAACCCTAACCCTAACCCTAACCCTAACCCTAACCCTAACCCTAACCCTAACCCTAACCCTAACCCTAACCCTAACCCTAACCCTAACCCTAACCCTAACCCTAACCCTAACCCTAACCCTAACCCTAACCCTAACCCTAACCCTAACCCTAACCCTAACCCTAACCCTAACCCTAACCCTAACCCTAACCCTAACCCTAACCCTAACCCTAACCCTAACCCTAACCCTAACCCTAACCCTAACCCTAACCCTAACCCTAACCCTAACCCTAACCCTAACCCTAACCCTAACCCTAACCCTAACCCTAACCCTAACCCTAACCCTAACCCTAACCCTAACCCTAACCCTAACCCTAACCCTAACCCTAACCCTAACCCTAACCCTAACCCTAACCCTAACCCTAACCCTAACCCTAACCCTAACCCTAACCCTAACCCTAACCCTAACCCTAACCCTAACCCTAACCCTAACCCTAACCCTAACCCTAACCCTAACCCTAACCCTAACCCTAACCCTAACCCTAACCCTAACCCTAACCCTAACCCTAACCCTAACCCTAACCCTAACCCTAAGCTAAAACCTAACCCTAACCCTAACCCTAACCCTAACCCTAACCCTAACCCTAACCCTAACCCTAACCCTAACCCTAACCCTAACCCTAACCCTAACCCTAACCCTAACCCTAACCCTAACCCTAACCCTAACCCTAACCCTAACCCTAACCCTAACCCTAACCCTAACCCTAACCCTAACCCTAACCCTAACCCTAACCCTAACCCTAACCCTAACCCTAACCCTAACCCTAACCCTAACCCTAACCCTAACCCTAACCCTAACCCTAACCCTAACCCTAACCCTAACCCTAACCCTAACCCTAACCCTAACCCTAACCCTAACCCTAACCCTAACCCTAACCCTAACCCTAACCCTAACCCTAACCCTAACCCTAACCCTAACCCTAACCCTAACCCTAACCCTAACCCTAACCCTAACCCTAACCCTAACCCTAACCCTAACCCTAACCCTAACCCTAACCCTAACCCTAACCCTAACCCTAACCCTAACCCTAACCCTAACCCTAACCCTAACCCTAACCCTAACCCTAACCCTAACCCTAACCCTAACCCTAACCCTAACCCTAACCCTAACCCTAACCCTAACCCTAACCCTAACCCTAACCCTAACCCTAACCCTAACCCTAACCCTAACCCTAACCCTAACCCTAACCCTAACCCTAACCCTAACCCTAACCCTAACCCTAACCCTAACCCTAACCCTAACCCTAACCCTAACCCTAACCCTAACCCTAACCCTAACCCTAACCCTAACCCTAACCCTAACCCTAACCCTAACCCTAACCCTAACCCTAACCCTAACCCTAACCCTAACCCTAACCCTAACCCTAACCCTAACCCTAACCCTAACCCTAACCCTAACCCTAACCCTAACCCTAACCCTAACCCTAACCCTAACCCTAACCCTAACCCTAACCCTAACCCTAACCCTAACCCTAACCCTAACCCTAACCCTAACCCTAACCCTAACCCTAACCCTAACCCTAACCCTAACCCTAACCCTAACCCTAACCCTAACCCTAACCCTAACCCTAACCCTAACCCTAACCCTAACCCTAACCCTAACCCTAACCCTAACCCTAACCCTAACCCTAACCCTAACCCTAACCCTAACCCTAACCCTAACCCTAACCCTAACCCTAACCCTAACCCTAACCCTAACCCTAACCCTAACCCTAACCCTAACCCTAACCCTAACCCTAACCCTAACCCTAACCCTAACCCTAACCCTAACCCTAACCCTAACCCTAACCCTAACCCTAACCCTAACCCTAACCCTAACCCTAACCCTAACCCTAACCCTAACCCTAACCCTAACCCTAACCCTAACCCTAACCCTAACCCTAACCCTAACCCTAACCCTAACCCTAACCCTAACCCTAACCCTAACCCTAACCCTAACCCTAACCCTAACCCTAACCCTAACCCTAACCCTAACCCTAACCCTAACCCTAACCCTAACCCTAACCCTAACCCTAACCCTAACCCTAACCCTAACCCTAACCCTAACCCTAACCCTAACCCTAACCCTAACCCTAACCCTAACCCTAACCCTAACCCTAACCCTAACCCTAACCCTAACCCTAACCCTAACCCTAACCCTAACCCTAACCCTAACCCTAACCCTAACCCTAACCCTAACCCTAACCCTAACCCTAACCCTAACCCTAACCCTAACCCTAACCCTAACCCTAACCCTAACCCTAACCCTAACCCTAACCCTAACCCTAACCCTAACCCTAACCCTAACCCTAACCCTAACCCTAACCCTAACCCTAACCCTAACCCTAACCCTAACCCTAACCCTAACCCTAACCCTAACCCTAACCCTAACCCTAACCCTAACCCTAACCCTAACCCTAACCCTAACCCTAACCCTAACCCTAACCCTAACCCTAACCCTAACCCTAACCCTAACCCTAACCCTAACCCTAACCCTAACCCTAACCCTAACCCTAACCCTAACCCTAACCCTAACCCTAACCCTAACCCTAACCCTAACCCTAACCCTAACCCTAACCCTAACCCTAACCCTAACCCTAACCCTAACCCTAACCCTAACCCTAACCCTAACCCTAACCCTAACCCTAACCCTAACCCTAACCCTAACCCTAACCCTAACCCTAACCCTAACCCTAACCCTAACCCTAACCCTAACCCTAACCCTAACCCTAACCCTAACCCTAACCCTAACCCTAACCCTAACCCTAACCCTAACCCTAACCCTAACCCTAACCCTAACCCTAACCCTAACCCTAACCCTAACCCTAACCCTAACCCTAACCCTAACCCTAACCCTAACCCTAACCCTAACCCTAACCCTAACCCTAACCCTAACCCTAACCCTAACCCTAACCCTAACCCTAACCCTAACCCTAACCCTAACCCTAACCCTAACCCTAACCCTAACCCTAACCCTAACCCTAACCCTAACCCTAACCCTAACCCTAACCCTAACCCTAACCCTAACCCTAACCCTAACCCTAACCCTAACCCTAACCCTAACCCTAACCCTAACCCTAACCCTAACCCTAACCCTAACCCTAACCCTAACCCTAACCCTAACCCTAACCCTAACCCTAACCCTAACCCTAACCCTAACCCTAACCCTAACCCTAACCCTAACCCTAACCCTAACCCTAACCCTAACCCTAACCCTAACCCTAACCCTAACCCTAACCCTAACCCTAACCCTAACCCTAACCCTAACCCTAACCCTAACCCTAACCCTAACCCTAACCCTAACCCTAACCCTAACCCTAACCCTAACCCTAACCCTAACCCTAACCCTAACCCTAACCCTAACCCTAACCCTAACCCTAACCCTAACCCTAACCCTAACCCTAACCCTAACCCTAACCCTAACCCTAACCCTAACCCTAACCCTAACCCTAACCCTAACCCTAACCCTAACCCTAACCCTAACCCTAACCCTAACCCTAACCCTAACCCTAACCCTAACCCTAACCCTAACCCTAACCCTAACCCTAACCCTAACCCTAACCCTAACCCTAACCCTAACCCTAACCCTAACCCTAACCCTAACCCTAACCCTAACCCTAACCCTAACCCTAACCCTAACCCTAACCCTAACCCTAACCCTAACCCTAACCCTAACCCTAACCCTAACCCTAACCCTAACCCTAACCCTAACCCTAACCCTAACCCTAACCCTAACCCTAACCCTAACCCTAACCCTAACCCTAACCCTAACCCTAACCCTAACCCTAACCCTAACCCTAACCCTAACCCTAACCCTAACCCTAACCCTAACCCTAACCCTAACCCTAACCCTAACCCTAACCCTAACCCTAACCCTAACCCTAACCCTAACCCTAACCCTAACCCTAACCCTAACCCTAACCCTAACCCTAACCCTAACCCTAACCCTAACCCTAACCCTAACCCTAACCCTAACCCTAACCCTAACCCTAACCCTAACCCTAACCCTAACCCTAACCCTAACCCTAACCCTAACCCTAACCCTAACCCTAACCCTAACCCTAACCCTAACCCTAACCCTAACCCTAACCCTAACCCTAACCCTAACCCTAACCCTAACCCTAACCCTAACCCTAACCCTAACCCTAACCCTAACCCTAACCCTAACCCTAACCCTAACCCTAACCCTAACCCTAACCCTAACCCTAACCCTAACCCTAACCCTAACCCTAACCCTAACCCTAACCCTAACCCTAACCCTAACCCTAACCCTAACCCTAACCCTAACCCTAACCCTAACCCTAACCCTAACCCTAACCCTAACCCTAACCCTAACCCTAACCCTAACCCTAACCCTAACCCTAACCCTAACCCTAACCCTAACCCTAACCCTAACCCTAACCCTAACCCTAACCCTAACCCTAACCCTAACCCTAACCCTAACCCTAACCCTAACCCTAACCCTAACCCTAACCCTAACCCTAACCCTAACCCTAACCCTAACCCTAACCCTAACCCTAACCCTAACCCTAACCCTAACCCTAACCCTAACCCTAACCCTAACCCTAACCCTAACCCTAACCCTAACCCTAACCCTAACCCTAACCCTAACCCTAACCCTAACCCTAACCCTAACCCTAACCCTAACCCTAACCCTAACCCTAACCCTAACCCTAACCCTAACCCTAACCCTAACCCTAACCCTAACCCTAACCCTAACCCTAACCCTAACCCTAACCCTAACCCTAACCCTAACCCTAACCCTAACCCTAACCCTAACCCTAACCCTAACCCTAACCCTAACCCTAACCCTAACCCTAACCCTAACCCTAACCCTAACCCTAACCCTAACCCTAACCCTAACCCTAACCCTAACCCTAACCCTAACCCTAACCCTAACCCTAACCCTAACCCTAACCCTAACCCTAACCCTAACCCTAACCCTAACCCTAACCCTAACCCTAACCCTAACCCTAACCCTAACCCTAACCCTAACCCTAACCCTAACCCTAACCCTAACCCTAACCCTAACCCTAACCCTAACCCTAACCCTAACCCTAACCCTAACCCTAACCCTAACCCTAACCCTAACCCTAACCCTAACCCTAACCCTAACCCTAACCCTAACCCTAACCCTAACCCTAACCCTAACCCTAACCCTAACCCTAACCCTAACCCTAACCCTAACCCTAACCCTAACCCTAACCCTAACCCTAACCCTAACCCTAACCCTAACCCTAACCCTAACCCTAACCCTAACCCTAACCCTAACCCTAACCCTAACCCTAACCCTAACCCTAACCCTAACCCTAACCCTAACCCTAACCCTAACCCTAACCCTAACCCTAACCCTAACCCTAACCCTAACCCTAACCCTAACCCTAACCCTAACCCTAACCCTAACCCTAACCCTAACCCTAACCCTAACCCTAACCCTAACCCTAACCCTAACCCTAACCCTAACCCTAACCCTAACCCTAACCCTAACCCTAACCCTAACCCTAACCCTAACCCTAACCCTAACCCTAACCCTAACCCTAACCCTAACCCTAACCCTAACCCTAACCCTAACCCTAACCCTAACCCTAACCCTAACCCTAACCCTAACCCTAACCCTAACCCTAACCCTAACCCTAACCCTAACCCTAACCCTAACCCTAACCCTAACCCTAACCCTAACCCTAACCCTAACCCTAACCCTAACCCTAACCCTAACCCTAACCCTAACCCTAACCCTAACCCTAACCCTAACCCTAACCCTAACCCTAACCCTAACCCTAACCCTAACCCTAACCCTAACCCTAACCCTAACCCTAACCCTAACCCTAACCCTAACCCTAACCCTAACCCTAACCCTAACCCTAACCCTAACCCTAACCCTAACCCTAACCCTAACCCTAACCCTAACCCTAACCCTAACCCTAACCCTAACCCTAACCCTAACCCTAACCCTAACCCTAACCCTAACCCTAACCCTAACCCTAACCCTAACCCTAACCCTAACCCTAACCCTAACCCTAACCCTAACCCTAACCCTAACCCTAACCCTAACCCTAACCCTAACCCTAACCCTAACCCTAACCCTAACCCTAACCCTAACCCTAACCCTAACCCTAACCCTAACCCTAACCCTAACCCTAACCCTAACCCTAACCCTAACCCTAACCCTAACCCTAACCCTAACCCTAACCCTAACCCTAACCCTAACCCTAACCCTAACCCTAACCCTAACCCTAACCCTAACCCTAACCCTAACCCTAACCCTAACCCTAACCCTAACCCTAACCCTAACCCTAACCCTAACCCTAACCCTAACCCTAACCCTAACCCTAACCCTAACCCTAACCCTAACCCTAACCCTAACCCTAACCCTAACCCTAACCCTAACCCTAACCCTAACCCTAACCCTAACCCTAACCCTAACCCTAACCCTAACCCTAACCCTAACCCTAACCCTAACCCTAACCCTAACCCTAACCCTAACCCTAACCCTAACCCTAACCCTAACCCTAACCCTAACCCTAACCCTAACCCTAACCCTAACCCTAACCCTAACCCTAACCCTAACCCTAACCCTAACCCTAACCCTAACCCTAACCCTAACCCTAACCCTAACCCTAACCCTAACCCTAACCCTAACCCTAACCCTAACCCTAACCCTAACCCTAACCCTAACCCTAACCCTAACCCTAACCCTAACCCTAACCCTAACCCTAACCCTAACCCTAACCCTAACCCTAACCCTAACCCTAACCCTAACCCTAACCCTAACCCTAACCCTAACCCTAACCCTAACCCTAACCCTAACCCTAACCCTAACCCTAACCCTAACCCTAACCCTAACCCTAACCCTAACCCTAACCCTAACCCTAACCCTAACCCTAACCCTAACCCTAACCCTAACCCTAACCCTAACCCTAACCCTAACCCTAACCCTAACCCTAACCCTAACCCTAACCCTAACCCTAACCCTAACCCTAACCCTAACCCTAACCCTAACCCTAACCCTAACCCTAACCCTAACCCTAACCCTAACCCTAACCCTAACCCTAACCCTAACCCTAACCCTAACCCTAACCCTAACCCTAACCCTAACCCTAACCCTAACCCTAACCCTAACCCTAACCCTAACCCTAACCCTAACCCTAACCCTAACCCTAACCCTAACCCTAACCCTAACCCTAACCCTAACCCTAACCCTAACCCTAACCCTAACCCTAACCCTAACCCTAACCCTAACCCTAACCCTAACCCTAACCCTAACCCTAACCCTAACCCTAACCCTAACCCTAACCCTAACCCTAACCCTAACCCTAACCCTAACCCTAACCCTAACCCTAACCCTAACCCTAACCCTAACCCTAACCCTAACCCTAACCCTAACCCTAACCCTAACCCTAACCCTAACCCTAACCCTAACCCTAACCCTAACCCTAACCCTAACCCTAACCCTAACCCTAACCCTAACCCTAACCCTAACCCTAACCCTAACCCTAACCCTAACCCTAACCCTAACCCTAACCCTAACCCTAACCCTAACCCTAACCCTAACCCTAACCCTAACCCTAACCCTAACCCTAACCCTAACCCTAACCCTAACCCTAACCCTAACCCTAACCCTAACCCTAACCCTAACCCTAACCCTAACCCTAACCCTAACCCTAACCCTAACCCTAACCCTAACCCTAACCCTAACCCTAACCCTAACCCTAACCCTAACCCTAACCCTAACCCTAACCCTAACCCTAACCCTAACCCTAACCCTAACCCTAACCCTAACCCTAACCCTAACCCTAACCCTAACCCTAACCCTAACCCTAACCCTAACCCTAACCCTAACCCTAACCCTAACCCTAACCCTAACCCTAACCCTAACCCTAACCCTAACCCTAACCCTAACCCTAACCCTAACCCTAACCCTAACCCTAACCCTAACCCTAACCCTAACCCTAACCCTAACCCTAACCCTAACCCTAACCCTAACCCTAACCCTAACCCTAACCCTAACCCTAACCCTAACCCTAACCCTAACCCTAACCCTAACCCTAACCCTAACCCTAACCCTAACCCTAACCCTAACCCTAACCCTAACCCTAACCCTAACCCTAACCCTAACCCTAACCCTAACCCTAACCCTAACCCTAACCCTAACCCTAACCCTAACCCTAACCCTAACCCTAACCCTAACCCTAACCCTAACCCTAACCCTAACCCTAACCCTAACCCTAACCCTAACCCTAACCCTAACCCTAACCCTAACCCTAACCCTAACCCTAACCCTAACCCTAACCCTAACCCTAACCCTAACCCTAACCCTAACCCTAACCCTAACCCTAACCCTAACCCTAACCCTAACCCTAACCCTAACCCTAACCCTAACCCTAACCCTAACCCTAACCCTAACCCTAACCCTAACCCTAACCCTAACCCTAACCCTAACCCTAACCCTAACCCTAACCCTAACCCTAACCCTAACCCTAACCCTAACCCTAACCCTAACCCTAACCCTAACCCTAACCCTAACCCTAACCCTAACCCTAACCCTAACCCTAACCCTAACCCTAACCCTAACCCTAACCCTAACCCTAACCCTAACCCTAACCCTAACCCTAACCCTAACCCTAACCCTAACCCTAACCCTAACCCTAACCCTAACCCTAACCCTAACCCTAACCCTAACCCTAACCCTAACCCTAACCCTAACCCTAACCCTAACCCTAACCCTAACCCTAACCCTAACCCTAACCCTAACCCTAACCCTAACCCTAACCCTAACCCTAACCCTAACCCTAACCCTAACCCTAACCCTAACCCTAACCCTAACCCTAACCCTAACCCTAACCCTAACCCTAACCCTAACCCTAACCCTAACCCTAACCCTAACCCTAACCCTAACCCTAACCCTAACCCTAACCCTAACCCTAACCCTAACCCTAACCCTAACCCTAACCCTAACCCTAACCCTAACCCTAACCCTAACCCTAACCCTAACCCTAACCCTAACCCTAACCCTAACCCTAACCCTAACCCTAACCCTAACCCTAACCCTAACCCTAACCCTAACCCTAACCCTAACCCTAACCCTAACCCTAACCCTAACCCTAACCCTAACCCTAACCCTAACCCTAACCCTAACCCTAACCCTAACCCTAACCCTAACCCTAACCCTAACCCTAACCCTAACCCTAACCCTAACCCTAACCCTAACCCTAACCCTAACCCTAACCCTAACCCTAACCCTAACCCTAACCCTAACCCTAACCCTAACCCTAACCCTAACCCTAACCCTAACCCTAACCCTAACCCTAACCCTAACCCTAACCCTAACCCTAACCCTAACCCTAACCCTAACCCTAACCCTAACCCTAACCCTAACCCTAACCCTAACCCTAACCCTAACCCTAACCCTAACCCTAACCCTAACCCTAACCCTAACCCTAACCCTAACCCTAACCCTAACCCTAACCCTAACCCTAACCCTAACCCTAACCCTAACCCTAACCCTAACCCTAACCCTAACCCTAACCCTAACCCTAACCCTAACCCTAACCCTAACCCTAACCCTAACCCTAACCCTAACCCTAACCCTAACCCTAACCCTAACCCTAACCCTAACCCTAACCCTAACCCTAACCCTAACCCTAACCCTAACCCTAACCCTAACCCTAACCCTAACCCTAACCCTAACCCTAACCCTAACCCTAACCCTAACCCTAACCCTAACCCTAACCCTAACCCTAACCCTAACCCTAACCCTAACCCTAACCCTAACCCTAACCCTAACCCTAACCCTAACCCTAACCCTAACCCTAACCCTAACCCTAACCCTAACCCTAACCCTAACCCTAACCCTAACCCTAACCCTAACCCTAACCCTAACCCTAACCCTAACCCTAACCCTAACCCTAACCCTAACCCTAACCCTAACCCTAACCCTAACCCTAACCCTAACCCTAACCCTAACCCTAACCCTAACCCTAACCCTAACCCTAACCCTAACCCTAACCCTAACCCTAACCCTAACCCTAACCCTAACCCTAACCCTAACCCTAACCCTAACCCTAACCCTAACCCTAACCCTAACCCTAACCCTAACCCTAACCCTAACCCTAACCCTAACCCTAACCCTAACCCTAACCCTAACCCTAACCCTAACCCTAACCCTAACCCTAACCCTAACCCTAACCCTAACCCTAACCCTAACCCTAACCCTAACCCTAACCCTAACCCTAACCCTAACCCTAACCCTAACCCTAACCCTAACCCTAACCCTAACCCTAACCCTAACCCTAACCCTAACCCTAACCCTAACCCTAACCCTAACCCTAACCCTAACCCTAACCCTAACCCTAACCCTAACCCTAACCCTAACCCTAACCCTAACCCTAACCCTAACCCTAACCCTAACCCTAACCCTAACCCTAACCCTAACCCTAACCCTAACCCTAACCCTAACCCTAACCCTAACCCTAACCCTAACCCTAACCCTAACCCTAACCCTAACCCTAACCCTAACCCTAACCCTAACCCTAACCCTAACCCTAACCCTAACCCTAACCCTAACCCTAACCCTAACCCTAACCCTAACCCTAACCCTAACCCTAACCCTAACCCTAACCCTAACCCTAACCCTAACCCTAACCCTAACCCTAACCCTAACCCTAACCCTAACCCTAACCCTAACCCTAACCCTAACCCTAACCCTAACCCTAACCCTAACCCTAACCCTAACCCTAACCCTAACCCTAACCCTAACCCTAACCCTAACCCTAACCCTAACCCTAACCCTAACCCTAACCCTAACCCTAACCCTAACCCTAACCCTAACCCTAACCCTAACCCTAACCCTAACCCTAACCCTAACCCTAACCCTAACCCTAACCCTAACCCTAACCCTAACCCTAACCCTAACCCTAACCCTAACCCTAACCCTAACCCTAACCCTAACCCTAACCCTAACCCTAACCCTAACCCTAACCCTAACCCTAACCCTAACCCTAACCCTAACCCTAACCCTAACCCTAACCCTAACCCTAACCCTAACCCTAACCCTAACCCTAACCCTAACCCTAACCCTAACCCTAACCCTAACCCTAAAACCCTAACCCTAACCCTAACCCTAACCCTAACCCTAACCCTAACCCTAACCCTAACCCTAACCCTAACCCTAACCCTAACCCTAACCCTAACCCTAACCCTAACCCTAACCCTAACCCTAACCCTAACCCTAACCCTAACCCTAACCCTAACCCTAACCCTAACCCTAACCCTAACCCTAACCCTAACCCTAACCCTAACCCTAACCCTAACCCTAACCCTAACCCTAACCCTAACCCTAACCCTAACCCTAACCCTAACCCTAACCCTAACCCTAACCCTAACCCTAACCCTAACCCTAACCCTAACCCTAACCCTAACCCTAACCCTAACCCTAACCCTAACCCTAACCCTAACCCTAACCCTAACCCTAACCCTAACCCTAACCCTAACCCTAACCCTAACCCTAACCCTAACCCTAACCCTAACCCTAACCCTAACCCTAACCCTAACCCTAACCCTAACCCTAACCCTAACCCTAACCCTAACCCTAACCCTAACCCTAACCCTAACCCTAACCCTAACCCTAACCCTAACCCTAACCCTAACCCTAACCCTAACCCTAACCCTAACCCTAACCCTAACCCTAACCCTAACCCTAACCCTAACCCTAACCCTAACCCTAACCCTAACCCTAACCCTAACCCTAACCCTAACCCTAACCCTAACCCTAACCCTAACCCTAACCCTAACCCTAACCCTAACCCTAACCCTAACCCTAACCCTAACCCTAACCCTAACCCTAACCCTAACCCTAACCCTAACCCTAACCCTAACCCTAACCCTAACCCTAACCCTAACCCTAACCCTAACCCTAACCCTAACCCTAACCCTAACCCTAACCCTAACCCTAACCCTAACCCTAACCCTAACCCTAACCCTAACCCTAACCCTAACCCTAACCCTAACCCTAACCCTAACCCTAACCCTAACCCTAACCCTAACCCTAACCCTAACCCTAACCCTAACCCTAACCCTAACCCTAACCCTAACCCTAACCCTAACCCTAACCCTAACCCTAACCCTAACCCTAACCCTAACCCTAACCCTAACCCTAACCCTAACCCTAACCCTAACCCTAACCCTAACCCTAACCCTAACCCTAACCCTAACCCTAACCCTAACCCTAACCCTAACCCTAACCCTAACCCTAACCCTAACCCTAACCCTAACCCTAACCCTAACCCTAACCCTAACCCTAACCCTAACCCTAACCCTAACCCTAACCCTAACCCTAACCCTAACCCTAACCCTAACCCTAACCCTAACCCTAACCCTAACCCTAACCCTAACCCTAACCCTAACCCTAACCCTAACCCTAACCCTAACCCTAACCCTAACCCTAACCCTAACCCTAACCCTAACCCTAACCCTAACCCTAACCCTAACCCTAACCCTAACCCTAACCCTAACCCTAACCCTAACCCTAACCCTAACCCTAACCCTAACCCTAACCCTAACCCTAACCCTAACCCTAACCCTAACCCTAACCCTAACCCTAACCCTAACCCTAACCCTAACCCTAACCCTAACCCTAACCCTAACCCTAACCCTAACCCTAACCCTAACCCTAACCCTAACCCTAACCCTAACCCTAACCCTAACCCTAACCCTAACCCTAACCCTAACCCTAACCCTAACCCTAACCCTAACCCTAACCCTAACCCTAACCCTAACCCTAACCCTAACCCTAACCCTAACCCTAACCCTAACCCTAACCCTAACCCTAACCCTAACCCTAACCCTAACCCTAACCCTAACCCTAACCCTAACCCTAACCCTAACCCTAACCCTAACCCTAACCCTAACCCTAACCCTAACCCTAACCCTAACCCTAACCCTAACCCTAACCCTAACCCTAACCCTAACCCTAACCCTAACCCTAACCCTAACCCTAACCCTAACCCTAACCCTAACCCTAACCCTAACCCTAACCCTAACCCTAACCCTAACCCTAACCCTAACCCTAACCCTAACCCTAACCCTAACCCTAACCCTAACCCTAACCCTAACCCTAACCCTAACCCTAACCCTAACCCTAACCCTAACCCTAACCCTAACCCTAACCCTAACCCTAACCCTAACCCTAACCCTAACCCTAACCCTAACCCTAACCCTAACCCTAACCCTAACCCTAACCCTAACCCTAACCCTAACCCTAACCCTAACCCTAACCCTAACCCTAACCCTAACCCTAACCCTAACCCTAACCCTAACCCTAACCCTAACCCTAACCCTAACCCTAACCCTAACCCTAACCCTAACCCTAACCCTAACCCTAACCCTAACCCTAACCCTAACCCTAACCCTAACCCTAACCCTAACCCTAACCCTAACCCTAACCCTAACCCTAACCCTAACCCTAACCCTAACCCTAACCCTAACCCTAACCCTAACCCTAACCCTAACCCTAACCCTAACCCTAACCCTAACCCTAACCCTAACCCTAACCCTAACCCTAACCCTAACCCTAACCCTAACCCTAACCCTAACCCTAACCCTAACCCTAACCCTAACCCTAACCCTAACCCTAACCCTAACCCTAACCCTAACCCTAACCCTAACCCTAACCCTAACCCTAACCCTAACCCTAACCCTAACCCTAACCCTAACCCTAACCCTAACCCTAACCCTAACCCTAACCCTAACCCTAACCCTAACCCTAACCCTAACCCTAACCCTAACCCTAACCCTAACCCTAACCCTAACCCTAACCCTAACCCTAACCCTAACCCTAACCCTAACCCTAACCCTAAGCTAAAACCTAACCCTAACCCTAACCCTAACCCTAAACATAGCCCTAACCCTAACCCTGACGCTAACCCACCCCACCCCACCCTTAGCCCTAGCCCTAACCCTAACCCTAACCTTAACCCTAACCCTAACCCTAATCTAAAACCTAACCATAACCCTAACCCTAACCCTAATCCTAACCCTAAGCTAAAACCTAACTTTTACCCTAACCCTAAGCCTAACCTTAACCCTAACCCTAACCCTAACCCTAACCCTAACCCTAACCCTAACCCTAACCCTAACCCTAACCCTAACCCTAACCCTAACCCTAACCCTAACCCTAACCCTAACCCTAACCCTAACCCTAACCCTAATCCTAACCCTAACCTTAACCCTAACCCTAATCCTTACCCTAACCCTAACTCTAACCCTAACCCCTACCGTAACCCTAACCCTAACCCTAACCCTAAGCTAAAACCTAACCCTAACCCTAACCTAACCCTAACCCTAACCCTAACCCTAACGGTAACCGTAACCGTAACCCTAACCGTAACCCTAACCCTAACCCTAACCCTAACCCTAACCCTAACCCTAACCCTAACACTAACCCTAACCCTAACCCTAACCCTAACCCTAACCCTAACCCTAACACTAACCCTAACCCTAACCCTAACCCTAACCCTAACCCTAACCCTAACCCTAACCCTAACCCTAACCCTAACCCCAACCCCAACCCCAACCCCAACCCCAACCCCAACCCCAACCCCAACCCCAACCCCAACCCCAACCCCAACCCCAACCCTAACCCTCTAGCCCTAGCCATAGCCCTAACCGTAACCCTAACCCTAATCATAACCTAGCCCTAGCCCTAGCCCTTGCTCTAGCCGTAGCCCTAGCCCTAACCCTAACCCATAACTCTAACCGTAAGAATTAACGTAACCCTTACCCTAACGCTTTACCTAATCCAAAACCTAACCCAACCCTATCCCTAGCCCTAACTCTTAATTCTAACCTTGACGCTAACCCTAACCCTAATCCTTACTTTTGACCCTTAACTGTAAGCCTAACCCTTACTAGCCCTGACCCTAACCTTAACCCTGAATCGAACCTTTTCCCTAACCCTAACTCGATGCCTAACCTTTACTCTAAATCGAGCTCTTATCCTGGTCATAGTTTACTTTGTTTTCTGTGGGGTTCCGTCGCTGAATCCGGGGAGGGCTGGCTTATGACCTGGCCCTATAAATCAATCGAAGCATGGCCGAATTTATCACGCTCTCGGCTTGATGTTGGTGTTAAGGTCAAGTTTCAAATTAAGATATACTTACATTACCTGCCTATTTAATGACTGAATTTATATAGCGACAATCAGTTTGGAGAGTTTACCTGCCTAGTGCTGCCTACGTTGCTACATTTTTTACAACACTGATATACAATTGAATTATTGTTATTACACTAATATTTTAGATTTTTAGATGGCGCACACTTCCGTGCGCGTTTTTCTCCGCCTTGTGGTGATTTTTTATTATTTTTTATTCGTAAAACGTCTAAAATTGGATTACCCGCTTTGCTCATCAAACTTTGTTGAAGGAAAATCTCCTGGCTTTGATTAATCTCATTACATTACTCATCGTTAAATCATAATTTATGATTTTTCAATTTCTTTGCCTTGACTCATATTATCGTTTATGAGGCTCATCGATCACTTTTCAAATAATCTATTGTTAACGTTATGTCGCCTCTTCAATACTTCCTCGCCGATTTATTCCGCCTCGACTCCTCCTCAACGCCTGCAACTCGATCTGTCAGGAAAAGACTATTTCATCTTAACATCTGGAATCCAGGTCACCCAGAGCCATCACTATAAGAATTACAGATCATAAAGTCAAGGCAAAACACATACTGGGAAATTTGCCTTCACCAATACGTGAACTCCGTCAGATAAAACTCACCTCTACAAACAACAGGACATCGACTTCCTGTACGATCGGCTCATGGAACGCCTGCTCACTAAATAATAAATGTGCATTAATAGAGAATCAAATATCCTCCTCTGACCTTGACATCTTCGCTGTCGTTGAATCTTCTCAAGAAGCCACAAATTCCCCGTCACTCATTGCCTGCACGCCACAAGACTACAGTTATCTTGACAAAGCAAGACAAACCTCACCGGGATAAATTACTTCTACTTCTACTCAGCGAGGCCCGAGAGGTGGTGGAATATGCATCTCCACAAAAACCATTTCAGAGTCTCCACGAAAGATACCGGACTTTTCACTACCTTCGAACATCTATAGGCCTACTTCACCTTAAAGGACCTTCACCTGCTCCTTACCGTAATCTATCGTCCTGGATCGTCAACCATCAACTCAACATTTTTTGATGAAATTTCAAGTCTAATCGCCACCTTATCAACTTATGACTGCCATATCCTAACACTTGGAGACTTAAACATTCACTTCGATCCCTCTCAAAACTCGAACACGAAGCGTATGAAACGCATTCTATCTACCTATAACCTCTTTCAACTCCTGTCCGCTCCCACCCATAAACTTGGCCATACCCTCGACATAATTATTACACGTTCACCCTCGATGATTAGAAATATCGCGCTGTCCCCTCCATATTACTCGGATCACTCCATCATTCAATTTTCCTTCTTCATCACTCCTCCAGCCAGAATTTGTCATTAAGTTGAAAGAAGATCTTATAAGAATCCCGACATTTCCGCTTTACAAATGACCTACAAGAGTCTGACCTGTACAAAATCTCCACCCTCCCCTCTCCACCAATATCTACAGATACTCTCTTTGCACTATACGACAGTACAATGGAAGAACTCCTCAACATCCATGCTCCTCTTCGTCTTATTATATCACTGGTCAACATAGAAATCGTTACTGACTGGAAAAGGCCCTAATGTGTAGCATCTTGGTGTGCTGAACACGAATATAACCATAAAATTTTTTTATTGGCTCTCGTTTTGAAAATATTTCATATAGTTCATTTTTTATGTTTCACCATGTAAATTTATGCAGTAGGACTGCGACAATATCCTAAATAAGTCTAGAATGATGTAATATTCCACCTCATTGCATAATCCCATCATGGACACATCATGCACAGTTGATTACGTCATTTTCTGATGCAATGTAAAACTACAGCCAGTCGGCTGCTGACGTAAGATGACGTCAGCAGTGTACTATATAAAGCGAGTCGGAACGGTTGAGCATTTACAATATTACAGACTTTGTGCGAGACAGTTTAAGTTACTGTTTTATAAAACTATTATTACTTTATCCATTTAGATACAATACAGAACAGTAATGCCTCGGAAGTGCGTAAATACTGTGGACAACTTTTGTTACATTTGTGGGGAAATGACATTTGCCAACCAGAAGAAAAGTATCACTTATCAAGTCAAGAAGGCATATCATGCTTACTTCGAATGCAAGGTTGGTGACCAAGACAAGCCATGGGCCCCGCATATATGCTGTGCTACATGTACAACACAGCTTTCACAGTGGTTGAATGGCAAAAGACCATCAATGCCGTTTGCAGTTCCCATGGTGTGGAGAGAGCAAAGCAACCACGTAGATGACTGTTACTTCTGCTTGGTTCCTCCTCTTTCCGGTGGAATAACGAAGCAAAAGAAGTCGACAATAGTCTACCCAAACATTCCGTCAGCATTGAGACCAGTTCCACATGGTGATGGACTTCCTATTCCAGAACCTCCAGCAGAATATATTTTCCTTGATTCATCTGATGAGGACAAGGGTGAGCCGACATGTTCTTCTCCTGGTCCGTCAGCGTGCAGTGATCCCGATTTTCACTGTGGTGCATCATCAACCCCACACAGAATAACACAGGAAGAACTAAATGACCTTGTTCGTGATTTGGACTTATCCAAAAACAAGGCAGAATTGCTAGGATCAAGACTCCAACAATGGAATCTTCTAGAAGAAGATGTCACAATTACTTCATATAGAAAGCGCCATCAGCAGTTGGAACCTTTCTTTATGAAGGAAGGTAATCTGGTATTCTGTTCCAATATTGACGACCTCATGAATGCCTTACAGATCACTCATGACCCACAAGAATGGAGACTCTTTGTAGACTCTTCAACACTGAGTCTTAAGGCTGTGCTTTTGCACAATGGAAACCGTCTTCCATCTATTCCATTAGCGCATGCTGTCCACATGAAAGAGACATACGATAACCTAAAACAGCTACTGCATTCCATTGACTATAACAGGTACAAATGGCACCTGTGTGGTGATTTGAAGGTAGTTGCCATTTTAATGGGACTGCAGCAAGGATATACAAAATATATGTGTTTCTTGTGTGAGTGGGATAGCCGAGCAAGAGAGTTGCACTACGTGCGGAAGGAATGGACTCCCAGACAAAACATGGCAGTTGGACAGAAGAATATCCAGCACCCAGCTTTGGTCGAGGCTCACAAAATCCTACTACCACCCCTTCACATCAAACTAGGTTTGGTGAAGAACTTCGTGAAAGCCATGGACCGCACTTCGCCAGCTTTCCGATACCTGCATGAAAATTCCCTCGACTCAGCGAAGCAAAGATTAAAGAGGGAGTTTTTGTGGGTCCTCAGATTAGAGAACTCTTCAAAGATGACCGCTTCAACAACTTGCTGGAGGGTGATGCGAAACAAGCATGGAATGCTTTTCGTCTAGTGTCTACAGACTTTCTGGGGAATGTTAGGGCAGAAAACTACAAGGAACTAGTAGAAGACATGCTCAAGCAGTACCAGAAATTTCGCTGCAATATGTCTCTGAAGATGCATTTCCTTCATTCCCATCTGGATTTCTTCCCTGACAACTGTGGTATGGTTAGTGACGAACATGGCGAACGTTTTCATCAAGATATTGCAACAATGGAGCAAAGGTACCAGGGAAAATGGTCCACTACAATGTTGGCTGACTACTGCTGGACACTCCGCAGAGATGCTCCCGAACAGCTGTACAAGAGACAGGCAAAAAAATCTAAGAACTAGTCTATGACCTGGTTTTTACAAATATTAACTGTAAGTGTATCACTATTGGCATGCATTGTGCGATATAAAATTACTTCATTTCAGATTACAAAAAAACTAGAGCCAATTCGGCATTTTCACTCTCATATTCGTGTTCAGCACATACAATTTGATAAGAACTGACTAATTTCATTTCAGTAACATGACTTTTGTAAAAATTTGTTGTCCAGTGTTACTATTCGTCACAAAGCCGACTGTCCCTGGTTTGACACTGACTGTGCTATCTCTAAACGGAGAACTCGGAAATTGGAAAGAAAATGTAAACGTCTACCTACGGATTTACTCGCAAAAACCCTATTGAAGACACAAGCACATTCACAAAAGAAACATTTCCAACTAAAACGTTCTACCTATCTTCACCGCTACATTCAGAAAACGACGGTAAAGCTCTCTGGAAATCACTAAACTCCATTCTATCCCCCCTCCGAACCTGATGAACTCTTAGACCACTTTGCAGCTAAGACTGCAGCCATCCAAAACTCCACTAAGAACGCTCCTCCACCTGATTTAAATTCCTGTTACCTTAATCCTCCTGGTTTCCCGGTTTTCATGAGATCACCATCTCTGACACTGATGGCCTCCTCGCTGACTCCTCTACTAAACAGCGTGAGCTTGACTTCTCTTCTACCAGGTTGAGCAAATCCCTCAAACATACTCTTGCCCCAATTCTCGTCCTACTTATAAACCGTTCGCTTTCCACTGCTACTCTCCCCTCTTCTCATAAACAAGCAATCATCCGTCCTCGCGTCAAAAACCTGGTCTAGACCTCTCTGACCCGTCTAGCTATCGTCCTATATCCAACCTTACTTTCCTCTCGAAACTTGTCCACCGGCAACTCTCAAACTATGTTGAATCAAACTTACTACTTCCTCCTATCCAGTCCGGTTTCCGTCGCCTTCACTCCACTGAAACTGCTGTTCTTAAAGTCTATAACGATATCACCTTAGCACTGGACGCTGGCCTGATCTCTGCTTTGTTATTGCTCGACTTCAGCTCTGCCTTTGACTGTGTTGACCATCAAATCCTCTTCCAAATACTTGAGAAGCAATTTGGAATAACGTCCTCAGCACTCCTCTGGATAGCAAATTTCCTCACAGATCGTACCCTCTGTGTGCGCATTGGCGCTAACACCCCTAAACGTTTCTATATTCTCTTTGATGTCCCGCAGGGCTCTATATTTGGTCCTCTTCTCTTTATTCTTTACATCTCTATGATATCTTCTATCGCTTTCAAACATGCCATCTCTATTCACCTCTCTGCCGACGACATCCAACTTTATATTAAACTATCTGTCCATGACAAAGGCAATTCTAAACATCGTCTTTCTTCCTGTTTCTCTGAAATCCAAGATTGGTGTGCTTCCATGCGCCTGAAACTTAATGCCTCAAAGACGGAACTCATTTGGTTCATTCGTCGCCCTTCCGGCGCCCCTGATCCTCAAGACCTTACACTCAACCTTTCAAAAGATTGCTCTATCACTCCATCTCAAGTTGTCCGCGATCTTGGTGTCCTGCTAGACTCCTCCCTTTCCATTAAAAATCACATCTCCTCTATAACCAAATCTTGTTTCTTCCATCTCAGACGCATTCGCCAGGTCAAGAAAAGCCTAAACGAAAAATCTCTCCATATTCTAATACAAGCGCTTGTCATTTCGCGTGTAGACTACTGTAACTCGGTTCTATGTGGCCTCCCTGCCTCCACTCTTCATCCACTCACTTCCATTCTTCATTCTGCTGCAAAGCTTATTAAGAATCTCTCCCCACGTGTTCATATCACCCCGACTCTACGTGAACTCCACTGGCTTCCTATACCTGCCCGCATTATTTTCAAGATCTGTCTTTTAATGTACCGCATATCTACCCACTCCTCCCCATCCTAATTGACATCTCTCGTCACCCCGTGCTCCTCCCTTCAATCTAGACGAGGACTGCGTTTATCAACATCCGGCTCTTTTGCTATCACTCGCTCAACCAGGAAGTTTGGAAACCCCGCATTCGCTCTCGCCGGACCAACAGAATGGAATAAGCTACCAATCGCCATCCGAACTTCACCTACGATAGTCGCATTTAAAGCTGCACTTAAAATTCACTTATTTAGACTGTATTATGATTAAATTAGTTTATGTTACGCGCTTTCGTGCAAGATTAGTTTTGTTTAAGCGCGCTATAAATGTTAGCTTACTTACTTACTAATATTCGTATTTCTTCGCAAAAATTGAATTAAAATGTAGGCTATCATGACATGAGTATTCAGAATAATAAACTATTACAAACCTCAATTAAAACATGTCAGTTGAAATTGTTTATCATAATATCAATGTCAAAATAAAAAGATTCCAGTAGCTGAACGCAGCAGGGAATTTTAAAAACGATTAAAACGTGAAGGTAGCACACTTGTTTGCACGCCTCCCTTAGAGACTCCTTAGAAGCGAGGTCTCGAAGTGGAAGGATCATTTGGCTGAGAAGCAAACAAGTTTACAGCGACAGGATACCTTCTAACCTCCCAACATGGGTTGGCACTAATTTCCCGTTCCCGAAAGAATGGAGGGCTGAGTGGACACCAAATGGCGTGGTGCTCATCCATCTAGAAACTACCAGGATTGTTAGTGCTTAACTACGCCCTGTAGCATCGTATCAACAGCAGAGAAGTTGCCGAACGGATAACACACCCGCTTTTAACCTCCGCGACTCGAGTTCAAATCTTGTCATGTGAAATTGACATAGATGGCATTGTCGAACTGTGTGTAACTTTAGAGGTCACCATCTCCAATTTAACTGCCTCGTTAACGGCTGCAACGTATATACGCCACCAAGCGGTCATACGCTTAAATAAATAAAATTCTACTCGACACGCTATAGATAGACCTAGTTATGTATATACATGCATATGCTCATATATTTGCATAGCATAATATACATGGGCTATATTATAGCAAACCCCATTAATTGCGCATTTGGTTAGAGTTATAATGCGTTAGATTTACGTACTTACTATAGTTGAATTTAGTGTATAGTCTAGCTAGAGTAGCTAATTAAGATTTAGATTTAAGATTAGCCGGCCAGCTATAGAATAGGTAGAGTTTTATTATTAACAAATTGGCCAGCAAAAATAGATATTTAGATATCAGTCAGTGTAGATGGACATTTGGGTGGTTTTGACTGAGCGTTGCGGAGCAAGACAGTCGTCCAATTGGATTAATGCAGACGGTGAATCGGCAAAATTGGAAGACACCGTTGAAATTCAAACAGCTGATCACCGTGGAAACAAGATCGGGTGACTGAGCGTTTGCCACGTATGCAGATTACGTTCATCGGAGCAGACGAACTATGACGGCGAATTGGTCGGCAGAACGTTGGAAGATAGTCAGTCTTGTGTTGAGCCAGGGTAGAGTAAAAACCGTTAAAAAATGGATGCACATTACTCGTGAAGTAAAATCGAGTTTCAGCATTTTAAAGAGGATTAAATGCTGCATTACTCGTGGTTAATGAGTCGTTGTGGCAATAGTAGTAACTAATAAGCCCATAGACTCACCGATAGAAGTTTGTGTCGAATCGGACGAAATAATCGAACGCTGGATGTATTCAGTTATCAACATCGTTGATGAGAGAAACTGTGAAATCTTCAACGTAGCAATAGTTTGATTGAACTAAGCACGTATAGATAATCGAACGTTGAGAAGTTTTGGTGAACTGTCTTCGTACGAAAGCGTTTAGACAGTCAAGAACGATTAAGGAGGATTATAAGCCAATCCTTGATGTTGTTTCGTTCGGAAGAAGAAAAGGCCGCTTGCGGACTTTGCCATCTTCGTACACACAGAGAAAACCAAGAGGAATTATGCACGGTTCTGCGGCCGTTTCCAAACCGTAAACTGGTATCCAAGGAACTAAAGAAACTGGACTCCAGAAAGAGCTTCGCACGGGGAAGGGAAGTAAAAATAAACTCTATATATATAGTTACAATAGCTGGCCATAGGTAGTTAGCTAAGTGTTCTAACTGCTTGATTGTTGATAACATTGCCGAAGAACAATTTGATAATATATATGAATCATCAAAACTAGATCTGTGACTGTCTATTAACGAGCCAAATACCTAGATTAGTCGCACTGTAAAGAACAGTTGCTTGAGTAATATGCACTCAATTTGTGATCTAAATTGAAGCATGGCGCTTCTCAGGCAGCTGTGTTACTTTATATAGCGTCTTTGTGCGATCAAAAGGTTCAAAGGTAAGGAAGCGCCACATATACATGGCTTAGCTTTAACAGAGCTCATACTGTTTAAACATATATATATATATAATCATAAACATATGCATATACAAGGTGTTCAGAAACAAGATCTCAGCAAGTACTACGATAATTGAGGTACAGTTTAAAAAATGTTAGTGCATTTGAAACGCTGTCAATCTTTTGCAGGAGTTTATTCGTTCTGCCTAATGTCATTTCTTTATCGGAAAATTCTATAAGTAAATACTTTCCACAAAAATTTTTTGCGTAAAAATTTAATAACGATTCTGTCTTCTTCACTGAAAGCCATTACTTAATCCATATGTAAGCTTATCTAATCTTCCAAATTTCCAAAGCGCCATTATCCTAATGCACAAGGCATCAATCGATGGTCGCTTCTAAGCAAAATCGCATGCTAAAATTGCAATCCGTTGGATAGAGGGAAAATGGTCTACGGAGGGCAAGAAACTAGAAATAATCGAGTTTCTATTACTGTATGGGTTAGCGAAAAATAATTACGTAGTAATATGACGTCACTTTGAAAGGAAAGTTCATAAACTTTTTAAACCAATATTAGTAAATAAATGACCAAACATTTTAGTTCAATTTAAATTTCACACAATTTTGCTCAATTCGAGTTTGTCTAAGGGTTCCTTTTTCTGGAAACAGTGTCTACATATACGTATATATAGACTATATACTGTACATGGCTTGGCCTTGACACAGCTGATACCGATTAAGTATACTCCCCACTTTCATCCACTGTAGTTGAGACGACATGGTCCGTGCTTCAGTGCGATAAAGAAGACGAAAAGGATAACGAACTATGCCAGCTGCTGCTGCTGCTGACAGTGGTACTGGTGCAGCAACCGCAGTAGAACAGCGGCGGAGGAAAGGAGGGTCGTCAGTGATGGCGGGAGGAATCGTGACCCTGACCCGGTCATGAACTCGTTGCGCGTCGGACGCAGACTGAGCTTGGTCTTCGACGTGGGTGGTCTGTCGAGGCTGTGACGTGTGATTCCACCACCTGTTACGACCGACGACAAGACAATATATACAGCAAAAGGAAAGACTTCAAGTGGGTTTTCAGCAGAACGCAAGACCTCAGACATTACAGAGAAATATTCGATATCTTAAGCTGCCAATGGGCTTTTGTAAAGTCTCATTACATGCATACTTCATTGCCTTACATAGCATTGCATTACATTACTTAAAACCGAATGCCGTAAAGCGATTTCTGTTATGATGTGCGCAACAGCTTATCTTTCCTTAAAAACCAGGAGTGTAGATTAACGCTTCGGGTTCGGACAAACAAATCATTTCACGAGCAGTTGAAGAATTAGCGTCCGACAGGCCTCGTTATCGCTCTCATCGAGAACCAGCATTCCTCCCGCCGGCAAAAACCCTGTCGTCTGCTTCCTGTGCAACGGCTTCTCTCATGCTTATTAGCGCCTATTCTTGCACCTAATTTCCGGTTGGTTCGAATTTTATATTAGTCTAAAAAGTTCAAACTTCTGCTCTTTTCATTTAGTGGGCCTGGAATTTTCCCTATCTTGAAGAAATTAGCGTAATATGTTCTTCTAGGTTCAATTTTTATGTTGCCATTTTGGTCTTGTTCTTTCTATGATCCTCTAATTTCTTGCTATGTCTTTGTTGTCTATGTTTGGTCCTCTGTCCAGTCATCTTTATGGTCCATTGTTAATCTCTCTGTATTAAAGGTCTGTTGTTGGTCCTATTTCTGCCGAAGGATTCATGATGTCCCTCCCTTCCTCCCTACAGTAATAAAGGTCCTTTGTTGGCTGATTTTTCCCAATGGGTACGATTTTGGTCCTTTCTCCCTATTGTCTACTGTTTCCTGTTCATGCTTTTGCTTTCTCAAGGTCCTACCGCTGGTCAGTCGTTACAAAAGAACGATTGTCTGTCTGGTCAGTCGGTTTCCTGGTCAACACAGGCAAGTGTATTTGTGCCCACGCAGACCTTGCTTTTAATATCCTGTCTCTTCATCACGACCCTGTGGCGAATGGAATCCTTAGCTTCCGTCCTTCATTTCCTATGCATATAATACCAAATTATATATTAATATGCAACAGCACTCGTGCACAACATTGTATATTTTAGTCAATGCATTGGTCTATATACTTGTGCATATCTACAGGAATATAAATACTTAATTAGGCCTGTAAAATTCGTATAAATTTAGTGCTGCGACTGTGTTCTGCTGAAAAGAGGCGAAACATCGACTGATGACGATGCCTTGGGCTTAAGGAACAATTGAGATTCCTAGATTGGACCGTATTGTGCAGTTGAAGTTATTACTCTTCTTCAAATAATGCAATATAATATAAAGTGACGTAGTGTAGTGTCTGTCGGTCAGTAAATCAGCCAGCCAGCCAGTCAGTCAGTCAGCCAGTCAGTAAATCAGCTAGTCAGTCAGCCAGTCAGTAAGTCAAACACCCAGCCAGTCAGCCAGCCGACCAGTCAGTCAGCCAGTCAGTCAATCAGTCAATCACAGGAAAGACCCTGCACATTCGAGGTAAGCATGTTTACTGGCGGACACTGGTCCCCAGGCGTACAGCTGGAACCAGTTGTTGCTGAGGTCTATGCTGAACTGATCATCCGAGGCGTGCGTGACCTTGAGCGGGCGACGGAACCTGCAGGACACGCGGTCGTCGTCACCGACCTCACCCTGGGCGTCGTAGAGCGGACTCGTGTCCCTCTGAATCGGTGTCTGATATCCCACTTCCGTCACGTATCGTCGCACATCCACGGTCCAGCGATTTCGGATGCACATGAATACGTCATCACCGCCCTTTATAAATTACAACGACGATTAAAAGCAGGATTAATCCAGGCAATAGTTTTTATAAATGAAAGTAATTATATAAAAATATAAAAAAAAATAAAAATCAATAAAAAAATAATTTCTGCAATTAATTATTGAACCATTGAGTAATAAATCCAATCAAAAGTTCGCAATGAGAGAAAAAGAAATAGATATGGAAAACTAATTGAGCAACACCTACCAGAGTAAGAGATTGGTTGATTCTTTGATTCAGTTTGATTGATTGGTTTACTGTTTGATTGATTGATTAAAAGTATGATTGACTGACTATTTGACTTATTTATTTACTGTACTGGGCAATATTTTGCTGGAGTCATTTAGTCACACAATCATTTATTTAGTTATTATTTGGCGAGAATTTTTTCTTGAGTTATTATAACTAAATCAATGCAATTTCTTGATTTACATTTACATTGACCGATTGATTGAATCGTTCAATCATTTGTTCATTCTTATTTCTTTCTTAATTAATTTGTACTTCACTGAATGACTGACGAACTCACTTACTTACTTACCTATTCAGTGAACTGAACGGCGAGGCTTCCTACCATTCTTTCGTCAGATGAAAAGGCTATGGAGACCCAGTCGGCCAAGGCAGAGAGTTCGAACTGCGCCTCAGTACCAATTACTTGATATGTTACCAAGTACTGGCAAGTATCTGCATCGCAAGTGTCGCTTCCTTTGTTTGCGTACCTAACGGAACAAGGTTCAATTCTTTCAGTAATTCAGGCTGTTGAGACATATCAGACGGACAAGTTAAGGAGAGGCAAGGTAAAGTGAGGTACGACAAGATATGGCAAGACCTTGTAAGGCAAGAAATGAAAAGGCAAGGAAAGATAAGGCAAGAAATTATGAGGCAAGGCATGGTGAGGAAAGGCATGGTAAGGTGAGGCAAGACAAGGCGAAGCAGTGCAGGGCGAGGCAATCTAAGAGAAGGAGAGACAAACGAGGCAAGATAAAACTAAGGCGCGATCATGAAGTTGAATGTTATTTCAGCTGAAGCGCAGACTTGACAACAAAAATGTAACCAGTGGACAACCTGTTGCCAATCGTTGCATGAAGACATAACAACCGATCAAACATTAAAACAGATTAATAGTAATTTATCATCGAAACTTATGACAAAGATGCCATGTCTAATCCAATCTAACATAATGCACCACAACGTAGTGTAGTGTAACGTAATTATACGTAGTGTAACGCAATGCATTGTAATGCCACGTAAACGTGTAGCGATGTGTAACGAAGTACAGTGTAGTGTAACGTAATCTTACCTAAAGTGACGCAATGTGATGTTATGTAACGTAATATAACGTTATGTAACGTGATATGAAGTGATACAATGGAATGCAACGAGATATGGCGCCATCTAGAAACCTGTCGAAGGCGCTTTCCGCCTTCAGCCTAAATGATATCAGAGTTCGTTATGATCGATTAAATTCATCCGCGGCAATTGGTGACTGAATGTTGCTCGAACATCTCAGTTCGATCTGTCTATATTTCTATGACACAGTGGTCAAGTGGTCGAGTGCTACTCTTATATGCGAAGATTGCGGGTTCGAACCTTCGCTGAGACAGTTGCTGTGAAAAGACCCTGGGCGAGTTCCTCAGGGATAGTAACTCTATGTCGACGATTGATCAGCGTCATTAGATAGAGTGGCGCTGTATAAATACATGCATAATAATAGAAGAATAAAGACAACTTGTATTTCTACCTGAAGCAGCCTTTGATCTTGCCGCAGTCGTTAAGTTCAATTGACCTGAAGCCTAGAACACAAAACGCTTGATTCTTGATCTCAACTGCTACTTGGCGATGATGCAGAAGCTACTAGATTATATCGTATTAAATTTGATCAGATCAAATCCCATAAGATTAGATTAGACCAGACTGGATTTCGAATAAACAAAAAGTCAATTTGTATTTCTGCCATTGCATGCATAATGATGATGAACGACGACACTAGTGGTGTTGATGCTGCTGTTGGTAGTGAGAGTGGCGGTGGTGACGATATATAAAGCATGAAAGTAACTTGTGCAGCCTAATCCGGAAACTTCTATGGCACTGATGTTGGTGGACGATGATGGCGATGTTGTTGATAATAATGATGCTCATAATGATGATGCTCCTGTTGCTGCTGCTGTTGCTGCTGATAAAGTACAACACAATACAACTGGAATTTGATAATTAATCAAACCCCCTTACAACTGTTCAGAAGTGCAAATTGAAGCCGGGCGACAGGAAAAATTAAGATCCAGAAACAGATTGAAAGGGGCAAGTCTCCAGTTTAGAGCGAAAGATAGTCGCGGTATGGGAGTTGTGAACATGAAAAGGTAGATAGTTCCAGATGGAGGGATCAGCAGCTGCGAACGAATGAAGACCAAGGGCAAGGCTTGTGGCCTTTCGGAAACAACAGGCTTTCCAGAAGAGGCTTTTAACAGAGCTACAGGCTGTAACCCAAAATTATAAGTAGGATGGCAGGTAACTTGCACGTGCTTTGTGCATGAGGTGTGCCAGCTTGAAGCGGATGCGCTTGTGTACAGGGAGCGGATAATCTTAGATACAGAAAGAGTAGGTTTGATACTTTTTCGATAAGAGAGTAAAGGATGCGACGATAATGAACACAATGATGACGGCGATGATGGCATAGGTTTGTTGATTATGATGGTAAATACGACACTGAAGATGACGACGGTAAAGATAACAGTGGCGACCCAGCCGATCCTGAAAGCCAAAGAATATCGTTGACCAGTGACTATTTTCGATGCAACGACCATTACAATAATAATGATGAGAGGCAAGATGATAATGACGACGAAGAGAACAATCAACTGCACCGACTGACCTTTGCGAAACACTTTGGAAGTGACGTTGGCGCGAAAATCGATCTCATCAATGAAGATGGTCGCTCTGTAATTCCACAGGGATCAATCACTCATTTAACAACCCACCTACCTCTCCCTACACTTTCCTGCCCAACTGCATTCTTGTCCCTCTCTCCATATCTGTATGTACAACTGCTTCCTTGTCTCTCTGTCTCTGTCTGCCTCTCTTCATCCCTGCCTTTCTCTGCCCTTTCAGGTATATCGTGCATGGGCAGAACTCTTAGACACCCTTGTTGCTTAGTCTGACCGAGGACAGTCAGTGTGGCCTAAAGTCCTAATTAATGTCTGGCTGTATACACCAAACGGCTTTTATCTTCCTTTACTGTCTGTGGCCTACATTAAGACAACTCTGTTCGATTACGAGAATGTATAAGGCCACATTATTGTCCGGCTGTACTTTATTACGAGACAATCTGTGTCCAGATATTCACACAGCGTCTACTGTTAGCAGAAACTGGTATCAACCCAAAGCTCCAGAGGTTCCTTGATCAACGATCTAGGCACCGCTAACACGCGGACTCACTAAAGACGCACTCAACTCATAAAACATTCAGCAAACATCTATGTACGTATTTAGATACGTAGTGCGTAAGTACTTACGTACAGTATATATGCACATGTGTATGCAGTATGTATGTATGTTCATATGTATGTATGTATGTATGCATGTATGTATATCTTTACTACGATTGTATACTCACATGAAATGAATCAATCCGAAATCTTCGTTGGACGGCAGCCAGACTGCAGTCAGATTGGCTACTGGGCGTGGGAGCCAGGCCAGAAGAGTATCTGAAACACCGTCACAGTTGAAGGTGATCAGGTCGTCGGTCTCGTTCGAAGGAGCCGCTGGTGGTGGATATAGGAACGAACCGACGACTACTGGGCTTCCGTAACGCCGCGCTTGCAGCAGGAACCCGCGATAGGGAATCGGAGACGACACGATCACTAGAATTCAGACAGCAGATTCTTCATCATCATCCTCATCATCATCATCATCATCATCATCATAATCGTCATCATCATATTACACGGGACAACAACAAAAACTTCTTGGTCTGCAATGAAAATAAATTTTTGTGTTCTTGTCTAAATCGACCCAACCGATTTCAAAGTTGAAGTCAGAATTGAGCCATCGCATCAGGATTTTTAGTTACTGTAAAAAAGTATAATTTCAAGTAATTTTCTTAAAAAATCGAGACCTGGGATGTAAAACACTGTTAAACTTAAGTTCCACTAATATTATACAAGACATTGTCAGTGAGAAAAGTGTGTATTTAGAAGTGCCTTAGGCATTTGCTCTTACGCTTAATATAGGTAACAGTTGTTTTCTCTTTGAAGAAACTAACAGTAGTCTCCCATCATCTTGGGGTTAAAACACCTGCGATAATAATTCTCCATTGTGCTGACATTGCTTAATGGAATCTCTCACCATGCTGGTCGGTCGCTAACAGCTCCTACGTTGGTGAGAAGAAATTCCAAGTGAAGACAGAGCATCTTCAGAGACATACGGTAATCCATTTTTCTAAATACCTCTAGCAAATTTTGTACCAACTCGGTATAGTCGTCCGATTTGTGGTGTTCAAGGAAATTGTAAACAACCTGTTTGAAAGCTTCCCAAGCAGCCAGCTCCAGTTGATTGAGTTTTGATTAGTAGATTGGATCAGATATTAATTAGTTCACGTATTTATAGCCCAACAAATATTCCAGCCTTCAGCTTGGCATCACTTGACACTCCTCCAAATTTTTCCTTCAGGTATTGGAATCCTGCACCTTCAACTGTCATCGCCATCACAGATTTGTCATTAAAATGAAGCGATGGAAGAAATATCCTTTGAGGATACACCAGTGGCACATGTTGTAAGGGTTGAATTTCCTAGAGCAAAGTATTTTCTGACTGGCCTTTCTTTGATCTTGTAGTGGTTAGCATAATCTCGACTATTCCAGAAACATAAAAAGCAAATTTTTTGGTGTAGCCAAGCCGCAGATCAAGTAGATCAGGGCGATCACGTTTAGGTCTCCACATATATTCCACTTGGGTCGTTGTATTTTGTTACATTTGGTAGAACTTCCATAGACTAGTAGGCCTCTTTCATGCCGACAGCAGGTGTCACTGGCGCAGGTGGCTTTTCATTAGCGCAGCTGAGGAGCACTGCTTTCAAACTCGTCTTGCTGGAATCAATAACTAAACTCCATTCATCAGGATGGTGTTCGTAGCCTAGTTCTCTTAAGGGTTCACTGACATCAGTGCAGAAACACACAGCATTCTCCACATAAGAACTCAAGAAAAAGTTCTCGTCATATAATAACTAAATAAGTGATTATATGACTAAATACACCGACCGTGGCTAATTTCAGAGATTTAAATCTCGGGGACCTTAAATGGCGTAGCACCCATTCAAACGGGGAAGCGGTGGTGGATCTCACCCAATGGATCCATTGAAAAATGAACAGGTTAGAGGCCATACGGTCGCTAGAGAAAACGTGTACATTTACATTTACAAATCAATCGCAAAATATTTGTCTACCACCGTTCTCTCTCTCTCTCTCTCTCTCTCTCTCTCTCTCTCTCTCTCTCTCTCTCTCTCTCTCTCAGAAAACTGTGCATTTACATTTACATTCATCGGCAATAAACATGAATTTCACTAAGTCAACAATTTTCCAATTCAGTCTTTGTTTTTATTTATTAATGATTTTCTTCTTAACTTATTCTCTTCCCTCTCTCCCTGCCTGTCTCAATGTCTCTCACTGTCTGTCTCTGTGCTTGTCTTTCTCACTCTGTCTGCTTATATCTATATCATCACTGTCTCAGTCTATATCTTTCTGTGCCTGTGCGGTTATCTCTGTCTGTGCCTGTGCGGTTGTCTCTGTCTGTGCCTCTGCTGTTGCCTCTCCATCTTTCATTCTCTCTTTCTCCTGAGCTTCATAGACGCCCACATCCGCCGATGAAATCGCCGACGGGTCAGAAATCAATCGCAAAAGATCAGACGATAATGAAATCATTCCGCAAAAGGAAATTCGCCTTCGGTTCTTTCTTATCGGCACAAAGTCAATAACAAAACGAAACCATGAAACGAACCCAATCATAAAGCAACCCAACGAACAACCATTGGATCCATCGACCAAATAACCAACTGACTGATCGAACAACCGACCAACGAACGAACGAACGAAAGACCTAATGAAAGACGACCGAACGATCGAACGATCAATCGAACGAATGATCGATCGAACGAACGATAGAACGAACGGACCAAAGAACGAACGACCGATCGATTGAACGAACGATCGATTGAACGAACGATCGAACGAACGACCGACCCAAAACAACGACAGACCGACCGACCGAACGAACGAAAGAACGAACGAACAAGCAAAGGACCGATGGTATAAAGAGCTGAGACGAAATACAGCGAAAACTCTTGGAATGATGTCATCAGAAGCGTCGGGATCAAACACAACGATCGCTTCTTTGGCAAAAGCATAAGGCAAAATAAAATGTATTATTTTGAAGTTCTGAGCTTAAATATTACATGAGTGGCGATTGGTTGAGCTTTCGGCTTGTATATAGCGCCAAGCATGCAATGTAGCGTCTCATTCCTCCTTCCTTGACACGGTCACTGCTTTTGTGTGGTGTTCTAGAAAGGCGTTATATAAATGCTTTGAAGCATGCTTTGAACTGTGATATGCAGCTTCGGTGAGTCATTAACTTGCCATTTAAGCTGCAAACAACGGCAGCGATTGATAAATATTATAAAGAAAAGGCGTTATATGTACTAATTTATATAAATAGGTCTACAGGAAATTACATACGTAGGCCTATATACGAAACTGTTTCTATGCAAACTCACGAATTGTTTTCTTATGAAGCGATGGTTCGACGAGGTCAAATAGGGCTAAGAATCCTATTCTTCTGAAGGGTTAACTCGTGAATCAGAGATTAAAGCGTTAACCGTTGAATCAGTGATTAGCGTTGAATATAGGCTCGTGTATGTATATGGACACTAAAGGCTTAGGGCATTGAACAAAGAAGCTAGAACCTTAATTTAGACCGAAAGGATCGAGCGTTGCATAGGATTAAATTCGTAAATCAGTTTCTAAGGAGTTAACCCTTTGAACGCTTGTCTTTATTGCTTGCATTGTCTGAATCATGTCAGGTTCCATGAGAGAAAGATGGAACGCGTGACAGAGGTTGCGGAGGATGGCGTTTGGAGGATGAGATTAAATCCAGTTTGCTGTCAGCATCAATTGCATGCTCCGTCGTTAAATCCACGCTGCGCAAAAAAACGAATCTTTGTGCTTGTACGTAGAACTCTGATGGAATTTGGCTTGATTCATTACGCTCGTATCTACACTCCGATGGAATTCAGTTGAACCTTTACGTTCGTATATTGTATATACGACTCCGATGGAATGTCCCATGAGGATTCAGCTATGCCATCTGGCGCCATCATCATAAACGACGCTTTGACTAGTTCCTATTGGTCGTACAATGGTTAATTGCTAAAGCTTCGGCCCTTCACTCTGCGGCCGCAGTTCAAATCCCGGCGCATCATAGTGAAATTGACATATCGTTGCTAAGCCTTAAGGAAAGGTCCTTCAGTTGTTGGACTGATGCAGCAGCCATAAGCACGTGATCAGCGCGTGCAAAAACAAATTAATAGCCCAATGACTCATTGAAATTTCCTGTGAAAACGCGCGCTCAAACTTTGCTGACTAAACAGCGCAATGTTGTGTTCACATTGCCTTCAAGTCCTGTAGAATGTTACAAATCAAACTCAGATGATTTGTAAACGGAACCTAATGCAATGTTATGCAGTTAACCGTAAAACACAGAAAATCATGTTCACAAGCAAAACAAACTTAACTACGTAACAAAAAATCATTACAAGCGACAGAGGCAACCTGCCACCACATTCGATTCACCCTTACGATATCTCACTTCGAGATCAAAGGCTTGTAACGTGAGAAATCGTCAGGAAAGTTTCTACATTAATTTTAGACATAGTAACATATAGTATATACAATAAAATGCTAGCCTAAAATAATGTCTTTCAGTTTAGACAACACCCATACAACAGAATAAGAATCTTTTTCAATATTTGCCCGTTTCCTTTGGTTTTCGGTCAGTTTTAGGACTAACAAACCAAATAGTGAAACTGTGCCTAATTATCAAATATTTTAACTGTTCATAATCTAACTCCGCAGGTAATCATTTCAGACTCAATCGATAATTCACATGTTTCACCAAAATAATTGCCTCATCAGCAATAAACCACGTACCAAAGAACGTGTAATTATAGTCACGAATCTTGTTGGCATGAGCGATTTTCTTTCCAAACATCACCCATGTCAATCAAATATGATTGTTTGGATCATTTTTGCAAAAGAAGGCACGGTCCGTCCCAACGAGACATCTGTTTATTTGTGGAAGTCGGGTACAATACAATCACGGCTTCTCCCGGTTCAAGAGATTTCTCCTATTCCCTCTTACTGCGCTGAGTTGCATACTGAATTTGTTTTCCTTCAGCAAGGGTTTCCCTCAAATCTCATGGCTCTCTATAAATTTTCTCGTCCTTCTTTCAAATATATTGTTGGTTTCCGTCCATTTTAGATGATCTCAAAATTCTTTTATTGTCCATGGTCTTCGGGATATCTTCCCATAAACCAACAGCTAAATGCGGACCCCCGTTGTCGAATTCGGCACCACCCTCAGCGCCCACACGGTTATTGGCATCAACGTATAGAGATCTATGCCATCGTCTTGGAACACTGACGATCATGTGGTAAATCATCTTTTTAAAGATTAATTCCACCTCTCTACTAAACCAGACGCTTCAGACGTTTTATTGCATCGTGTACTGCGTCCCATCAATTTAATAAATGCTTGTATTAGACTGGTCGTGAAATGTGTGCCCTGGTCACTTGTAATGACCGATAGATTTCTTGCTGATGCGTAACTGCCTGACTGCTTGGTTGTGCTCCATACTATCTTGCGGAGCTGTATGTTTCATTTCCATCTGCCCCGGGTCGTAGATCTATTCGCTCTGCAGCACAGGGTGTTGTCTGGTTGTCCCTCCGTTGCCTACTTCTACAACGCAACACGGTAGCTTTGGTGTGGTTGCCCCTTCGCTTTGCCCCTATTCCGCCAGCGATTGAAGACCATTCTATTTGATCGTGGTCTTGTGCTTTAAGATCGGGAGCACTTCGAGTAAATTTATTGAAGAGATGCTATGTTGATGTTCAATTCCGATTACGATAGTAGCCCAAAGTTCAGAAATAACTCCAACAACGCATTACACAGAACTTTTGATGCTATCTTTATGAGTCAACACACGGTCGATCATCATGTATAGAAATAAACAACGCAAAGACATTATTATCTATGACCTGCCGCCGATGACTGTCTCAATCCGTTTAATACAACCCATGTTAAGATGTCTGAAAGCCATATTCTCCCCTGGGAATCGGTTTGATCGGTGACCGATCCCTGATCAGTTCTCGTGCCTTGAGCTGGTGGCATTTCTCATGGGGCCGGACCCACTGGACTTGCGTGGTTCTATTGCCCAGATGTTCACTTGTTAGGAGGAGAAGGACATGCATTAGCATTTAGATTGCAATCATTAACCGTATAAGATACACGTGCACGTTTGCCTTCATTGATGGCTACATAAGGCTGCTTATATATAACTATGCATGGCTATATGTGGGTATATATATGGCTGCAAATGGATACGTATAAGCCTATAAATGGCTGTGTATGGCTACATAATATATATGTATATTTATGTACACAAAATATGAAATACAAAAACGGCTGTATTCGGTATTCCAAAGTTCAGAAGCGCACAGACGATCATACTACAGATCATCAAAGGCGCCAAGCAATTGTGGGTAGAGAACTTGCTCAAGGTCCTTACACAATAACCGACTCAGTGGAGGCTCGAACCCCTACCCTTCGCGTTACAGGCTGAGTGTTTTAACCAGTCAGCTCCCGTGCACCACACCGACGTCCATAAATAATTATACATGTGTATTGCATAAGAAAAATGCGTTAGCTTTGCCTGCATAAATTATCTGGATATTTATATAGCGCCTGGCTATGGAGACATTGAATGTCTTGTGACATCAAATAGTTTGTCTATATGTGTCCTGACCACACTATAGTCTTGTGTTGTTGAAATACAATGGCATTTTGTGCACTGTATTCTAATTGCAAAATTTATTTTAATATAATTTCGTTACCCATCTCATATATATATATATATATATATATATATATATATATATATATTCATTTATTTTAGTTAGGTTAGGTGAAGCCGCATGAAAGGAGGAGCGCGTGATAAATTTGTTGTCTCGATAAATCGTTCCACGTAGGTTTAGCGATAATGACTTACCTGGACGATAATAGCTCACCTGTAAGTGTCTGTCCAGGTATGTATTTGGTTGCGTTGATGTTGATTACGAAGCGGTTGTTCTGGGCCAGGCTTTCCTCTTCGGTGGACTTCATCGTTATCATCGTCGTCGTAGTCGTCATCATTGTGTCGTTGGCGCGTGTCTGGCCCTCTGGTGGGACGCTGAAATGCATCGCCTGCAGACAGATGTTGTCTTGATCAGACTGCTGCAGTCCAAACGGCAGACTTCGACTCGCTCTTCCTCCCCCTTCCTCTGGCCCTCCTATTCCTCTATCTCCTATTCCTCCTGTTTCTCTGATTCTTCTTTCCAAATCTCTTTCTCCAACTTCCGCTCCTTCCCTTCCTTCCACGCTTCTTTCGCCTTCTCCACCTCCTTCTCTCATTCCTTCTGTTTCTTCTCCTTTATCTCCTCCTCCTATTGTTTCCTCTGTTCCTCTTCCTCTTTCTTCTACTTTTCCACCACCCTCTCTTCCTCCGATTCCGATTACTTCATCTTCTCCTCCTCTTCCTGTGACTGTCACTCCTTCTATTTCCCCTAATCCTCTTCCTAACTCACCCATAATTTTGGCTGTTCCTCCTCCCGCTCCCATTCCTCCTCCGCCTTTTTGTGCTCCTTCCCCTCTTCCTTTTTCCAGTACTCCTGTTCCTCTTGTATCCCATCCTCCTCCTGCGCCTCCTCCTCCTCCCTTTCCTCCTCCTCCTCCTCCTAATCCTCCAACTCCTCCGTTTCCTTCACTGAAGTCGACCGGTGCTAAGAGTAGCGACAGAAGCAGAGCTGAAAACGGAACGAGATGTGATGCGAACTCAGCGATGAAACTCATCATCGGCGGTAAATTTCCGCTCAGTCAAGTCCGACAGTCGAACAGCTTCTGCTGTGCCCTGGACAAGATTGCAGATACGCTCTTCGATCGAAAACACTCAATAAATCGGTTCTCGAAAGAGTTTTCGGAATGTTGTAATCGATGTGTTGTCAGTGTCGTCTGTCCGAATGCAGTGGCGCAACTTCAATTCTTCCTCTCCATTCCATTCGTTAATTACTTCTGCTAACAGCAAATATTGCATTTTAAATATAATTCATTGCCAACAAAACGTAGGCTATAGCTCAGATTAAGTTTTCATATCTGTCCTTACACACACCCACACATTCAAACCCAGTCACACCCATCTCTTGATTCATTCATCCAACCAATCATCTATCGATCGATCGATCCATCGATCCATCCATCGATCCATCCACCGATCCATCCATTGCTCCATCCATCCATCCATCCATCCATCCATCCATCCATTCATTCACTCAACTATCTACTCCGTCTCTTCTCGTGCTGACTGTCTGTCTGGCTATATGTCAATGACGCTTATAAATCTAGGTCTAGTGACGACACTGATGACGTCATGATTGCGTCAGCGAGGCTCATCAATCGTGTTCTGATCGCAGAGGCGATTACTAAGCGCTGAGTTGTATATCAATGGCTTCCTCTCGATTACGGACGTAGCTCAGAAAGACGATCACCTGTCAATCGCTCGCTGGCCGCTCACAAGCGTTGGCAGCATTTTAATATAATGTAATAAATTAATGTAATATTAATGTAATGCAATGACAGCTATAATGTCATTAAGCATAATGCAATGTAATGTAAGCATGTATTGATGTAATTATTTATATGATGCACTGCGCAATGCCTGTTGTTTAAATGCATTATTTAAATCAAAGAGACAGAGATAGATGGAGGAGAGAGATGGGACTGGAGCAGGGACGGAGAGACGGATGGAGGAAAGGAGGAACGAAGGGAGGGAGATAAAAAAGAAAAACACAGAAATAAACAGAGACGGAAAGGACAGAAGAGAAGACAAAGTACATTAAATATAGAGATGCGACAGTAGTGGAAAGACAGAAGACAGAACAGGGAGGAGAGGAGAAAGGAGAAAGAAGACAGAAGACAGAGCAGGGAGGAGAGGAGAAAGGAGAAAGAAGATAGAAGACAGAGCAGGGAGGAGAGAAGAAAGGAGAAAGAAGACAGAAGACAGAGCAGGGAGGAGAGGAGAAAGGAGAAAGAAGACAGAAGACAGAGCAGGGAGGAGAGGAGAAAGGAGAAAGAAGACAGAAGACAGAGCAGGGAGGAGAGGAGAAAGGAGAAAGAAGACAGAAGACAGAGCAGGGAGGAGAGGAGAAAGGAGAAAGAAGACAGAAGACAGAGCAGGGAGGAGAGGAGAAAGGAGAAAGAAGACAGAAGACAGAGCAGGGAGGAGAGGAGAAAGGAGAAAGAAGACAGAAGACAGAGCAGGGAGGAGAGGAGAAAGGAGAAAGAAGACAGAAGACAGAACAGGGAGGAGAGGAGAAAGGAGAAAGAAGACAGAAGACAGAGCAGGGAGGAGAGGAGAAAGGAGAAAGAAGACAGAAGACAGAGCAGGGAGGAGAGGAGAAAGGAGAAAGAAGACAGAAGACAGAGCAGGGAGGAGAGGAGAAAGGAGAAAGAAGACAGAAGACAGAGCAGGGAGGAGAGGAGAAAGGAGAAAGAAGACAGAAGACAGAGCAGGGAGGAGAGGAGAAAGGAGAAAGAAGATAGAAGACAGAGCAGGGAGGAGAGGAGAAAGGAGAAAGAAGACAGAAGACAGAGCAGGGAGGAGAGGAGAAAGGAGAAAGAAGACAGAAGACAGAGCAGGGAGGAGAGGAGAAAGGAGAAAGAAGACAGAAGACAGAGCAGGGAGGAGAGGAGAAAGGAGAAAGAAGACAGAAGACAGAGCAGGGAGGAGAGGAGAAAGGAGAAAGAAGACAGAAGACAGAGCAGGGAGGAGAGGAGAAAGGAGAAAGAAGACAGAAGACAGAGCAGGGAGGAGAGAAGAAAGGAGAAAGAAGACAGAAGACAGAGCAGGGAGGAGAGGAGAAAGGAGAAAGAAGACAGAAGACAGAGCAGGGAGGAGAGGAGAAAGGAGAAAGAAGACAGAAGACAGAGCAGGGAGGAGAGGAGAAAGGAGAAAGAAGACAGAAGACAGAGCAGGGAGGAGAGGAGAAAGGAGAAAGAAGACAGAAGACAGAGCAGGGAGGAGAGGAGAAAGGAGAAAGAAGACAGAAGACAGAGCAGGGAGGAGAGGAGAAAGGAGAAAGAAGACAGAAGACAGAGCAGGGAGGAGAGGAGAAAGGAGAAAGAAGACAGAAGACAGAGCAGGGAGGAGAGGAGAAAGGAGAAAGAAGACAGAAGACAGAGCAGGGAGGAGAGGAGAAAGGAGAAAGAAGACAGAAGACAGAGCAGGGAGGAGAGGAGAAAGGAGAAAGAAGACAGAAGACAGAGCAGGGAGGAGAGGAGAAAGGAGAAAGAAGACAGAAGACAGAGCAGGGAGGAGAGGAGAAAGGAGAAAGAAGACAGAAGACAGAGCAGGGAGGAGAGGAGAAAGGAGAAAGAAGACAGAAGACAGAGCAGGGAGGAGAGGAGAAAGGAGAAAGAAGACAGAAGACAGAGCAGGGAGGAGAGGAGAAAGGAGAAAGAAGACAGAAGACAGAGCAGGGAGGAGAGGAGAAAGGAGAAAGAAGACAGAAGACAGAGCAGGGAGGAGAGGAGAAAGGAGAAAGAAGACAGAAGACAGAGCAGGGAGGAGAGGAGAAAGGAGAAAGAAGACAGAAGACAGAGCAGGGAGGAGAGGAGAAAGGAGAAAGAAGACAGAAGACAGAGCAGGGAGGAGAGGAGAAAGGAGAAAGAAGACAGAAGACAGAGCAGGGAGGAGAGGAGAAAGGAGAAAGAAGACAGAAGACAGAGCAGGGAGGAGAGGAGAAAGGAGAAAGAAGACAGAAGACAGAGCAGGGAGGAGAGGAGAAAGGAGAAAGAAGACAGAAGACAGAGCAGGGAGGAGAGGAGAAAGGAGAAAGAAGACAGAAGACAGAGCAGGGAGGAGAGGAGAAAGGAGAAAGAAGACAGAAGACAGAGCAGGGAGGAGAGGAGAAAGGAGAAAGAAGACAGAAGACAGAGCAGGGAGGAGAGGAGAAAGGAGAAAGAAGACAGAAGACAGAGCAGGGAGGAGAGGAGAAAGGAGAAAGAAGACAGAAGACAGAGCAGGGAGGAGAGGAGAAAGGAGAAAGAAGACAGAAGACAGAGCAGGGAGGAGAGGAGAAAGGAGAAAGAAGACAGAAGACAGAGCAGGGAGGAGAGGAGAAAGGAGAAAGAAGACAGAAGACAGAGCAGGGAGGAGAGGAGAAAGGAGAAAGAAGACAGAAGACAGAGCAGGGAGGAGAGGAGAAAGGAGAAAGAAGACAGAAGACAGAGCAGGGAGGAGAGGAGAAAGGAGAAAGAAGACAGAAGACAGAGCAGGGAGGAGAGGAGAAAGGAGAAAGAAGACAGAAGACAGAGCAGGGAGGAGAGGAGAAAGGAGAAAGAAGACAGAAGACAGAGCAGGGAGGAGAGGAGAAAGGAGAAAGAAGACAGAAGACAGAGCAGGGAGGAGAGGAGAAAGGAGAAAGAAGACAGAAGACAGAGCAGGGAGGAGAGGAGAAAGGAGAAAGAAGACAGAAGACAGAGCAGGGAGGAGAGGAGAAAGGAGAAAGAAGACAGAAGACAGAGCAGGGAGGAGAGGAGAAAGGAGAAAGAAGACAGAAGACAGAGCAGGGAGGAGAGGAGAAAGGAGAAAGAAGACAGAAGACAGAGCAGGGAGGAGAGGAGAAAGGAGAAAGAAGACAGAAGACAGAGCAGGGAGGAGAGGAGAAAGGAGAAAGAAGACAGAAGACAGAGCAGGGAGGAGAGGAGAAAGGAGAAAGAAGACAGAAGACAGAGCAGGGAGGAGAGGAGAAAGGAGAAAGAAGACAGAAGACAGAGCAGGGAGGAGAGGAGAAAGGAGAAAGAAGACAGAAGACAGAGCAGGGAGGAGAGGAGAAAGGAGAAAGAAGACAGAAGACAGAGCAGGGAGGAGAGGAGAAAGGAGAAAGAAGACAGAAGACAGAGCAGGGAGGAGAGGAGAAAGGAGAAAGAAGACAGAAGACAGAGCAGGGAGGAGAGGAGAAAGGAGAAAGAAGACAGAAGACAGAGCAGGGAGGAGAGGAGAAAGGAGAAAGAAGACAGAAGACAGAGCAGGGAGGAGAGGAGAAAGGAGAAAGAAGACAGAAGACAGAGCAGGGAGGAGAGGAGAAAGGAGAAAGAAGACAGAAGACAGAGCAGGGAGGAGAGGAGAAAGGAGAAAGAAGACAGAAGACAGAGCAGGGAGGAGAGGAGAAAGGAGAAAGAAGACAGAAGACAGAGCAGGGAGGAGAGGAGAAAGGAGAAAGAAGACAGAAGACAGAGCAGGGAGGAGAGGAGAAAGGAGAAAGAAGACAGAAGACAGAGCAGGGAGGAGAGGAGAAAGGAGAAAGAAGACAGAAGACAGAGCAGGGAGGAGAGGAGAAAGGAGAAAGAAGACAGAAGACAGAGCAGGGAGGAGAGGAGAAAGGAGAAAGAAGACAGAAGACAGAGCAGGGAGGAGAGGAGAAAGGAGAAAGAAGACAGAAGACAGAGCAGGGAGGAGAGGAGAAAGGAGAAAGAAGACAGAAGACAGAGCAGGGAGGAGAGGAGAAAGGAGAAAGAAGACAGAAGACAGAGCAGGGAGGAGAGGAGAAAGGAGAAAGAAGACAGAAGACAGAGCAGGGAGGAGAGGAGAAAGGAGAAAGAAGACAGAAGACAGAGCAGGGAGGAGAGGAGAAAGGAGAAAGAAGACAGAAGACAGAGCAGGGAGGAGAGGAGAAAGGAGAAAGAAGACAGAAGACAGAGCAGGGAGGAGAGGAGAAAGGAGAAAGAAGACAGAAGACAGAGCAGGGAGGAGAGGAGAAAGGAGAAAGAAGACAGAAGACAGAGCAGGGAGGAGAGGAGAAAGGAGAAAGAAGACAGAAGACAGAGCAGGGAGGAGAGGAGAAAGGAGAAAGAAGACAGAAGACAGAGCAGGGAGGAGAGGAGAAAGGAGAAAGAAGACAGAAGACAGAGCAGGGAGGAGAGGAGAAAGGAGAAAGAAGACAGAAGACAGAGCAGGGAGGAGAGGAGAAAGGAGAAAGAAGACAGAAGACAGAGCAGGGAGGAGAGGAGAAAGGAGAAAGAAGACAGAAGACAGAGCAGGGAGGAGAGGAGAAAGGAGAAAGAAGACAGAAGACAGAGCAGGGAGGAGAGGAGAAAGGAGAAAGAAGACAGAAGACAGAGCAGGGAGGAGAGGAGAAAGGAGAAAGAAGACAGAAGACAGAGCAGGGAGGAGAGGAGAAAGGAGAAAGAAGACAGAAGACAGAGCAGGGAGGAGAGGAGAAAGGAGAAAGAAGACAGAAGACAGAGCAGGGAGGAGAGGAGAAAGGAGAAAGAAGACAGAAGACAGAGCAGGGAGGAGAGGAGAAAGGAGAAAGAAGACAGAAGACAGAGCAGGGAGGAGAGGAGAAAGGAGAAAGAAGACAGAAGACAGAGCAGGGAGGAGAGGAGAAAGGAGAAAGAAGACAGAAGACAGAGCAGGGAGGAGAGGAGAAAGGAGAAAGAAGACAGAAGACAGAGCAGGGAGGAGAGGAGAAAGGAGAAAGAAGACAGAAGACAGAGCAGGGAGGAGAGGAGAAAGGAGAAAGAAGACAGAAGACAGAGCAGGGAGGAGAGGAGAAAGGAGAAAGAAGACAGAAGACAGAGCAGGGAGGAGAGGAGAAAGGAGAAAGAAGACAGAAGACAGAGCAGGGAGGAGAGGAGAAAGGAGAAAGAAGACAGAAGACAGAGCAGGGAGGAGAGGAGAAAGGAGAAAGAAGACAGAAGACAGAGCAGGGAGGAGAGGAGAAAGGAGAAAGAAGACAGAAGACAGAGCAGGGAGGAGAGGAGAAAGGAGAAAGAAGACAGAAGACAGAGCAGGGAGGAGAGGAGAAAGGAGAAAGAAGACAGAAGACAGAGCAGGGAGGAGAGGAGAAAGGAGAAAGAAGACAGAAGACAGAGCAGGGAGGAGAGGAGAAAGGAGAAAGAAGACAGAAGACAGAGCAGGGAGGAGAGGAGAAAGGAGAAAGAAGACAGAAGACAGAGCAGGGAGGAGAGGAGAAAGGAGAAAGAAGACAGAAGACAGAGCAGGGAGGAGAGGAGAAAGGAGAAAGAAGACAGAAGACAGAGCAGGGAGGAGAGGAGAAAGGAGAAAGAAGACAGAAGACAGAGCAGGGAGGAGAGGAGAAAGGAGAAAGAAGACAGAAGACAGAGCAGGGAGGAGAGGAGAAAGGAGAAAGAAGACAGAAGACAGAGCAGGGAGGAGAGGAGAAAGGAGAAAGAAGACAGAAGACAGAGCAGGGAGGAGAGGAGAAAGGAGAAAGAAGACAGAAGACAGAGCAGGGAGGAGAGGAGAAAGGAGAAAGAAGACAGAAGACAGAGCAGGGAGGAGAGGAGAAAGGAGAAAGAAGACAGAAGACAGAGCAGGGAGGAGAGGAGAAAGGAGAAAGAAGACAGAAGACAGAGCAGGGAGGAGAGGAGAAAGGAGAAAGAAGACAGAAGACAGAGCAGGGAGGAGAGGAGAAAGGAGAAAGAAGACAGAAGACAGAGCAGGGAGGAGAGGAGAAAGGAGAAAGAAGACAGAAGACAGAGCAGGGAGGAGAGGAGAAAGGAGAAAGAAGACAGAAGACAGAGCAGGGAGGAGAGGAGAAAGGAGAAAGAAGACAGAAGACAGAGCAGGGAGGAGAGGAGAAAGGAGAAAGAAGACAGAAGACAGAGCAGGGAGGAGAGGAGAAAGGAGAAAGAAGACAGAAGACAGAGCAGGGAGGAGAGGAGAAAGGAGAAAGAAGACAGAAGACAGAGCAGGGAGGAGAGGAGAAAGGAGAAAGAAGACAGAAGACAGAGCAGGGAGGAGAGGAGAAAGGAGAAAGAAGACAGAAGACAGAGCAGGGAGGAGAGGAGAAAGGAGAAAGAAGACAGAAGACAGAGCAGGGAGGAGAGGAGAAAGGAGAAAGAAGACAGAAGACAGAGCAGGGAGGAGAGGAGAAAGGAGAAAGAAGACAGAAGACAGAGCAGGGAGGAGAGGAGAAAGGAGAAAGAAGACAGAAGACAGAGCAGGGAGGAGAGGAGAAAGGAGAAAGAAGACAGAAGACAGAGCAGGGAGGAGAGGAGAAAGGAGAAAGAAGACAGAAGACAGAGCAGGGAGGAGAGGAGAAAGGAGAAAGAAGACAGAAGACAGAGCAGGGAGGAGAGGAGAAAGGAGAAAGAAGACAGAAGACAGAGCAGGGAGGAGAGGAGAAAGGAGAAAGAAGACAGAAGACAGAGCAGGGAGGAGAGGAGAAAGGAGAAAGAAGACAGAAGACAGAGCAGGGAGGAGAGGAGAAAGGAGAAAGAAGACAGAAGACAGAGCAGGGAGGAGAGGAGAAAGGAGAAAGAAGACAGAAGACAGAGCAGGGAGGAGAGGAGAAAGGAGAAAGAAGACAGAAGACAGAGCAGGGAGGAGAGGAGAAAGGAGAAAGAAGACAGAAGACAGAGCAGGGAGGAGAGGAGAAAGGAGAAAGAAGACAGAAGACAGAGCAGGGAGGAGAGGAGAAAGGAGAAAGAAGACAGAAGACAGAGCAGGGAGGAGAGGAGAAAGGAGAAAGAAGACAGAAGACAGAGCAGGGAGGAGAGGAGAAAGGAGAAAGAAGACAGAAGACAGAGCAGGGAGGAGAGGAGAAAGGAGAAAGAAGACAGAAGACAGAGCAGGGAGGAGAGGAGAAAGGAGAAAGAAGACAGAAGACAGAGCAGGGAGGAGAGGAGAAAGGAGAAAGAAGATAGAAGAAGACGGAGAGGCGGAAGAGCGAGAGATATCCAGAGACGGAAGATCATTATATACCTATTCATATACATATATACATACATACAAAGATATACAAATGCATATGCATATACATACACATATATATACATATACATATACATACATATACAAATACATACATATACACATACATATATACTAGATCGGTGGTGCACATATTTCCTTCTTTACTCCGAGTAGATTTTCCGGAGCTCCTTTTGACAGTCTCGTGCACTTCCGGCTTCTTTCTTCGTTCGACATAGAAATTCTTTCAGTCCATCTATCACGCGTCCAATTTTCATGCTGCTGACCAGTGCAACTGGCTTCTATGGTTGGCGACGTGAGCACCGGATAGCATTTCTGACTTCTGTCGTCGTCGTCGTTATTTTGTCTGGATGACATCTGCTCGTAAAAGGAATCGTGTCTAATCGCATCTGCTAGTCTTGTCCAGTCTAGTCTAGTGTTGCGTCGTATAGTCTAGTCTAGCAGAGTATAGTATATTATAGTATAATCTAGTTTAGTCTAGTCTGGTCTAGTCCGTATATTCTAGTCTAGTCTAGTGTTGTATAGTTTAGTCTAGTGTTGCCTAGTCTAGTCTAGTTGAATCTAATTTAAATTGGTCTAGTGTTCTCTAGTCCGGTGAAGTCTGGTGTAATCTACTCTAGCCGAGTCTAGTTTGTCTAGCGTAGCCTCATCTAGTCTGGGTGACTTACTTGTTGAGTTGGCTAACGCTGCTCGTAACTTGGGCTCTGTTTTTACTATATGAGAGAATAATAATAATAATAATAATAATAATAATAATAATAATAATAATAATAATAATAATAATAATCATTATCTTAACAACAACAATAATAGTCTAGTATAGCCTAGTCTAGTCTAATATAACCTAGCCGAGTCTAATCCAGTCTAGTCTAGTCTGATCTAGCGTTATGTAGCCTAGTCTAGTCTAATATAACCTAGCCGACTAGTTTAGTCCAGTGTAGTCTAATTTAGTCCAATCTAGTTTAGCGGTGAAAGGCGGAGGCTGAGCAATCAGCGACGCACCGATTTAGATTCAGACCGCCGAATGCATTTAATTGTCCACGCGTTTATTTAGCGCCACTATATATAAGGCATAGACCGCTAATGAAATCGCGGAAGCAGTTCTTTGTTGAAGTCAGTCACATCAACCAGGCACCTCGGTTGGACATCTACACAAAGATGGAGCACTGTTTGCTTGCAGGTGGAAAACGGTATCAGTTCAGAACCATGGGCTCGTTTGCTCATTCACAGGCTTAATGACCCGCTCGCTCGCTCAGTCACTCAGTCATTCACTAACTCGCTCAGTGACTGATTGACGCTCGCTCTCTTGCTCGCTCCCTCGCTCACTCGTTCATTGCCCACTCGCTCATTCACTGTCCAAATGACTCGCTCTCGCTCTCTCTCTCTCTGTCTCTGTCTGTCTGTCTGTCTCTCTCTGGCGCTCAATAACTCAAAGAGAAATGTGAAATCATGTCTGAATCTATTTGTTCCTCGTGTTAAGTCCTCGCTTGCGCAGCAGAGGACTTTTGCTGTTGTTGGCCCATCTCTATGAAATGGACTTCCGCTATCGTTTCGTGCAAGGGTCACTGTTGGTGATAGAGCTCAGTCAGCTCGTTGTTTAAAGATGTTCTTATTTCTCCGGGGTTCTCATGCTGGAAGCGCCTATGAGTAGATTGTTCTGTAATAAGTTATCAAATACAATACAATACATGTTCACAAGACTTAACATAAAATATTTTATTCTGCAACCTGAACCGATCGACAGACACCGGGCATTGATAAAAAGCTTTGGTGGCGACCTCTGTCGACAACATTAACAGTCGGCTCCATTATTCACGAGAACCCATCGCCAGGTGTCGCTTGTATAACCGGACGACTGAAAATTTAATGCCTCGGCTCAATGCATTGCTGTAGCAGGAAGAGCAGCTTGCGTTGTGGATGGGACTAAATCAGTTCGGACTGCGCCAGCGACAGCGACTAGGCTTCGAAGCTTCATCCTTGTTTGGATTAAATGGCGTTGACACCCAATTTCTGAAACGCGAAGGAAGAGCCAGAGAGACACGGAGATGGAGAAACAGCAGCAGCAGGAAATGGGGATGAGAAGGAAAAACAGAATGATATAGAGGAAGAAAAAGAAGATGAAAGACAAAATGATGAGAGAAAGAAAAGAAAATTAGTTTACGAGACAGAATAAGAAAATAACGAGGAAGGAAAATATGGCGACGAGGAGAAGGAGGAGGGAAGAAGAAGAAGATGATGATGAAGAAGAATGAGAAGAAAAAGAACTTAACGAAGCAGACGTGAATAAAAGGGAGAAGAACCACAATCTGAAAGAGAAGATTTAGGAGAACGCAAAGGAAGAGAAGGAAGGAGGAAAACCATTTGATGAACATCTTTTTTCGCACAATTGTTAAAAAATATAATAACGTCATCTAAGCAAAAAAGCACCTATGTTCAGTCATCAATAAAACTTTAGGTCATTGAATGATGAGGTTAACGGAAAGAAAATCATTGAACATATATGAGACCAGTTGAAACTGAATAATACAGCTACTGTGTAGCATAATAGAGCATATAGCTCGAGAGGAGCGCTTCCGAGATAGGGAGCTAGAAAAATGTTCAGTTACATTGCAATTACATATATATCAATTTACCTTATTATAAGCCAACAATAGACCCAGCTTAAAAGTACTGTTTAGGATGTATTTGTGGCTGGAAGCACCGGATTTGACCAATGGGCACGCATGTAGGCCAAGTGACTGGGGAAAGTACATCCCTGTCAGAGGCGGTTTTTGATTGGACGCAGTGGGGGTAAAGACCTCTGGGCAGAATTATAAGAAGGGGTAGTCGGAACCGGTGATGCGGCAGTTTTCATTCTTCACTGGAAATCGCACCCTGGGTGCAAATCGCCATGCTGGAGATGATAGTAGCCAAACAGGGGAAGTTTCCCCACCCATCCCCTACATATCGTCCCTGGTGGTCCCTAGTGAGAGCCTTGGTCCAGGATCAAAGCCTAAATCCGCAATCTGCGAGGCCTGACACTTGATCCGACAAATCGGGCTTAATATCGGAAATACATCAGTCGATACCAGAATTGTCTTCGACGTTTTTGCATCAGACGCCTCCGCTCCACTTAACACAACCTCTTTGTCACTAGGTGGCGACAAAGTGGGGAACAAAGGCTTATTTCGGATTCCAGGGTCATTCATATTATCGATATATATATATATATACATATATGTATATTGATAAATGTACGAACATACAAACATACTGATACAGCTGCTGATAGTCTCTTCTTTCCTGCATATAATATATATATATATATATATTGCGTATATATTTGATCATGCCTCTTTACATTATTATATATATATATATATATATATTATATATATATATATATATTATATATATATATATTATATATATATATATATATATATTTATATATATATATATATATATATATATACGGCATAATATAGTAACGTGTCTGGAAATGTAGGAAAGCAAAAAGAATGGAGACAGCTGTTTTGACCGATGTGTAGAGCGACACCTGGAGGTTGGCTGCTTGATTACTGTTGCAGTTTAATGACATCGAATTCTCTTCTCTCACCCTATCGCGTAGGAAGAACTACACGCACATTCATCAATTTATTTGTTTATTTCCTTATATATTATCTTATTTATTTATTAGCTTGTCTGTCTGCATTTGTCTTTTTGTATAACATTCCAATGTTCAGATCTTACAAGCTTTCATATTAATGTCTGCAAACAACAGGAACTTTTGGGGCTAGAAGACTCATAGAGAGACTATGTGGCATCTGTGGCATCAAATCTCAGCCACTGTGGCTTTACGATCAGACATCTAGTGTTGCGTATGAACAGAATTTTGGTCTTTTGTGGTAACTAATGATTGGTTATAAGCTGGCAAAATTCCGATGCTGCTAGACATGTGATGTCTGTAGCCTCACTAATTCATTAATTAAGACTGTGTGTAGTTTTTGATTACAGCAGGATGAGACAAGAATGACGGCTATTCTCGACTATTTATGTAGCACTCAATTTTCTGCCAGATTCACGCCATTCCGTGACGCTCGTTCCAGCTGAACCACCTGGAAAGTTCTTCCGTTTCATTGAAACTCTGCTGAGGACATTTTGATTCTGCCGTCAGGTGTTGTTTGGATCTTAAAAGATGTTCGCACTTTTGCATTCGATTGTATTGCATGGCTTTGTACTGAACTGAACTGAATTGGACTGCATTGCATTACGTCCAACTGTGTAAAGTTGTCCAACATTACATCGAATAATATATCTGATTTAATACGTTCATTGCATTACTCTACAGTCGATTGCATATCTTATACAATTGTACTGCACTGTATTGTCTTGTATTCCACTGTATTGTCTTGCATCACCTGCAGCTGTATTGTATCGTAGTGTATTCCACTTCTTTGCGTTGTATTTTAGTGCATTGCATATTTAATTGTCTTGGTTTGCAATACAATGTATTGCATTTCAACCTAGAACAGGTGCGGGATACATTTCAGTTGCATATTAAATATATCAGCTTCCATCTATAGCTCATCCATCAATTCGCTTTCAGCTCCGACTAACAACTTCCGGTTGGTCGCCGGAAGTCCGGACTATTTCTGGCAACGATACGGATGAACTGTAACGAGCGCCGAAAATCCGTCGGCTGACATTGTTATTAAAATTTATATAGTGCAACAGATTCATCTCAGAATTAGGTATTCAAGATTCTGGAATATGTCTAGAGCATTCGATGAAGTCTTACTCGCTTACACCAGACGAAGATGCGTCTAATGTCTAGCAACAGAGCGGAATTAATGCGACCAATGCATATGCCCCTTTCATTTCGCCCCAACCCAACTGACCTTTCATCACTGCTGCCAGCCATAAATCGCACCCTAGAATCTGCTGTTACCTAAGGGGAAACTTGACATTAACTGGCTGAGACTATCCTACCCCCACTGCGATGCATATTCCCCTTACATATCGCCCCTACCATAAATCCTTCCTCTACTCCTTCCGCCCTTACATCGCACCCTAGTGTGTAGCTGTTCGAGCGTTTCGCTTGCCCCTTTCAGACGATGCGTGTGGTCTGTGTGTGTCGATAAGAATGGGATGTAAAACCAACAGGGTACAGTCACGTTAGGTCCAGCGATCGTCTGATGCTGGCGTCAGTTGTAATATCCGCATCACCAGCACACCAACTTCAGCAGCCGATGGAATCGGCAAAAACAACGGTCACATATATCGTCATTACCTGTCAGCGCGCCAAACGAATCCATGGCATCCCTCTGCACGAAGGACATCGGCAAACACTACGTTGTATACATTGTATACACGTGTGTTGGCTGGGTACACATACGTACATAATGTGTACATACATGTGCTGAATACACGTCTATACAGTTATATGCACACGTGTGCTAAACACACATATATACATTGTGTGCACACACTATACATATACTGCTGTGCACACATGCCTCCTTAAATGAAAAGACAACTCCGAACCTCTCCAGTTAGACACCCAAATGCATATACATACTAACCTCATCCCAAACCAACCATTAACAGAACCATCAGTAAGCCTTTGCATCCGCGTAAAAGCGCAGAAGGTAGAGCAACAGACAGGCAGACAGGCAGACAGACAGGCATACAGCCAGGCAGACAGACAGAAATAGAAAGACAGCAGAGATACAGAGACAGAGAAATGAACAGAGACAGAGACAGCGGTGGTCAACGCTCATTGCTGAGGATCGTCGAAGTGCTTTCGGCGAGCCATTTCAACGTCCGCATTCCATTAAGCCTTGTGTATATTTATGTTGCATTCCGCCATAAATGGATATACGGGTGTCTTGCCAAAGCCTTAAGGCTCTCCTGAGTTCGCATATTTTACCCTCCATATCTGGCGCTTCTCCATTTATTTCGCGAAACATAGGAGGTAGAAGCCTCGCTGGATTCCAGGCACGAAGTGCGGTAAATTTCCACAGGGAAAATAAGCGCAACCGTCAACGTCCATACGTCACTCTACGCCACATGAAGAAAGATCATTCTATTGGTTAAAAATCTTCCATGACGTAATCCGCCGCATAATACTCAAATCCGATTGGCTAAGGCAATCACTGCAGCGCGTGCGTAGCTATAAGTCTGCGCATGTGCAGACGAGCCAAGTCCTTTTGTTGTTGTATACTAAGTAGGCTAAGTTCTAGTTTGTATTAGTCGCACGTCGAAGAGGGTTTTGGTAATCTAATCAAGTGTTAGAACTGCTACTCCGCCACAGTAATAGTGCTCAAGGACGTCTACACAGTTACATACACGTCTATACAGTTACTTAAACACATGTACCAGTGAGTAAGCTGGTTCCCGCGACTTAGCTTTCGTCTCCTTAAATGAAAAGACAACTTAACGATAGCTACTACGTAAAATCGTTGTGCAAGTCGAATTCCAGGGTGAGTCCAGTCGAAAGCTAAGAATGGAATCTGTGAAGACACGAAGACAGCCTACTGAGGAAATGAGTCCAGAGTTTTTAATCGAGATCTGAAAGCCAAAACGGACTTTGTAGAGCGAACGTTTGTCGGATGGGAGTTAAAAGTCGAGGGCCAGCGAAGGAAAAGGCACGCCCGCCGAGAACTCTCCTTGTCTACGGAATAGTCAGATTAAGACAGTCAGAAAACCAGTTAGAGACAAGTCTTGGGAGTCCGTGTAGAAGGATGATATAGTGAGGTTGCTTTAAATATAGTCCTGCATACGATTAGCCCAGTCTTTAAAATTGTTCGTTCTTCTATGGGCAGTCAGTGCAATGCTTTTAGGATCGGTGGTATATTTTTACATATTGGAGTAGCTCTGCCAATGCATTTTGGGCTTGTTAAACCTTCATCGAGTTAGCTTTTCGAATGCCAGTAAGAAGCGAATTGCAGTTGTCAAGACCCCTGTAGACTAGGGCATTAGCCAAACAAACCAGAGCAAGAATGGAATGTGGCCTCTAATCCTACGGATATCAAGGACGTGGTAATGGGCAGACATATAATACATATATAGTTAATGTTTTCACTGAATAACAGGCTGGAGTCAAATACAAAATTCAAACTGCGTGGTGAATAGCTAGCCAGAGATGCTTCGGTGGACACAATTCAAAGAGTAAAGTTTGTTCGATTGCTGTGAAGTTTCAAAAGGAGAAACTCAGTTTTCATTTCTGCCATCTAAGACTAAACTCGGCTAAACCATCAGATAATGGCCTGAGAGAGCTGGAATAAGAGGAATAATGAAAGGAAGTGTATTGTGTATAGTCAGAGTGAAGATGGTGTTTCAGACCGCTTTGACTCAGTAAAACACCGTGGAGTGGTGTTCAAGGAGAAAGTCAGGGGAAAAGGTCAGATTTGAGGGACGCTGCACGTCAGTGGTATCCGCTCCACAATGCTCAAGTGACGAAGATAAATTGATTACGGGGAGTAACATATGACGGAAACCAGTTTGGGGCTAGATATGATACATCAAACGAGTGCTCAAGGCGATGGAGCAAGATAGCATGGTCGCCAGTGTCGAAGGCGATAGACAGGTCAAGACTGGCCAGTGCAGTTACTTGACCATTGTCCATAGAGTGGACGGTGACATTGCGGACAGACAGAAGAGTTGTCTCATTGAAATGGAATTTGCGATATGCTGATTGGAAAGTCAGTAATAAGGAGTTTGAAAACAGAAGTGCTTCTAGACGACTTTTAGCACACGTTCAAGAAGTTCAGAAATAAAATTCAAGTTTGAGTGGTCGGTAGTTGGACATAATGTCAGCATCCAAACGTGGTTTCTTCCGCATGTGGTAGACTATTGCATGAGAGAAACACGATGGTCAAACGTGAGCCCTCAGCAACCGATAGCTTGATTTAACGTCGAGATGGTGGTATATAGCACATCAAAGAAGCTTTTGAGAAGGTGAGCTGGAATTGCATCTAGGAAGCACCGTTTGGCAGGAGATGAGATAATGAGATACCGAATTTCACCCATAGTTGCGGAAGCAAGGGAATCAAGAGTTGGTGGAGCGATCAGAAGATGAAAAGCCATTTGATAGAGGAATACAAGAGAATTTCAAGAGTTGTTGATTAACAAGAGATGTTGGTTATCTTGTCATCAAAGAAGTTAACGAAACATCAGCCAGAGCGGAGGGTGAGAGGTCTTTGATAGCATGCATGGTGTTTCCTATGAAGTGACTTATTAAGGGCCCTCCAAAGGTTTGTGATTGGAGATATTTACAGGATATAGGAGACAGGGAGATTTGGCTTTAGAAACAAAGTTACGAAAAAGTTTACAGTTCTTTGAAATACACATGATAGAAGCGAAGTCGTGAGAGGTGCCAAGCACGTTCAAGTTGGCTACGTCGACGTCGAGCTTCAGCAAACTTTAGAGTTAAACCAAAACCTCGTGTCGTGAACGACAACCTTTTGGATTTAAGCCGAATGTCCTTACCAAGCAGTTCGTTTAGAACGGATAATAATTGGTGAAATTGGCGTCTGCGGATAGGTTTGAATCAGAAGAAGGAAGTGAGAAGCAGATGGCATTTTTGATAGTCTGGACATCTAATTTATACCAGGATCGAAAAACGATAACAATGCTATACGGTGGTGGTGATGATGATGATATGTTGGCGGTGGTGGTGGTGCTTGAGGTGGTGGTGGTGGTGGTAATGTAAGCGAGAAGGTAATGGTGAGTGTATTGGTAAAATCTGCAATTAGAAATTTACTCCTAGAAGTTAATGTGGTAGTAGAACTCATTGAAACAGATTATTATTCACCATAATGCATTCAATAACTTTGTAAAGCACTTGTAGTCCTACTTGTTGCATGACGCATATGAAAATAGCACGCACTGAAATACAAAAACGGTTATTGCTCTATGATGTGATACAGTAACTTGTCTTAACATTATTACTTAACTTATTATTATGAGAGAACTTTAAAAGGTTAAGAAATAACTTAATAATAATAATAATTATTATTATTATTATTATTACTACTGCTATTAATTAAATAATTAATTAATAATAATAATTATTATTATAGTGTTTAGATATGCTATATATATATATATATATTGTATTACAACTGATGGAAAAATTTTAATCTTGAATTTCTATAGCGCCGTTTGTGTAGACGGCATCGTTTCGACTCCACTTACCGCGTGAGACCGTGCTTCTAAGCCGGGTTGATCTCGGCGGCTGTTCCAGCGGACGCACAATCGATAAGGCTTCAACCGCCGACTGTGGCTCCGCCGCTGTTCGCTTCGCCCCCTAGCGACTGATGCACGCAGGCGGTGGGCTCTCTTACGGGCGGCGTGCGTAGACGGACGCTGATGGAGCCGACCGGAGCTCAGCTCCGCGGGTTCATAGATCGCCTGAGCGACGCGTGCGTGCTGAGACAGTGGCCGCCGTAACTTAATCCTGCTTCGGCAGGCACGAGGAAATTCTCCCGCTCTACTTAATCAGCCAGTGAATGACGGAACGAACGGGACCAAAAGAGGACGAATTACCTCGCCATGTGCCTGCGCAGCAAAACAGGATTCGTTGTCATGATCATGATCATCATCATCATCATCGTCGTCATCATCCATCATCGTCGTCGTCGTCACCGGACGGACAACAAGACAACATGCAGACTGACACACACATCCATAAAGACACAAAGGCAGACAATCCTGCGGTCACAGATTGGCAGAGGCAATCAAAAGGATCGGACAGACTTCTGCAGGCAGGACGCAGGGAGGGAAACAAGGAGAAAGGCAATGAAGGAGGAAAGGAAGAAGGAAATGGATAGGAAAACTAGGAGGAAAAATTTGAGGCAATGAGAGAGAAAGGGAGGAAGGATAGGCGAGAGAAAAGGAGTGAGGAAAAGGGGAGGTGAAGGCAATGAGAGTAGAAAGGAAGAATGAAAGGGGAGAGAGAGGGAAGAATTGAGGCAATGAGAGAGGAAAAGATGGAGGAAAGGAAGATGGACAGAAGAGAGGAAAGGAGGTAGAGGCAAGAAGTGGCGTGTAGTGCTGACTGTAAAACTGCCTACGAGCTGCAGCGGCAGAGACGACAACACGAGACTGAAGGATTTGGGGCGAAGCCACGACGGTATCATCGATCACTCGCGAGCATCATCCGCTGCATCATCCGCTGCAGCCTCACATTCACCAGAAGCAGCAGCAGCACGAAGGCGGACGGGAAGGGAGGGCGGGAGGGAGGAAGGAAGGGAGGGAGGGAGAGCATCATGCATCACACGGGCACAATTATGGCACCAGGGCTCAGCTGAGCGAAGCGCCAGATCACTTTCGCGAAATAAGAACCGACTCGTGCTGCAGGTGGTTTCACAGACGATGCCCACCTCGTCCTCCCACGCTTCCTCTTTCCTTCTGCTCTTCCTATTCCTCTCACTCTTCCTCTTTCCTTCTACTCTTCCTATTCCTCTCACTCTTCCTCTTTCCTTCTACTCTTCCTATTCCTCTCACTCTTCCTCTTTCCTTCTAATCTTCCTATTCCTCTCACTCTTCCTCTTTCCTTCTACTCTTCCTATTCCTCTCACTCTTCCTCTTTCCTTCTAATCTTCCTATTCCTCTCACTCTTCCTCTTTCCTTCTAATCTTCCTATTCCTCTCACTCTTCCTCTTTCCTTCTACTCTTCCTATTCCTCTCACTCTTCCTGTTTCCTTCTGCTCTTCCTATTCCTCTCACTCTTCCTCTTTCTTCCTCTACGTTTTGTTTCATTCATTCCCGTCTTCTTCCTAATATTTCCCATTGAACTTCTTCATTTCATTCTTGTGTGTGGCTTGGTGGCATATCGGTAACGCGTTTGGTCAGTGATCACGTGGGCAAGTTGTTTGCGCACACGTGACTCTGTCACCAGGCAGTCTAATTTGGTACTCGCGTAAGCTGGGAAGTAAACGACAAGTCTTGCGATGTCCTGGCTCCGTGTCCAGGACCTTGGGATTCGTCCAATGCCGGCTCAACAAAAGAGGATGAACGACTCCCTTACATTTCACTTATGGGATATGGGATACTTTCATTCTTCTTGCTCTTCCTCATCTTCCTCTTCTTCCTCCTACTCTTTCTTGTATTCTTACTATTACGCCTCATCTGCATTCTTTCGTTTCATTTTCCTCCTCCTGCTCTCATTTATTCCTTCTTTTCTTCACCCATATGGCTCCTCTTCTTCCTCTTTCTTCTTCTCTTATTCCTCTGCTGCGCTGCCTCCTTCCCTTCCTCACATTCTTCCTCCGTTTCAATATCTTCCCCTTTTCTTATTCGTCTCATTTTACCTTCTCCTCCTCTTTCCTGCTCCTTTCTAATGTAATGCGATGTGATGCTGTGTTTTAATGTAATATATTTAGTGAGAGTGACAAGGTAACGGTCACCGCGATAATGTTACCGCGACAATATCGCGGCAACCGTGGTAATTCCACGGAAATGTGGAAGAATTTAAAGAAATCGGTAGTAACGGCATGGCAATGGGTAAGCATTGGATGGTTTTACCGCGGCAGTTGGAAATGATGTTGCGGTACTTCCTCAGTAATGGTAACCTTAATAAATTTATTTATTTAATGAATGAAAAATTAATAATTAATTACTTACTATCGATGCGTGGCGACAGGATACGAAGCGCTTCGGCTTTCATAGACTTATTCTCCTCAAAAGTGGATTCTGGCACAGACGAGATTGATGCTTACTGTACAAACAGTACCCTGTTCCTAATCATCTGACGGTGAACTGACCTTCTGGAATCAGAACACAACTGTGTCCGCACAATCCTGGTCATTCCAGCAACAGAAACATCATCAGAATGGGTATTTTTTTTTGGAAGGAGGACGAACAATTGAGGATCGCTGAATTAACGCAGCTATTTTAATAACATGCTGCCAATGATATGTTACACGATGGTTTGTCTCTTACTTTAAGACGCGGGAATAAAAATTTATCATGTGGGGGTGGTGAGCGGACGGAGAACAGTTTATACAGCAATGAGGGAATGGGACTTAAATGTGCGGGGTGGGAATGGGGACACAATTAATCTGTCCCCACGTCACTCTCCAATGTATTGCAATACATAATTTGTACTGCGTATCCTCATTTGTACGCAGTCTTCCTCTAATCTTTTCCCTCTAGTGCCTGGTAATGTAACCACGTATGTGTGCAGATTAAAATTTATATAGCGCGGTAATCCCTCAGTCGGCTACTTTTTTCTTCCTCCTTCTCGTGGTTGTCTGAATGCGAAAGCAGTACATGTCTAAAACACAGAAGTGCGAGGCTTTGCTGAAATAACTATTCGCTCAGTGCATATTATCCAGTTACATTTGTACTCATTATCTCACTTCGAACCTAACCTGGATGCATCCGCTTACATCTGAGCTCACTAGATGGTGTTGGTGTGATATAAATTTTGAAAATTATATGCATGTATTATGCATGTATTTATATATGTTCGTATGCAAGCAAGTCTGTATGTAAATTTTTCTTTAGCGAACATATGGCGTCGACCAGACTCATATTTTTCAATCCATCTTGAAAGTGAGAGCCTTAACGCCCGTTTGAATGGGTGCCACGACATATTAGGAGTCTGTGTACGGTCAGTGGTAGCCCGAGATACAAATCTCTCAAATATAAACCGGCTTCCTCATGCACAGAGGTACCTTGACGTAACAGATGAATATTGATGTAGAGCCTTTTCAAGCCCTGTCGTAGGAGATCATGCACGGGGTTTAATACTGTTTGAGCGCGGATTTTAAAAGGTCAGTCTTTCGTTCAGAAGTCAAACCGTTCGATCCCCAAGTGATTCATGCAGCGACTACTACTGAGCAAACCTCTGTGTCCTTATGAAAGATGTATTCAATAGATGGAAGCACAGCATCAGTTGGAAGTACATTCGCCAGGTGGCAGAATGTTCATGCTAGATAATGCTCAAAACAACTACGACAGATTGTTGGACACGTAGCATACGATTTGTTACTTAAACACAATTTATAGGGACGGGAGAAGAACCTCATTATCTCTATGTCTTTCCAACCCCACTGATTCCAACCACAAATAGTATTCTGTTGGTATGGTATTGTATGGTGGTATGGTATGGTAAAATGTGATAAAGTGAGTTAGTTAACCTTCAGGAAGGTAGGGTAAATTATCAGTAGTTATATGATCAGGTAAGTTCTTACAAGGCAGAGATAAATTAAAACTGTGGTATAGTAAGTAGCCGTTAATTTATTAGGCGCCATTTTCAGCTGTAGTCATTTGTCGCAGTCCATGTGTCAAAAGACCTTTGAGTCAAAGTTCAGTGAACAGATTTCCTTCGCTACATAGCAAGTTTGTAGCATATGACTTAATTTGTACAGCGTTGTTGGCTTAATTTCGTCTACTTGAATATTGCCTGCTTAATTTTCAGAAAGCTGCTTTGGAAACGGCTGCGTCATCTGCCATTCGCCTGCTTTGAGGTATATATTTACGTATGGGCAGGGATGGGCAAATTACACAGTAAAATGTAATCGAATTACAAATTACTTTTTAAAATGTAATTCAATTACCAGTTACAAATTACTTTAGAATTTCAGTTGAAAATACAAATTACAAATTACGTAATTTCAAAATACTAAAATTACAAATTACTTTGAGCAATGGGTCATGAATTTGAAACAGGAAACACATGCTTTACACCAGTTTTTGCATACTACCTTCACTTTATAACCTTTTTCACTACTTTCACCATTCTCATGCTCTATTATTTTAAAAAACAAGCCATCCAACATTGCCGACATATGAATATTTTCATCAAAACTAGTACACGTGGCTACATGCTCCGCCAGTATCGGTTTTCAGATGCAACAAAAATGAACGAACTTGCCACAAGAGCACCATACAAGGCCGGATCAACCGTTTACGCGCTTGCTTTAACTTTAACTGCCACGCTGGTTCCCTGCTATTTTATTTCTAAAATAAGTAAGAGGAATTTTCAACACACAAGGAATTTGAATTGAACATGACTAAAGTAATGAAAGTAATTCGATTTTACACTATGTATTTTGAAATTACAAATTACACGAAAAAATGTAATTCAATTACAAATTACAAATTACCTTGACGCAGAGTAACAAAATACAAATTACCAATTACAATTGTAATTGAAATTACGTAATTTAAATTACATCAATTAAGTTACTGCCCATCCCTGCGTATTGGACTATTTATATAGCACCTTTTGTTAAACTTACAAAGGCGCCAAGACAGGGCTAAGGGGCTCTAAATCTGACCGAGAGAGGTGCGACTTACTGAGGTCACCAAATCCCGCGTTTTGCACGCTGAGCGTCACCTATCTCTGTCAAAGGTCAAAGGTCTAATGGAAAGCAAACTGCATTCATTCCAAGAATCCTTCGTCGTTGGTACAATTATAGGCCACTGAGTTCGGACTTCGAATCCCGGCGTCATGTGAAATTGGCGATGTTGCAAATCTGTGCAACCTGTACAGGATTAGGATTAACGATATCAGGATGTTGTATTGCTATTGATGATCCATGTACGTATGCAAACGTTTTTCTATAGCAACCATATGGCCTCGACCCTGCTCATCTCTCAACGAATTTACTGGGCACGGCAGCCACGCCATTCTGAAACCCGAGTACGGACCGTGCTTAGCCAGAGATGCAAATCTCTGAAACATGGTATGCGAACCGGCTCTTTCATACATGACATACGCTTTTACCGAAGCAGCTAACGGGGCCAGTAACAGCATCTGCTCCTCCCTCTTGTGATTGCTTAACCCTTGGCCACTCCTTGGCCACTCCTCAGAGGGCAACTACTACAGCTTATACATATGACTCATAAACGAACGATTAGCTTACTTTAAAAACGCTGTTTCAGTCTGATAATGGGCATACATTTTTAAACGCCATTTCGACTAACACAGTAGTGTGTCCACGACGCTCTTTGATAGAAATTGTCTAGTGTCAAATGAGATTCACTGTGAAGTTGGTCTGCAGAGCCCCTCGGAGTAGATTCCTTGAAGAAGTGCTACATAAATTACATATATTACTTTACATTATGGTGCACTGTACCGTGTATACAAATAGTGTGACCTTTGTGCTGACTACAATGAAGTGTCTAGCAGTTGGCAAGATTAATAATTATCTGTCTTCGACAAATAATGTGTAGGCTATTCCTATTTTGGTCACAGAATCCTTAACTGACTGAATGCATACATGCAAAGAATAATACCGTCTTCAACCAACAGACAGAGACAATTTGTGTCGACAATTCCCATTTTCGCTACAAAATCCTTAAAAGTTTTAGGGCAGGGCATCTTCTGACTTCTCGACAACTGAATCTTCTCCGTTCCTGGCCTCATCTTCCCTTTCTCGACGGACTAATGCTTTCAAATTCATCATCGCTGCACCATCTTTGCGTTATCGTCCGGGTCCGTTCGAGTCCACCGTAGTTTACCCGGGTAGCTCTTAAGCGCTGTATGAATGCCAGAAATCAATAATGGTCGACTTGGGAAAAGTTCGCAATGCAACCAGACAGACACGTGAGATGGCGTACAGCGCCCAGTACGCGGACCGTCATGTGCGCCGGGCACGGGTTAACGGGCGTGCTGGTGGATGGCCCCCGCCCCCGAAATATTCTCCGGACAATTTCAATTCGTCAGGCTGGGCAGGCGGCGAATAACCCTGGCTAAGGCTTTTGTACGTCCGGTAATGAGCTAGCACTGGTCCAGAACAACAGAGTGCGCTCTAAGTCGACGATCAATCACCCCAATACGCCAGATTTTTCTCGGTCTCCAAAACAACGAATGCAATCGAATAGCGTGGGATTAGCTGGCGTAGTGGGATTGGCGTAATTATAACCTTACTTACGTATGTTACTGTCATACATGTAATATGAATGGCTTATGTCTGTGTAAGGAGATACATGTAATATGTGCTATCTGTGCGGCTTGTGGCTGGAGTGCGCGTTATTACTGTATAGGTCTAAAGAGTGTAATTTGTAATTTATGTGGGCTGTAACTGTATTCCTTGTAATTAGAATGAATGTCAACTGTAATATATGCAACTGAAATTGTTTTGTGTGCTACTGATAGCTATAGATGTAATTGTAACGCAGACGTAAATGCGCTCTATCCTTCTCTTCGGTGTGGTCTTGTGTTTGTGTGTGTGTGTGTGTGTGTGCTTTTGACTGTGTCTCTGCCTGCCTGTCATTGTGTGCTGTCTAGTGTGTAAGTTGTGTGCTTTTATTCCTATGCTTGTATGTGCCTTTACGTCTGTGTGTGTCTGTCTGTTAGTGTTCGCTTGTGGTTTTGTATATGCGTGTGTTTTTGAATGTCTGTCTGTCAGTTGGTGAATGCATGTACGTGTATGGTCTCGTATTTGTGTGCGTTGCTTTCACTGCATACGTCCGTCTGTCATCCTGTGTGTGGTTGGTCTTGTCGCATGCTGTGTACGAGTTGTCCAGTGTGTGATTGTTCCTCGTTCTTCCTTCCAGCCGTCGTTCTCTCGCAGTTGAGTCATGATTTCACGAAATCGGCCTTTATGGCCCGACGACTGCGTTTCCAGCTGCCATCCACTCGAACATTAGCCGCTCGCTTTGATGGCCACACGACGACTCGTCGTCGTAGACAACCTACCTCGCATCAAATATGACTCGACCCTCCCTCCCTGCTCCCTCCCTGCTCCCTCCCTACACTTCAATACCCATAACAATCCCCACCGTGGACCGAGGGAAATTGAACGTCTACGTGAACGTGTTTCGCGCGCCTCCATAAGCGCGATCCGAAATTTGAAGGATTATAGAGCAGTTGGAACCAAATTGAACCGTCGATCAACGTGAACCGATGGAACCCGATAAGTGTCAACAAGTACAGGGAGAAACAGTTGATCCAATGACCACCATGAACCGGTAGGATATACGATCCAAAGACCACCATGAACCGGTAGGATATACGATCCTATGACCAGCATGTACCGGTAGGATATATGATCCAATGATTAGCATGAACCGGAAGGATATATGATGACGCTCTATAAACCACTTTACGAACCAGTGTAATAGCATGATGAACCGTAATGAACCATCATGAAATCAGAATATGAATCTGAACGAACCAGCGTGAACGCATAAGAATCAGTAAAGCACAATAAACCAATGTGAACCGTTTTGAACTGGTAAAAACTACTATAAACAGTGCAGTATATGACATTAAAACCATAATATCTGCGGAAATATCCCAGGAGATTATATAGCGCCCTTTAAAGCATCTTAAGTGTGTTGAAGCATGACTACCTAGCTCACAGATATAAAAATATCTTAAGCTGATAAAAACGAACCAATTAATATGAACAGTATATGAACAAATACGAACCAGCACAAACCAATATCAACGAGACGGCGAAGTAGAGATGGACTAGCGCTCTCTGACCCGATGTCACGTGGTATCGTCATGGATCCGTGTGTCCGTGAGTAAGAACATATCTCAGTCGCGTTGTCTCGTCAGAAAGAACAGGACGCAAGAACTGACACGTCATTTTCCGTTCAAGTTTGCGCCACGTAGTCCGAACGCAGAGTGATATCCAATTAACCCTTTGGTAGCCGACCGACCGACCGACCGACCGACCGACCGACCAGACGCGCGGCACGTATCGATGGCCCGGCGTCAGATGACTCGACGATGAACGAACCGTTGCTTTACGAAACGTCCTCATAACCAGCGTACGCCGCTGTTGTACCCTTCTTTACGAGTCTGCGCAAAATGCGTGGTTTCGTTGCTCGGTAAGTATGTCTTATTATTAATAGTTATTATTATTTACTGTTATAAAATTTTTGTTAATATCATGCCGTAATATATTGTGAGGAATCACAAGCGCGTGACTTAACTCATACTTTAAACTATAAAATGCCAACGCAAATTTCAGATTAAAAAAGAAAATGTACTGTCGAATATAATATATGCGCATAGTTGAAAATGATGGCTGATAAATTCATGATTAGGCAATGAATTATTTGCTGTGTCGAAGCTGAGAGAAGACTTCTCCGAATAAGAAATATTATGGTATCTCTTAAGAGAATCAAGGCATGAAGAGTTATTAATAGATTTGGTAGATTGTTCCAGACAAATGTACAAAAAAGGGCAAAGGAATTTGTTCCGAGTGGCGCATTACTTATGTGTCGTTATCAATACAAACTGTTGCTGGGTTCTTTTGAGAGTTATTTCAACTATGTTTATGATGTGCACAATCTCCTTTCTAAGCTGCGCGTGTGGGCGCGCACACAACTTTTGAGGATAGCGCACACAACTTTTGAGGATAGCGCACACAATAATTTTCTACCATCGCACACATTTTCTGAGCGCACAGATTACTTAAAAGTTAAATTTAGCTCACAGTCACAGTTTCTGGAATATTTAGCCTACTTCGCTCAGACGTCAAAATGTTTCCATGTCCTCTACGTACGATCTGAAAGAAAACTAGGGGCAGGCTCAATATAAGTTTAGCTTGTCCTTACAGTCTTTTTCTTTTGCACAGCGCTACCATATAACCTTTTAGTTTAGGCTAAACAAATGCGCTTTGATACACGGACCAGAGCGCAGGTCTCAAATGCTACTGTCCACCACGCGGTAGGCTAGTGCTCGTACGTGAGAAAGGAGGGAACGTTGGACGTGTTTGAAAATTTCATTAAAATGTCAGGTTAACTGTGCAAGGAGCTTGCCCGAACTAATAAAAGACAGTCCTCTGTACAAATTGCCGACCATCCGTCGTGAACTCATTGCCTTCAACTGTCACAACATGCAACACGGTAGCTTCTCCGCGTTCATTCTGGAACAGTCTATCATGCAGCCTAAGTCATTTCTTATCCTGTCTATCTCTGTTTTGCCAGCGTTTGAAGACCATTCTATTCGATCGCGGTCTTGTTGTGTAGGGTGGCAGCATCTCTGAGAAGATCTCTCGAAGAGGCGTTAGGCCTACATAAATGTGCATTTACAATTGCGATTATCAATTTACCAACTCTGACGCCAACCCCCCTTGATCAAATTTAGGATCATGTTTACACTGCAAATTGAGAACCTGTACACGGACCTTGTTTTAAGTGCTATTTTTGTATAAATATACTTCCACCCGTTATTAAACTGCTTGTGGAAACTGCACGGGACTCTAACATCGGAACAATTGGTTCTTTGCGTACATCCTTTGAAGCCTAATTAAACGATATGACAGTTGCGTAATTCTGTAATGTCACTGCTGTTCAATAAAGGCGCTAAAGAAAACAAAACCAAACTGAATTTTACATTGGGACGAAGACGCAATTCGAGCCGAAATCGCAGACATGAAAGGGTCTGGCATTAGCCGCGCAGTCATCTTGCTACATCAACATGCATACAAGAGAGTCTCATGGAGGCTTTATACGAGCGCTAAATAATTCTAAATAAATGTATGCATGTGTGAATGGATGTATGTATATATGTATGTATGCATGTGTGCATGCATGTGTATATGTATGAGTAGCTCTTTATAAATTTGCGAGCACATTTACAATTAAAATTTATTAAGTATGTATGTATGTACTGTATATATGTATGTATGCATGTGCATGTATGCATGTGTGTATGTATGTGTATAAGTACGGGTGTATATATGTATGTATATAAAGCACTGTCTCTATTTTCGTGATTACAATTACAACTAGATTTACAATATGGAAGCCTGTATATATGAATGTATGCACAGTTGAATGCATGCATGCAAGCGGCCATCTGGTGGCGTTTGCGTGCCTACTTCTTTGCGTCTCTAAATGAAGCCGGAGACGTTTCCTGCGCCGCGTCGTCCATTCGCGGCCCTTGGTTGCTGAGGCAGGCAGCGTATGCGTTCATCCAGTCGACGTCGTCTCCTTACCCTGAACGTCAAAAATCGTCTGGTCGACGTCGATCAGAGATGACCGTCTATAGGGTGAGGCAGACGGGGCTAAGTTGATTACATCGTGCCCCAAGTCGGCTCAGCCTGACAAATGTTCGTGTCATCCTGTGCGCTCGTAAATAGTCCGGCGACGGCAGAGGAGGCAGCGAACGGGTGGGGATGCTGCCCAGTAAATTGGCAGGCGGAGCCCTGAGGCTGCGACGAGCCCCCGGCGAAGAGCAAGAACGACGACGGTGACCCTATACAGCGAACGTTCCGGCTTCCCTGTCCCAGACCTCGGCTGTCGACAGGAGGGCGGTTCCAGCATAGGAAAACTGAGCAGAGGGGAGTTGAGGGTAGTGGACGGATGGATGGAAGGAGCGATGGAGGAAGAGACGACAAGGAAAGGTAAGTGGTCGATTATTTTTCACGTAATGAAAGCGTCTGCCTGCCTGCCTGCCTCTGTCTTTCTGTTTGTTTCTCGATATAACTCTCTGTCTGTCTGCATGTTTACCTGTGCGTTTCTCTGTTTATATCTGTCTGCCTGCCTACATGCATTACTGGCGTCTGTCTGCCTGTGCGGCTGTGTTCGTCGCTCTGTCTGCCTTCCTATTTTTGTGTCTGTCTGTCTGTCGGCATGACGTGCTGAGTTAAGCTACGGTAATTTATTGCACGTCTCCGCGCGAGAAGAGTTGTCACAGATTATAATCTGCGACAGACGATACTTCTTCAGTCACAGAACTCACAGAATTTATGCGCTTCAACCGATAATTATCGGATGAAGCGTGTGACTCTCAGCTTCTCCTTCGGTTGCCTACATTGATGACAAAGCATCCGATTCATAAGATTCGACCCCCTACTCGACAGTTAAAGGCTGCACTGTTCCTCTGGTCGTCGTCGTCGTCATCATCGTCATCATCGTCATCATCTTCTTCTTCTCCTTCTCCTACTCCTCCTTTTTCTTCTTCTTCTTCTTCTTCTTCTTTTTCTTCTTCTTCTTCTTCTTCTTCTTCTTCTTCTTGTCTTTCATTTACCCTGGGAACTGGCATTACGTGGAGTATCCGAAGACGAGAAGATCGGCAGTTCCGCATGGAAGACTATAGGGGAAATGCACGTACTGGATTTACAAATATTTTGACAAAATTGGTTAGCATACGCACTGAAGTGTTCTTTTTGAGTACAATGCAAAGCATTGGCCTTTTACTTACGTTGCAAAAATTTATCGTTGCCAGAATCTATTAAGATGGAGCGATTATCAGCAGAAATGTTGGCAGAAATAAATAAACCATGCAGGCACAAAACGGTTTAAGCAGACCGTGCTTAATGTGGATGGAAGACCGTGAGATGAACCGAGACACTTTGTTAGACGCACTAGTGAATTGAAAAGACAGCAAATGGAAATTGAAAGGCAACAAATGGAATTGAAAAGACGGCAAATGGAAATTGAAAGGCAACAAATGGAATTGAAAAGACGGCAAATGGAAACTGAACGGCAACAAATGGAATTGAAAAGACAGCAAATGGAAATTGATAGGCAACAAATGGAATTGAAAAGACAGCAAATGGAAATTGAAAGGCAACAAATGGAATTGAAAAGACAGCAAATGGAAATTGATAGGCAACAAATGGAATTGAAAAGACGGCAAATGGAAATTGATAGGCAACAATTGGAATTGAAAAGACGACAAATGGAAATTGAAAGGCAACAAATGGAATTGAAAAGACAGCAAATGGAAATTGATAGGCAACAATTGGAATTGAAAAGACAGCAAATGGAAATTGAAAGGCAACAAATGGAATTGAAAAGACAGCAAATGGAAATTGATAGGCAACAAATGGAATTGAAAAGACAGCAAATGGAAATTGAAAGGCAACAAATGGAATTGAAAAGACGGCAAATGGAAATTGATAGGCAACAAATGGAATTGAAAAGACGACAAATGGAAATTGATAGGCAACAAATGGAATTGAAAAGACAGCAAATGGAAATTGATAGGCAACAATTGGAATTGAAAAGACAGCAAATGGAAATTGATAGGCAACAAATGGAATTGAAAAGACAGCAAATGGAAATTGAAAGGCAACAAATGGAATTGAAAAGACGGCAAATGGAAATTGAAAGGCAACAAATGGAATTGAAAAGACAGCAAATGGAAATTGAAAGGCAACAAATGGAATTGAAAAGAAGGCAAATGGAAATTGAAAGGCAAGAACGATCGGAAGCTGATCGTAGAGAACAACAACAAAAGGAAATAAAAAAAGAAACAATGGAGCTGAACAAAGAAGGTCAAAAGAAGCCGAGAGAGAAAGAAAAGAAAGGATAGGTCAAATTTTAGAGCTGGAAAGAACTAAGCACACTGAACTGCAGATGCAGAAGCAGTAACTCGAAGCACAAAGGCTGCAAGCACAAGCTACAGAGGAAACAAGACATGTCGAGTTGGAAGCCGCAAGGAAAATGTGACAGACTGAGTTGGAGATGCAAATGCAACAGACCGAAACGAAACTTCGAGCTAAAGAAACCGACTTAGAGATTTAAAATCAACAGTAGGAGATGGAATGGCAGCAGCTGGAAAGTCAGGAGCGAATAGAAACCGAGCCGAAGAGATAGAAAATCAAAGGGATGCCACTGAGAGAGATGGAGGCAGAAAGAGAGATGCGGAAAAAGCGAATGGGAATTATGCAAATAAAGTTGTCTAATGCTTTGACAAGAGAGCAATCTAAAAAAAACGATAGAGTGAATTAATTGCGGAAGCTAAGATTAAGTAGAGGAATGAGAGGAGAAGATAAACAAAATGGTAGAAACTGGAGACGAAGAAGTTATGGAGGAAGATGAAAACCTCGGTCTTAAAAACTTACTTAGCACTGAATATGTCAGATGAGGAAGAAGATAGTAGACGAATTGAACACAATACAGCAGCTCACAACTGTTTACGAAGCAACAGAAGGAGGATGAGTCATCGAAGAAATGGTGCAAATTGATAGCTGCAAAAATTCTGAATTTTGTGTTCTTGATGCTTTGCTGTATCGTAAATCTATGGCATTATTGCTTAGGCTGTGTTCCAATTGGTGTTACCTAATGAAAGACGTGTTAAAGTGATGAAATCAGACATGAAATGAAACACGAGAAAGAATTAAACTGTCTTTGCGTGGCCTATAATGCGGAAAGACATCAGGGAGTGGAGTCGGTCTCGTGGAAAATCCCAGCTTATCGCACCAGAATTGGTTATGGATCAGGTACGAATCACATCGATTCCTGCGGGAGGACATACAGTAGCATTCTGAGATCGTAACATGGATTGTATTGAACCGACTGAGCCAAAATCATCGGCAGGTCGCAGGTTTTGTCTTGATGTTGTCGATTTATGTACACGATGGTCAAACTGTGTTTTACTTAAGAAGTTAACAGCAAGAGTTGTTCTTAATGCATTGCCAAAGTTATTTGTGAATGTTGAGGCATCGTTGTTCAGTACGAGTAAGCAAGGCAGAAATTCTATAACCACTCTACCACTAGAATTTATAAAACTGACGGAGTGCAGTCCACGATTCAATACACCGGGTCACCCTGAAGCGAAATATTAACAAAGAGGTTGAATCAATCTCTGGAAAAGATGATTCACCATGCTATCGTAGAAAATCCAAGACGCTGGCATACGTTACTGCCTTATATCGTATTGGCGCTGAGGGAAGGCCCGAGTGCGACAGTGAGGACCATCCTTATTCGTTAGTTTATGGGAAGGCACTCCGAGGACCAATGACGCTTCTAAAAGGAGAGGAAAAACAAATTCAGTACTCGGCCCAATACAGTAAGAGAGCAAAAGAGAAATCTTTTGAACCGGGAGACAACGTGATTGTGTTGTTCCTGACATCAACAAATAAATTGATATCTCGTTGGTACGGACTGTGTACAGTTTTACTGAAACGATCGTTTGATTGACATCAACGGCGATTGAAAAAAGTCGTCCATGCCAAGAAGATTCGAAAGCATATAATACGTTCTTTAGCACGTGGTTTAACTGCCGATAGATGATAGTGATTTTGGAGACAAATGTAGCGTAAGTACATCCCAATTAACGGATTTCCCATCCAGAGGATACAGCGAAACGCAAATCAGTTGACAGCAACAACTCACTTCTAACCGGCGTCACAAAGACCAATTTGTAAACCATGCAACATTTGCAGATATTTTTTTCAGAACTGCTCGGTCATAGCCACAAAGAAAACACAGAATCTCAGCTTACATCCTTTCCTTTGCTTTTTGTGCTCCTGCTTCCTTTTTTGTCACTTACTGTAGCTCACCCTTACCCGTGTTATTCTCCATAACCACAATCATCAATATCATCCTCAGCAGCCGCAGCATCATCACCACTACCACCATCACCACCACCATCGTCGTCATCGTTATCTGTATCGTCATAAATCAACGTCATCGTATGCGCGTAGATATCCAGGCATTTATACAGCGCTCTAAATAGTCTGTCACAATGTAGCAGTGCGAATGAATGGTCGACAGCCACTAGGATTTTTAAGAGCCAGTCGTTAATATCACGTCTCGTATTTGCACCGAATGACTATCATACGTATTCACACGCCGTTGCCTCTCATGGAGTAAGCAACAGTCCGCCAGCTGCAGCGGTTCATATGAATTCTACGGACGGACGGACGGACGGACGGACAGACACGAACAGACAGACAGACAGACAGACAAAAGGACAGACGGACGGACGGACAGACAGATAGACAGACAGACACGCAGATAGGTAGATTTACACGCACAGGCACATACACACACAAATACACTCATACAGAATAAAAGACAAAGACAGGCCACAAACAACAGTCAAGCCAACAGACTCTAGGCCTGCTTGCTGTAGCTGATGGGTTGAAGATCTTGCGCATTCATTCATTAATGCGATCAGCTTCTGTTAATTCTTGCGTTCATTCGTTGGACAGAGTTCCCTGCGTACGAACTCCATGTAGATCGGAGTAAGCCGAGGATGTGAAAAATGCGGCGAACCGTTTCGAAGGCATATCTGAGGGTTTATGGGTCTCTCCCTCATTAATGCTATGGGCGTATGGCTGCAGTGTGTACAGAGACAAGCGTTCATGGCTGTCAGCGGACCTGAGGAGAGAAATTGTGGAGACAGAAATTGATCCTTACAGGTTGTATACGAGCAATAGGCAATTCACATCTCGCTGTCCCATCTAATGACACATGTAGCAATGACTCTGCGATTGATCGATTGCCAAGCGAACCCATAAACAAGTCGAATCGAATACACATCGTACATCCTCAGCGGATATATTACATATCACGATGCGTATATATGTACTGTATATAGGAGCATGTATATACACGCATACACATATACATATATAATTATTGCATAAATACTGTATACATGAATGTAATTCTCGTATATACATGCTGTGTATTGGGGTTATATGTATACACATTATATATATGCGTATATGTAGGCTTACATACATACTCGTATTGTATACGCCTGTTGTATACACACACACTATGACTTCAGTGCATATAGTCCATGTATATATACATGTATACATAGATATATATACTGCATAAAGTCCATGTATACATATATATCATGTATGAAGGTGAGTATATTTATAATAATATGCATATATCTATAATGTATATACCCAAATTATACACCATGCATGCACATATGGGCAAGCACCGCATATATATGCGTATATGTATATGTATGCGAAATGTATGCTTAGGTTGTGTGAACCTATATATATATATATAACAAGTACATATATACATGAGCTTGTTTATATATTATGGACACATATAGAGCAGCGACACTGGCCGATCCCTGCAGGAAGGAACCAACCCTGCCGCGTTTCCCCATCAGAGAATTGTTCTTTAACCCAAACGTCGGAGTTGGCTGATATATGCGCATGCTTTGATTAATTAACGCTACGTGTAGGCCTGTATAATTACAGCTGAACATTACCAAAGACCCGTATATCGCGTGGTCCTTGGTCCATTTCGGCCATTTATAAAAGGCGCTATAAAACGCCGACGCCATCTCGCGAATATTATCAGAACAAAGTAATTTCTTACAGAGATAGAGAGGAAGAGGAAGAAGGAGAGGGACAGAAACAGGGAGAGAACACAGACAGACACAACAGAACATTAGCAACAGACTTCATTGCACATCTGCTGTCGTTATACAGCTCTTTGGGCTGAGCTGAGCTGACTCTAGCTTATATATATATATATATATATATATATATATATATATATATATAAAATTTTAATCCGAGTGACAAAGTCATATTGATGGAGCATTTCAGAATGTCCTGTATATGTAATTTGCAGATTTATATGGACTCTTTAGCATTACTCTTGTTGTATGTGACAACACGTGACTTGTCCTATTGGTGATTGGGGGGGGGATCTCTGTGGTGAAAGCTGCGCAGTTGCTAAGCGTTATAATATAATCTGTTATAAACGTGTACTTATTTACTGTGCATTTAACAATAATTTCTTCTCTCTTGTCAACTGGAAATTAAAATCAAAGCGAGACCCGGACTCCTAAAGAGACACCGAGAAAGACAGAGACAGACAGAGAGCCATGGAGAGTGAGGAAGGCATTCAATGCATGGAATATCGAATAAAGCGATCAATTGAAAATTTCTGCGAAAATAGATTTAAGCAAATTGTTCGCTGTTCGAAGACGGTTTCAATGCACTTGTAACAATACCAACACCAGACAATGCTCCATTAATCGTATACATTCAAACTGTCTAATGTTTTGTTCAATATGCATTCGATACACGATGTACATAACATTATGAATAAGCTCATATATTTATATACATATAACATGCAGACGTATATTGGGGATTGGTGGCGCCAACTGGCGTGTTTATTCCCACCGTGGCTTTCTTCATAATGTGTATTTATATAGCGCCAATTCAAGAGAAACTCCTAAGAGGCGCCCCGGACCTGACGGCACAAAACCACAATAGAACAGACTGGTTTTGAAGCGCTTAGGCAAAGAGCCAGAGAGAGAGAGACAGAGACAGACAGAGACAGCGACAGAGAGAGAAAAAGAGAAAGAGAGAAAGAGAGAGAGAGAGACAGACAGACAGATAGACAGACAGAAAGAAAGAAAGAGACAGACAGAAAGACAGAAACAGAGAAAAAGAGAAACAGACAGACATACAGACAGAAAGGGAGAAAAAGAGAGCCAGAGAGAGACCAAGGAGCTCTTGTCACTGCAGGTGGCAAGGCAACCGTTTCTCGAAGACGGACCAACCACAGCGAAGCTTCTATGCTGCGCCGTGGAATTTCGAACCGGAAGGACAACCAGGTCACCTTGATCAGCAGAGCGAAGAAATCTGCGGCCATGGATCGATGAAACTGAGACGCATGGCCCTTTCAGATGAGAAAGAAGCAAAGGCTGCAGAACAGTTACGCATGACCAAAAAGATCTTAAACTCAATGCGTTTTGCACATTCATAGCGGTGCAGTTCTTCCCACACACAACTGGATAATTATATTCCGAAGCTTGGATCAACCGTCAATCAGCCGAGCCGCAGCATAAAACAGACTGCGTTCGTTTAATGCGACAAAATGTCCGGCCTGCTAAATGGCCCGATGCACATGTGCACGAATACGAACGAGGCAGCAGGGTCGAGGCGGCCTACATAAATACATTCATACATGCATAGGATATTATGTTAAGCATACTTATGCACAGAACATGTTCATGTGCAACTGGGTATGTATACATACGCACATGCATACTGACGTATACATTTTATGCATAATATGTACACATTTCCCCACGTATGTACCGGTGCTTTGATACAATTTCAGACCAGTACTCTATTTCATGTACTACTCACCATTTTATGCCTCTTTCATCAAACCAAGCGTGTTTATTTTATATATACAGAACATTCTGAGATTTACTATTATAATTATTATGAGCTTCAAACTTAATTTTCTATAAACTGTGATCATGCCATGTCACAGGTCGTTCTCTTTGTCCTCGTCGCAGTAGTTATCACCAGAAGTTTTTTCAGTATCATTACTGTTAACAACCATTATCAGCAACAACAAAATCATCATCACCATCAAAATCATCCTAGAAAATCATCATCATCATCACCTTCATCTTCATCATCATCATCATCATCATCATCACCTAAATCATCATATAAATCATCATTACCAATGTCATTATCACACTAATGTGCAAATACACATAGCTGTACAGTATGATTTTAGGCAGTTCATTTATAATAAATTGTGCGCAAAATGTTCTGCGCTGCGTTGTGCGTTTGTATAATTACATTCGATATGGGCTGTTGGGGGATGGGGCAAAGGATAAACAGGTGGTGCAGGAATAATCGATCATACAGGTGCTTTGTTCTTTTGGCTGCCACTGCCCCCGCCAGAGACATCTGGCTCTATGACATAATAATAAGGAAACAGCTTTTCGATACTTCGCTCGACGACATTAAAAGCTCCATTGCATTAGGAAGAGGCTGGTTGATGCCAGCGAAACAATATCCTGTTGCCTCTGCGGCTGCAGCTCAGATGGCGCAGGTGCCAGGCTGGGGTAGAATTGATGTCCGAAACCAGACGATGCTGCTGAACAGAGCATTATAGTCTTTAATGTAAAGCGATATGAGGTGATGTAATGTAGGGCAATGTGATGTGCCGTAATGTGATATGATATGATGTGATGTGATGTGATGGAAGCAGTGACGGATCCAGGACTGCTTGCGGGTGGAAGGGCATTTCTAGAGGTGCGCCACATTCTGGCAGTCCACCATGCACGGGTCTGGTCTGAGGGGCGCCGGCATAAACCAAGAGGGACGCGTGGGGACAGCTATCAATACTAGAAACAGATGGACAGATCGACAGGCCTACACTTTATGCAAGCTCTGTAAAATAGCACTACTGTGTTTGGTAAGAGTAGACACTACTATCGCCAGAACATAACAAAGAATAATGCATAGCAGACAACGTTTGTATACAGCAAGGCCACGTTAAGAATGAGAGCTAAATGCAAAGAAATTGGTCACGATTCGACGATTCAGGGGCTCTTAGAATGAGGCAAAATAATTTTTGAGTGTTAAACCGTAATTTGGCTCAAATTTCGTGGTTTCTTGCGGCACTCAATCGCAATAGCTCCTGCAGGATTTCTATAACGGGGGGCCCTGGATAAATATTTCATCGCATTTACTTTTTGTGGACATTTTATATTGGTTTAGTTTACGGTTATTGATTTAGCATGCGATATATATATAGGTACTAGTACAAACACTTACACACATTACATAAGTATATATATGCAAGTGTATATATATTCTGTGTAAAGTCGAACATTCCACTGACGTCTGTCGGGTGAAACGGCGATGCGAATTTATCATCGGCTCTAACTTATTAAAGGCGGGTTCAGTTCGACGAGAAAGCGTCTATCGTCCTTCGATTTCTCCTCTTAATTCGATGCTTCGCTCGGTTCAAACAGAAGACCAGTGGCACGATGAGGAAAAGGAGGAGGAGGAGGAGGAGGAGGAGAAGGAGAACTGGGAGGATGACGAGGACTAAGAAGAGGATGAGGATGAGGAGAATAACAAGGAAAGAGGAAGACAAAAAGGACGAGGAGGAAGAAGAGAACAAGGAGGAAGACTAGGAGGAGAACGAGAATGACGAGAGGAGGAGAAGAGGAAGACGAAGAGGAGGAAAATGAAAAGAACTCTGAGGAAGACGACGACGGTAAGGAGGATGATGAAGAGGAAGGCAAGAAGAAAAACGAGTAAAATAAAAGGGGAAGAAGGAACAGTAATGGAGGATGAGGAAACTGTGGTGAAGAGAAGGAGGAGAAAAAGAGCAGGAACGGGAAGAGGAGGACGAAGGAAAAGAGGTAGATGGAGGCACTCGTCGAAGATTTAGCAGTAAAAGGAAAAGGAGGCGGAGGAATTTAAGTAGGAATGAGCGATGAAGGAGGATTTGGAGGAAGGAGAGTGAAAAAGGAAGGAAAAAAGAAGAGGAATATGACGAGGCTGAAAGAAGGGAAGCGAAATTAAGGGAAGGTGAAGAAGGGAGAAAGATGAGTGGGAGGAGGGAAAAGATGCAAGAAGATGAAGCAGTTGAGGAAGAGGAAGATAGGAAGGCATAGAATGAGTAGGAGAACAACTGGGAAGGAAAGGAAGAATAGAAGAAAAGAGAACGAAAGAAGAAAGAGAGGGACTAGAACGAGAATTTGGGAGGAACTGGAAGAGGACTATAACTTGAAAAAGCACGAGGGAAAAGACTGAGGAAAATGAACAGCAGATGGAAAAAGTAATTGAAGAGGAGAAAAACAAGTAGAAAAGTCAGAGAAAAAGAACAATAAGATGACAGAGAAAACGGTGAAGGTATGGAGCAGGATGGAAGGCAGCTGCGACGGTCAGAGTGAAGGGGAGCCAACAGGAGCAAGGGATCGATGGAGGGTTCGGAGGCAGCCTCTGAAGCCTCAGCCGCCACTGGGCTTTGGCTGCTGCTGCTGCTGCTGGAGCTGAGGCGGCTTCCATCGACGTCGTTGGTGCCACACAGCTGCTGCTGCTGAAAATTGATACATGATTCCACTACATGTCGACGACTGCTTTTGGTCATGTATATACACGCATACAGGAAGATATACACAGTTTCACAAAAGTGTACATAAAGACTATAATGCATATATATATATATACATTCACATATATAGATAGATAAACATGTAACGATAACAGGCTTGTGTGGTACACATAGAACAATATCTGGTACATATATATATATATATATATATATATATACATATAGTCATATATATATAATCAAAAAATATATATACCTCGTTGTATATATAATATCTGTAATATATATAGTTCATTACGTTAATACATCTAATAGGGCTGCATAGGGAATATATATATTCATATATATGTATGCATAGGCAGATATATATTCATATATATAGATATATCTAATAGACCTATACACCTCTATATGGGCATATATGGGTACATAGGTCGGTGGTGTTCTTTGATGTGGCTATATATATATATATATATATATATATATATATATATATATATATATATATATATATATATATATATATATATATATATATATATATATATATATATATTGCAATATGTTCGCCGAACTCTATTGTATAAACAAATAAATCAAATAAACAAATCTACGTGCAGTCGGAACCGTAGACGCTCTAACAGAAACTGAAATTGCCCCAATAGATTTATTCAGAATATTCATACAAACGTCCGTCTATCCATCCGTCCGTCCGTCCGTCCGTCCGTCCGTCCATCTATCCATTCGTAGACACAAGCCTACATACATGCAAACATATTTACCTAAATACATACATACATATATACATACATACATACATACACAAGTACGTACATACATATGTACACACATACATATATATGTACATACATACATATGTACATACATACATATACAAGTACATACATACATATGTACACATATACATGCATACATACACATGTACATACATAAATATGTCCAGCGCAGAGTTTACAATGCATATTACATGAAGTGAACCGTGAGCTTGTCGTTTCGGTTATTGAAATTCTGGAATTTTCTTTTATACAATGTATGACCCGTCGTTGTTCTTTTGCTGCTATTGTATGAAACAGTGAATAATTAAAATAATATGATTGGATCTTGCTCTTCATTTAACGACAGCCTGCAAGCCATCCGTCGCCATGACAACGAGATCAGATGTGTCATGCATCCTTGACCTTGTATCGTACCAGATCCGTTCCAATAACATCTGAGGCGTTAGTTGTTACAAGCCAAGTATCTGAATCAGTGATCGTTCAAATTCCCAAACTGCACAAGATCGGATGATAAATTTGTCAGAAGATCCGAACAAGAAACAGCCAGGTTGGCCGCTGATGTGAGAGAAATAAGTTTCGGGCTTGAAACTCATCCACTAAAGATCAGCCGATTATCAGGATCCGAGAAACGAGGGCCTTTGGGAAAAGTGCTTTTGGGCTAAGATGTGAAATGAAGCATTTGACGCAAGAGTGAATTAAAGCATGGCGACAGCGTGGACTTTCGTTCACTATGAAGTCTATACGCATCTCCATTAAAAATATCATCAGAGTCGAAATCGTATTCGTAGACTGGAAAACTTTGAAAGCATTACTTAAAGTCTATAGAAGTGCAGGAAACGAGCTTATTCACGAGCGTTGCTTCAAGTTAGAGAGTGTCTGAACACACCATGTGACGAACAAGATGCCGGGAAATCAAAGAAGGGACGAGACAGATATGTTAGGGTGGGCTGTGTTTGCCTTGTCTTGTCTTGAACTGTCTTCGAGCCGAGGATTGGCTGCACCACGGACAAATTTGTGTCATCTGCTTCTGTCCCTCGTCTCTTGTAACAACTGGTCGAACGATAATTCAGTCCACGACTTCATGTTGTCTATCCATGTCATCTTGAATTATCCCTGAGCTCGGAATCCAGGCATTGTAACTTGGATTGTCTCTATCTCTAGGCAATCTCCACTCTTTCGTATTACCTGATGAGAAACGGGAAGGTGGCAGATTGGATGAGTCTTGAAACTCGTAATTAATAGGGTCCTATACGCTTAGAGCGAAACCATTGCTGTCGACGATCGTTCGAAGTATCAATCGATCGGGTTTCGAACCATCGACTCACCCGATTTGTGGCGTAGCGTTAATTCGAGAAAAGACACAGTCTTTTATTTTGTGATGTGTATTAAAGAAACGTACAGTTCAGTCACAACATACTTTGTCGATATCGATATGCAGTCACTAAACACACGTAACTATCAACGACAATTTAAACTCTATCAACTGAGTACGCGACAGACTATCGCCACACAATAGTCTTCGCGCTCTCAACAATGAACCCGCAGTCGCTCTATATAAGCTGTTTCCCGTCAAGTCATCAAACAAGCCCACACATGCCTCCAGATGTTGAGCAATCTTGGATTTTTCCAAAAATCCGATGACTCATCAAAACGTAGGGTTTTTTTCTCGCGCGATAAATTACGCGTCGGCAAGCATCACTGATGGCGTCATTCTGCACGCAGGACGCCGCCAGTCAATCACAGACTAACAAACAACCCGATTATTCATCGGCATGACATCGGCACGGCATTACATCACAAAAACTAACCACTAGACCTTCGTACACCCCAAATGTTATAGTTAAAAAGAAAAGATCGATTGTTATGTAGTGATTGATAAAGGCAAAACAATTTAAATCAAATAAGTGCATATAATACAGTAGGCCCTATTACCCAGACATATAAATGACACTGTTTATAGGGCTGTATCATAAATTACGCAAGACAAACAAATAAATTCAAAACCAAACCAGAAGCAGTTTATTGCATCAAAAGTAGCCTAACAGCTTCAATAAAAATTTTCCCATTCCAAGTACACCGCAATTTAAGTCGGATGAAAGCAACTAGCTTACAATAGATTCGGCCCTTATTTCCAAAAGGTAGTTGTCAACTTCTACGTATATTTGAAACAAACAAAACAAAAGTCAAGGCCAAAAGGTGAAAGCAGAAAAGAGACGAGTCAAAAGAAAGCAAGGAAAGTTGAACTGCGAAGGAAGGAAGATCGACAGTATAGCGTGTATTCCGAGAAGCCTCAGCCATTTTAAATGCTCGCTTGCGGAGGTAGATTGTTGTAGGACTTTGACAGATATGTGAGGCTGCTTGATGTACCCGAGCCGATGTGGGAAAGCGAGGGATCAGTGGTTTCCTGCGGAAGAAAAGATCGAAATTACCCGACGGACTCTGAACAGATACTCACGCATTGCTACCAAGAGTACACCTTAGTGGGGGCCACCGACTAACGGACCCCATCCCACTGGATCAAAATACATCTCAACATGGTATCTCATCTCTGCTGTATGAAGCGCACGATGAGCCAATGCATCTGAACGGCCGAGAGGAAGAGGGGCAAGTTGCTGATAGGGACGCATCAGTACCTTCCTTCGCTCGTCAGAGTCTGATAATAACGATATCTTGAATTCTTTGTTGGATGGAATTCCACAGAATTACAAGTTGGCAAGTTTTAGTAATTCAATAAAGGCAATTAAGCTCTCTAAATGGAGAAGAAACACCAACAAAGTAAAGCTTCAATAAAGTAATGATGATAGTAGGCACATAAATAATAATAACGATAACAATAATAATAATGATGATGATGATGATGATGATGATGATGAAAACAATAATAATAATGATCATAATAATAACAACAACAGCAATAATAATAATAATAATAATAATAATAATAATAATAATAATAATAAGAAGAAGAAGAAGAAGAAGAAGAAGAAGAAGAAGAAAAGGAAGAAGAAGAAGAAGAAGAACAACAACAATAACGCTATTACTTCAATGGTACTCTTGTTCCGCCAGATCTTGACGATTTCTAGCCATCCCAGAATTTTTTTATTCTTCGGAGAATAATTTCTGAGGTCAAAAACTCGGGTAAAAACAAAAAATTAAAATAATGAAAGTTTATATGCATATGCCTTCAGTAGCCTGAGGCACGATGCCGAGTTTAGGACTACATTTGAAACAATCCCCGAGATTTACCGTTTCATCCAACAATTCTATGCTCCCTCAAACTTCTTGAAATTTGGTCAATTCTCGGTTTCTTCACAGATGGATCAACAGCAGAGAGATCTTCTTGTTTTGTGTTCCATAACTACTTGTTCTTCAGACATTTCATTCTAGTTCCCTTATTGAATAGCTGTGTGATTAAACTTTAGGAGGGATCCAGATACTGCTACTTAGGTCATTAGCTGGTTGTCTCACTTAGTTCTTCTATTGGCCTTCATCTTAACGGGCATAAGCGTGGACTTTTCTCACCCATTAATGCGTCTGCAATAGATTCCACCTTGTCAAACTTACAGCTGGTAGATTGTGACTCGTTTGCCTTGCTTGCAGCTCCCATCTTCACTGGCTTGGCATTGGATGAAACTTTGGAGCAGCAGTCTCTTCCGGCAATCTGTTGGCAATTTGTTTCAGTTGCCATCACAGAATGCCTTAATCCTTTTGCGATCGTTTTTGGGGTTCTAAAAATCAGCCACTTTCTCCGCTGCTCCCCATGCTTCAATCATCTTGCACTAGAGCGGATGGATCAGCTTGTGCGGAGTGGCCTTCACGCCACAGTGAACATCTCTCTGAATGATGCTCTGACGATAAAAGCGTCACTTCCCATACGAGCTGAGGCCTCACTTTGCAGGCTTTGGACGCTTCCTCCCAATATGCCGTCACAAATGTAGATGTGGATATGCGGTTGGCCCTGATGGTCACCAAGGGCTTGTTTGCAAATTCTCCAAGGGGCGCTGCATTCGCCACCATGCCATAAATAACATTACATGGTGGTCGCTGTTGTTCCGAGCAGCAAAAATGAAGCCCACGGGTCTTCCGCAGACTTATGGCAAACGCCCTGACGGTGCAACACTAATCCCGTGAGCCTCTGGTAAAAATGGCCTGGGACGTCACTGCAGTCAATTCGGCAGTATCCGCAGCTGAGCAGACTTCAATGCATAAGCCTTCAGAGTAACCCATGCCACGATCCTCACCAACTACCGTTGTCTACGGTTACCGGTCATGAAGAGCGAGGATGCGCCAGATCACGGACAGGATGAGAGACAGGTAATTAAAATGGACAATTACTCAACGCACGACAACCAGGCCCACTCAGCGAAGGACGACTGGAATACGGAGATGTTTGAGCACCCAAGGTCGGACGATTACTCGCTAAAGTCGATGGCCATATGGCGTGTTAACAAATGCATCACTTACTTACTTACTTACTTATCGGACCAAAGTGTGCTAAAAATATTCCCAAGGTGTTGGCTTTGCCTGCTCTTAGGCTTTAACTGCAATTCTGAATGCTACTATTGATCAACCGCAGAGCACTGAGTCGTGGCGCCAATTGTTGCAGCTTCTGAACTGGGTCGCCGACTGACTGCTATTTCTGGTGATCCGCATAAGACAATCCCTCTTTTTTCAGCGCCTTTCTTGAGAAGCCTTTGCTTTCAGAGGCATTTTTTGCAGACCTTACTGGGGACGAGGACTGGTACTTCCAAATGCATTTCTTGCTCCTGTGCTAACTTTTTGTTCCCAAGGGATTACATATACCTCTGGTACCTTCGTTTGGTGTGTGGGCTATGATGATATTCCTGTGGAAGACTCGCCTAGAACGATGGAAGAACTGCAGAAGAAGCACCCGAAAGCTTAACAGAATACTAGTGGACGAGGACTCGAGCCTACTATGCTTTCTCGTGCTCTGGACTGTCCTTCTGGAACAATCACTTACCGAAATTCGAACCCTTCCGCCAGAAACAGCTCAAGACTGATTCTCACTTTATCTTAAGTCGCATCTTTTTAGATAGCCTTGTTTAAGCGCCTTTGACAGGCTCCTGAAAGACGCTATATAAATGTTCAATGTTCAGATACATACAAGTTGTTATATATTTATTATATTATGATGATGTCGATGTGCTGATGATGTGGTGTTGATGATAACGGTTGTGCTTGGGGTCATGATGACGACGACGATGATGTTGATGATGAACATGATGATGACGATGATGATGATGACGACGACGACAACTTCGACGATAAAAGCACCTAATGCAGAATCAACGAGATACTGGAATGCAATCTCATACATCAGCCCATAGTAGGAGCCGCAGTTAACAGCTGCCGATCCCGGCGTTCAGTGAAGAATCCGATCCCTGTGTGACTTCAGCACAGAACCTGTGCGAGACTTTCGCTGACCAGCGGGAGATTGGTGCCTTCCAAATCCTCGAGAAATGACGAGAAGCTTAACAGTCCCGACACTTGTCCTTTGCGCAGACGGCTTCGGTCCGCTGTAGGTCGGCCGGTCCAGCCAACACATAAAATTCGCGATAAATAATTGATCGACGACTAAGCAGCTAAGTCACCGATGACAGAACTGGAGGAGAACAACGAAAACAGCTGCTGAAAGAATTTGCGGATAATTTTTAGCAGGGAGTGCGGCTCATTATTAAGCTCCATTTTCACCGTTGACCACCTGAGTCACAATTTTTATAGTATTCGTCTATTTTTCTGGTTAAGTTTCTTCTGTATTTGCGGGTTTGAAGCCTTTTCGTTTTCCCTCCATTCAGACCTTTGTTTAGTAACTAAACAATTCGTCTTCTCCCGTTTTCGCTTCGACTCTCCTTTTTCTCTCGTTTTTCTAGTCTGTTAGGTTTTTTGCCTGCATCAAATTTCTGTCTATGTCTCTCGTAATGTGTCTTTATGTTCGCTTTTTGCTGTCTCTGTTATGCTCTCACTTTATTTCTATAGTTCCCTGTCACGTGCTCACTGTATTTTTCGCTCTCTTTTACGCCCTTGCTGTGTCCCTGTGCCTGGCACTCTCACTGTATCTCTCTCAATGTCTTCCTCACACTCACTATATCCCTCTTAAGTGTCTCTCTCACACTATCACCATATCTTTAACTCTGTTGAAATGCACAAGAATAATTAAACCTGTTTAAACTGCCGAAATGTCCAACATCAAAAGCGAAACAACGAGATACAGCGAAAGAGACAGAAACAGAGATAGAGAAAAACTGAGAAAAACAGAAAGAGACGCAGAGCGAGATGGAGATCATAAATAAGAGCAAATGGCAGATACACGAGCTTTAAACGGGCAACAAGCGGCCATAAACTTCAAACAAAGACATAACGTATGAATAGAAAGTGACCGACGAGAGTTATTCCAGGCAATATAAGCACACATGGATATATCCGGCACACTGGAATCAAGATCTCTGGGAAAAATGGAGTGCTTCTGTCCAAACTGGTTCATCTCAGCAAGGATGAAACGATCTGTCTATCTATCTACCCATCCTGGTGCCCTGGCATATTATCCATCTGTCCATCGGCTGCAGAATAACGTCTTGCGAATTATATTCAATACGCCAAAATCATTGTCGTGACCGGCATTTGCGATTTCCTTCGACATTTAAATGATTTATACTTTAGCAGCGGAAGTCCAGTCACTCCTGATACATTTTAGCCGTCCGAATTAAGAGCTCACACTAGAGCCATCACGCACCAGGTCGAATGGTTTAGTCAGAGGCGTCTAAGCCGGGGATGGGGGATGACGCACGAAACTTCCAGGCGAGAAAGAGAAGAAAAAATCAACTTAGCGTTAAAAATATGGAGGCAACAAGTTAAGAAGACAAGAAGGGAAAACGCGATGCTAGGACGCGGGCAAGAAAAAGCAATTCTTCAACTAGAGTCGTGACTCATATGCCTACATCAATATATTGAGCATGTAGACTGTGTAAATCATTGCAAAGGCTTCCAATTCATAAAGGATCTGTTTCAAATTGGGGGTTAGAGTTTATAAAACAGAGAATTGTAGCCAACCGCAGTACTTAAACCAATTCTTAGTTCCCAGAATTATTCAAGACGATCACCTGATTGCGTTTCTCTGGTTATACTACAACTTAGAACTTTTCTTGGAGAGCGAGCTTCATCGGTTAGAGGACCTAATTTTGAAACTTTCTCCCCGCATCTATAAGTTCTGCTCAGTCTCTTCTTATGCCATTTCGATCTTAACTTAAAACCTCTTTCAGCCGACTTATCCAGCCTACGATGTCTGTCGGTCTCAGGCTCAGTCGATCGACCGCCCTACTGGGTATCGACAAGACTACGGCTTGGTTCTGGTGCGCCATCTTTTGAAGCCTCGTGCATTAAACACCGGCGGAACAGAAGTGGCTAATTATTACCTCTGTTATTAATTCGAATGGAGAGGCTGGCTGTCCGAGTTTCCATATTAATTGATGTCTGTGAGATAAGTGAGAAACTGACAAATAAGCATTATTAACCTGGGAAGACTGCATAAATTAACACCGAACAAGGCAACCCGAGAATACAGTCTACAGATATCAATTGTTTAAGAAACCGACAGGACCCTTAAGGCAGAAATTAAAAGATTTACGGACTTGTAGAATATTTTGGATAATAGGCCCTACTACTGTCAAATAACTGTGATTTGGGAGAGGATGAAATCCGGAATGATTTAGCTGTCTGTTTAACAGGGCCACCCTCTGACATAGACAGAAGTATGGACTGTGCAGCACAACATAAGAATATGCCACTCAAGCCCACCAAGGCAGGATAGCACAGATGTTTGCACTATATATATGTGTATATATATGTATATATATATAATCGAGCGCATAGTTTTTTGTGCATATTACATGATGTGGAATGTCAGCCTGTCGTGTCGGATATTGAATTTCGGTAATTTCCTTTTATGCAAAGTACATATCTATGCAACAACATTCATACTGCTCCTAATACGAAGGGGCGTAGCGTCTTTGGCCGGGGTCCTGGTGTCCTAGCATCTTATCTTGACCCAGGTCAAAGCCATCGATGCTTTAGGTGTACCCCTCCCCCACCGACAGTTGATTCGACTTTGCTCTGTCGATGGATACAAGCACCAAGTAATGAAGAGTAATTTCTAGACCGATTTCACTTGTTCGATTCCTGGCGTGTTTTATTTCGTCAACATGAGCTTGCTTGCGGGGTTTCGCCTCTGACCCCAGTGACCCCATGCAGTGGGAGCTTACGACGCTTGCTGGACCCTATTCGTTAGAGATTATTATGCGTCTGACCCAAATGGCAGCTTACGACGCTTCCCAAAACCGCCTACTCGTTAGGCATTTTGCTTCTTCGGCGCTCGCTGTCTCAGACTTCCTCAATTATTACTCAGGTACTGGGTCCCCTGCTAAAAAGGCGCACAAACATGTAGCCCAAATCTACTCATTTTTATTCTAAATGCTTCAAAACGCAACGGCTTCTGGGCTCCGTCCCCGACTCCTCTGGGAGCTAACGACGCTTCCCCAAACCGCCTACTCGTTAGGTATTTCGTGCTTTCGGCGCTCGCTGTCCCAGACCTATTCAATTTTTATTCAGGTACAGGACGCGTACGCCACTGGGGCTAAAGTGCTTGAATGGAAACAGTCACAAATCTGACCCAGTCATCTTAACTTCCGAGGTCATATATATATATATATATGTGTGTGTGTGTGTGTGTGTGTGTGTGTGTGTGTGTGTGTGTGCAAGATTTGCGTAGGTAAACGGTTTGGAGGAAATGTGTATCGGCAGTTGAAAGCAACATAACCAAAGAGAAGATAGATTCGCCTCTGAATGGCTGGCTGGCTGCAGGGACTGTTAATACAACAGAATGCCTACCACGTTCGGTTTCGCTCTCGGAGGTCGCATATGCGGCGGCTCGTCGTCGACCGTATACTGCAGCTGCATATCCTTGAATTAGCGTCGTTCTGTGCCTACGATTCTCATGGGACATAATAGCAGTACTTTGAACGTCTGCCCCCCACCCCCGTCCACCACAGAAGATGCTTTACGGCTGCGGCTCAAACGACTTCCAACTTAGTATAATTAATGTTCGCAAAGCATTTGTCTACACCTCATCATCAGCAGCAGCAGCAGTCGACGACGACGACGAGGGTGTGCCTTTGCAGCTAGCCAAGCCAGACAGACAGACAGACAGACAGACAGGCAGGCAGGCAGGCAGGCATACAGGCAGGCATGGAGGCAGGCAGCCAGACAGGCAGGGCAGGTAGGCAGGGAGGCAGGCAGGCAGGCAGGGAGGCAGGCAGGCAGGCAGGCAGACAGGCAGGCAGGCAGGCAGGCAGGCAGGCGTCCTTTGCGGGAGCTCCAAACGGACCGACGTGTCCTGTCGACAACAGCAGCTGAAGGGAGTGCCGCCTACGGAGCAGGAAAATAGAGAAGGCGCCGTTCGGCTATTACGCGGAAACTTACGAGCAGAGAAAATCGCTGAGGATAAGGATGATCACAAAGAAAACGGCGCCGATGACATTTCTGTGGGGAAAACACAGACGAACACGAACATCTAAGCGTGCTTTTCGTGTCCAAGGGCGGATCAAGGGAGTTACTCCGGCCAGATGAGTGGCCCCTTCTGTATCCGCCCTTGTTCGCGCCTAATGGACCCGCGTAACTGCCGTCGGTGTAATGTATTTGGACGGTTATGTAGCTCCTGATCAACGACACTCCTTAGATGTTCTGACGCACATCGCTGTAGTCCGTGATACTGAGGTAGCAGGTGGGAAATGTTCGCTTTTAGAGCGAGATGGATAAGGTTTGACTTTCCTCTGACGTGCTCATTGTCTAACCTACATGGCGCTACATGAAGCTAGTTGTCAATGCACAGTTGCTTGGTGCAATCTACTGGTGTCTTGTCATTCGATAGCCGAGCAACAGAAGTTTAAAATATAGATATAAACATATAAGATTAATGCACGATAAGGAAAAATAACTAGTTCTTTAACTACAGGAGATTAATTAATTCTTAACATTCCGATTGATTGTTGCTGCTCTGGATAAAGAAATAAAGAAAATTAAATTTATCTGTCGACCATGAAATAGAATCCAGTTCACTTGTTCGGGAGAGAAAGGGCTTTGCACAAGAAATTTGTGTTTTGTGGTTTCCTTTGTTAAAGAATTATCTGCTATGATTAAAACTCTGAACTGTAGACAGAAAACCCGACACAGGGAGAAACATAACATGTCTTAGATGCCTCTACATACAGAAGACTTTATTTATAGTTTCAAGTGCATGTATAGGATGGGGTTCGAGCAATATTTTGCCTCATAGGGTTGGTTATAGGCCTACACCCATGCACTAATGTCCCCATATGCAGGCAAAATGAAACTATTTCCATGTAACAACAATGGTAATACATGAGCTAACAGCTTGAAGAAGCCCATAAAAGGTACTTCTTGGCTCCAAATTGTTGGTTATAAGCCTTCACCCACTCATGTTCCTCTATGCAAGAGAAATAAAACTATTTCTATGTATGACAATGGCAGAAGATGGGCTAAAAGCTTGAACCCATAAAAGGTACTTCTTGGCTCCAAATTGTTGGTTATAAGCCTTCACCCACTCATGTTCCTCTATGCAAGAGAAATAAAACTATTTCTATGTATGACAATGGCAGAAGATGGGCTAAAAGCTTGAAGAAGCCCATAAAAGGTACTTCTTGGCTCCAAATTGTTGGTTATAAGCCTTCACCCACTCATGTTCCTCTATGCAAGAGAAATAAAACTATTTCTATGTATGACAATGGCAGAAGATGGGCTAAAAGCTTGAAGAAGCCCATAAAAGGTACTTCTTGGCTCCAAATTGTTGGTTATAAGCCTTCACCCACTCATGTTCCTCTATGCAAGAGAAATAAAACTATTTCTATGTATGACAATGGCAGAAGATGGGCTAAAAGCTTGAAGAAGCCCATAAAAGGTACTTCTTGGCTCCAAATTGTTGGCTATAAGCCTTCACCCACTCATGTTCCTCTATGCAAGAGAAATAAAACTATTTCTATGTATGACAATGGCAGAAGATGGGCTAAAAGCTTGAAGAAGCCCATAAAAGGTACTTCTTGGCTCCAAATTGTTGGCTATAAGCCTTCACCCACTCATGTTCCTCTATGCAAGAGAAATAAAACTATTTCAATGTATGACAATGGCAGAAGATGAGCTAAAAGCTTGAAGAAGCCCATAAAAGGTACTTCTTGGCTCCAAATTGTTGGTTATAAGCCTTCACCCACTCATGTTCCTCTATGCAAGAGAAATAAAACTATTTCTATGTATGACAATGGCAGAAGATGGGCTAAAAGCTTGAAGAAGCCCATAAAAGGTACTTCTTGGCTCCAAATTGTTGGCTATAAGCCTTCACCCACTCATGTTCCTCTATGCAAGAGAAATAAAACTATTTCAATGTATGACAATGGCAGAAGATGGCCTAAAAGCTTGAACAGGCCCATCAATGCACTTCTTCCTGAATGTTCTTGACAGCCGACGGTACACTTTCCATTCCCAAGTGGAATAAACGCTGGACAATCTGTCACCTTCATTGCATGTCGATTAGCAGATTTTATATATATGTATATATCTACATACCTTATATATACATACATATATATACACATATATGAAGTAACTTAAATACTATATGGTATGTATACACATACACACATCTGATGTATGAAAACGGAGTTCACACGGGACCAGCATATATCGTGGAAACTGACGTGCACCTTCTGTCTCATGACTTGCTAATTCTATTTCTACGTTTACGTTTGGCACCGCAAAAACTATAATAAATACGCATATAAAATATACGACTACCTAGATGAATACTTGTAGATATGCTTGTGTAGATACGTAGACCTGGTATCAAATAATTTCATAAACGCTTCCGACTCGATGCAACATGCAACTCAGAACCATGACGACCTCTATAAATACATACATACATGTATGCATACGCACATACATACATACATACAGACAGACAACCAATCAGCCAGCCAGCCAGGCAGGCAGACAGACAGACACATATACGATATTAGCTTATATTACCTCGCATGTTGCCATTAGTTCACACTATCTCACATTAGCTAACATTTCCTAAGACCCTTACATTAGCTTACCTCGCATACTGAAATTATCTCACATGCTAGCATAAGCTTACGTTAACTTATACGCTGACATTAGCTTAGTTTAACTAACATTAGCTAACATTTCCAAACACGCTGACATCAGCTTACATTACATCAACTCACAAGCTGACATTAGTTTACATTCCCTGATATGTTGACATTAGCTTACATTCCCTGATATGTTGACATTAGCTTACATTACCTTACGTGTTGATATTACTCATATTGCGTCGCCGGGGAGGTGTGTCGCTTTAGATCATTGAAATAAAACTGGTCATAAAGTTGAGGGTCGTCCCGCGTTAAGCTTTCCTGCCATAATTTCCATCCGATAATCGAATGGCATGACCAGCAGTGGACGGACGGAAGTTAGCCAGGCACAGAGCGCCCTCTACGTAAACAGCAGGGAAGCGTCAGCAATCGTCGGTGACAGGGCACATGTAATGATGAATTATGGCCCCCGGTTCGGTCATAAGGACTGTCCGCGGATTTATCCGCTGCGTCAGTGTCGTCAGTCGTAAGAGCGAGGGCGCGTCCGTATTACGAACGCCGATCTCATGTATTAGCAAACAACGCTGGGGCGCGTTTTATGCGGCTCACCTCAAAGCACCACAGGCCAAGGGTGTCGTCCGATGATAGGATCATGGACACTCACAAATGCATCACAGATATCTGCAGGATATCCACGAGAAATGGATAGGATAGGTACCTTTAATAAAATCTGGGGAGCATGGGCGCCCGCATGTTCGGGTAAGGTGGCACTTGCCCCCTTGAAATTATAGCTATATGTGCAAAATATAAAATATTATCAATTTTCAATAACTGAAATAGGTTAAGCTAAAATCTAGTTTGCATGCTTACTAACTTATACGAAGAATATTTACTCACACGCAAAATCCACCCGTGGCACAAAGGGCATTTGCACACTTGACCTCCATCAGCTATAAGTCATAATTTGTCTAGCTTTGAAGGCAACGGTGGCATCTGATATACTGTTAACAAAGGCATGCGCATCTGTACATGACATGCACTTCGATTGTACTGTAATATTTCTTAGAACTGCATTATTTAAAAAATTTTGTATTATAATCAGAGAAATATCCGGCGCAAGTCAACGGTCGTTTGAACTCAGTGAAGAAAATCTACGATCACGTAAGTCCATCGACCAAGTAACAAACAGCTCAATCGACCTTGAAAGCTGGAAGCCCAAGGAAGAAAGTTTTGCATCCAGATCTCAACGCTGCATCCTGTACTACATGAAAGCTGTACTGCTAATCATTCATTTTTCTTTAATTTCTGACCTCGGCTGAGATATTGCTCTGGTATATGGAGTCATTAAACCTCCGCATTCCGTAATCTTCTCAGGAGGGCGTCGGATAATCTCAGGTTGGCCAACGGATAACCAATTCGATCGGCATTCCCGTGGTCTCATAAAAAGTCTTCCGTTGACAACGGGCTAATTCAAAGCCTCCGGCCCAACGAGATGACAGACGAATACATCTTCCAAGCGGCCGCAGCTGCTGCTGCAGCAACAGCACTCGCCGTCTGCGGCGTCATGTCCTCCCACCTACCGCCCCCGTTACGGATCAGGTGCAACCAACTGGAGCGTGTCGACGCTGTTTACTCGACATAAACCACGCCTAATCCACGGGATCTGCGGAGGGTTCGTCCATCGTGCAGAATCGTTGCGCAACAGACCATGCCCTCCACCACCACCACCACCACCAGCACCACCACCACCACCACCACCACCACCACCACTACCAAGTCTCGGATCGAGGGCCGACACTAAAGGAACTCGATTACAAGAACTCTATCGCGCAGCGTGACGCGATAAATCCTCGCACAGCGACGACCTTCGCCTCGTGTAAGGTCGCCTTTGTAAGACCGCATAAGCGGGACGTCTGCCTTGAACCGTAGATAGATGTCCTTCCGCAGGATAATGTCTTGCAAAGTAGCCCGCCGCCCCCGCCCGCCACAAGACGCCGCCGCCGAGGAGGCCCTCCTTAAAGCAGCATCGGACACGAGATGAAAAGTGGGTAGTAATTTGTCAAGAAGGCCGTGGCGCACAGTCCGTGACATTGTCTATTATCGCCTGCATATATGTCACCTAAATTATTCATATCGGCGCCGAAAGCAGCGCATATGCGATCCCTAATCTAAAAACACGATGAAAATGTTGCCACTCTACCGCAGTGGTGGTGATTTTGGTGATGGTGGTGGTAGTAATAGTAGCAGCAGCAGCGGTCGTTCTTGTAATCGCGCCTTGCCATCGTGTGCCGTTGGATGAGAAACCGGAAGCGACAAAAGATAAAGATGCTGGCGTCCATCTTTGTACACAAGTCTTCTCGTGTCCTCGTGCTGACGATCTCCTTGGCGATGTTCGGACGGGAGGGTTCGGAGTTCGCCGCTTCTTCTTCTGCTTTCTCGTCGTCGTCATCGTTATCGTCCTCTTCGCCAGCTTTCTGTAACATTGTGACGATATTCGGGCTGAAGACGGCCGACTGTAACGCCCTAGGTCTTCGTAGCATTCCCAAGACGCTGGACCGGGACCTGCGCGTGCTTAAGTTCACCGAAAACCTGCTTTCCTCGTTGAAGACAGACGACTTCCAAGCATACGTCTACCTGCAAGAGATCTACCTGGTGCGGAACGTTCTGGAGACAATCTTTCCAAACGCCTTCCGCGGTCTGTACAGCCTGCAGATCCTTGACCTTGAGGGTAACAAGCTGACTTCGATCCGGGCCTACTTCTTCCATGGCATCGGGTCGGTTCGGATACTGAGCCTCCGGAGCAATCCAATCAGAAGCATCGAGCCAAATTCCTTCAGCATGCTCGTCAATCTCGAAGAGCTGATCCTCGAGAACTGCTGGCTCGACAGAATCGATCCGCTGCTCCTCAAAGGCCTCGAGAAGCTGAACGAGATCAATCTGGTCAACAACGAGTTGCAAGGCTTCGCGGCTGAGATGGAGACGCACCTTCCGCGAAGCCTGCGCGTGTTTCGTCTGTGGAAGAACCACTGGCAGTGCGACTGCCACCTGCGCTGGTTCAGACAGTGGCTGACCACGTTTCCCGTCAACTGGGACTTTCCTCACAACACCCCGACGTGCGCTGGACCCGAAATCCTCAAGGGCGTTCAGTGGAAGCATCTGACTGCCGAACAGTTCGCCTGCCCCAGCAAAATCCTCATCAATTCGAGCACGAGCATCGAGGTCTTGCCAGGATCGAACGTCACAGTCGACTGCGTTGTGGTCGGCGATCCGGAACCGTCTGTCTTCTGGACGAGAGACTCGCACGTCATCGACAAGCATTACGTGTCGCAGCGGCGATTCAAGAGCCCGACCAACGAGCGATCGATCAGCAGTTCCCTTCTGCTGCCGATCGTGACTCCGGACGAAGCCGGCGACTACAAGTGCGTTGCCGAGAACCCGGCGGGTCGTTCGGAGGTTACTTTCAAACTGTGGGTGGAACACCAGCGATCCGTCGTATCGGAAATCGGAGACACCGAGGACAACTACCTGCCAGCGAAGCTGGAGATATTCCTCGGAGTCGCAATCGGCGGGACATTGCTCCTCGCCGGACTTATCCTCGGCGTCGTCTGCATCGTCCAAAGGAACGAGGCCAAAAAGAACCCGCTCTACCGAGGTCGCGGCTTTAAGGAAGGCGAACGCGGCAACAAGGCGACGGACAACTGGAGCGCCGCGAAGACTGCAGAACGCCTCTGCGACGACGAAGAAGAGGATGGAACGAAAGAAGACGTCCTCTTGGATGCTGACAAGTGCCTCTCGTCAACGATGCAGTCTCTGCTCGCAGGCAAGGGGGACGTTTCTAGAGACAAAGACCCAGTCGCTGGTGCCCAACCCGACCCGATCGATCCTGGTGCAGGGTATTCGACGCTCGAAGGCACTGGAACGAGTGGGCAAAACCAGAACAAACCCACCAGCACTGCTGGCGAATCAGGGTTGCTGATACCGGGCAGCGAGCTAATGCGAATACACGGAGCCATTGAGAAAGAGTCGGTCCACGGGGCTGACGGGGGGCAGGTCAAGGCGAAGGCGCTGGCGAAGGAAGCGAACAACCTGAAGGAGAAAACGCCCGATCTGCTGAGTTACGACGATCGCTCGTTGACTGATCGGGCGACGGTGGCTCCGAATCGCAGCGCAAAGTCGACTAAAGTGTCCATCGTAGTAGACGATTCTAGCGACATCGCAAGAACGCCATCGTTGAAGCGCGCGCAGGAAAACCCCTACGCAAAGTTTAGCGATCTGCACCACCTTGGATCAGTCGTCAAAAGCCCTCTTCAGCGCGATGAACTGTTCAGCGGCGGCACAACGGATGCGCCAAACACATCAAACGAGACCGCCGAGCTCTTCAAAGGCGGCAACTCAGCAAAGGACACTAAGGCAGGATTCGCGATCGACAGCACGGATGATCGTCGACCCAGGATAAAACTGTCCGAAGCTGCTGGCGACCACGACGGATCTACGCAGTCGCCGTCCAAGTACCATTGCTCTGCAGCCAATGCTAGCAACAAGGTGGACCTCGTGCCGATAGCGTCCTGCCCTTCGCTTCCCAAGATAAGCTTGGCTGACGCTTCCTACAGGTCGGGGTTGAAGACCAGAACCAAACCAGAGGCACAGTCGAAAATATCGACGGGCAAGCAGCAGGCGATCTGCCAGCACCGGAGTTCACCAGAGCGAACAAATGTTCTCCACAAGAGCCGGTCACACGGTACGCTTCATGCCCGACCGACTGTGTCGCCGACGCAGTGTCGTCTTTCCAGTTTCTCCAAGACTCTCCGGTACCAGAACTGCCAGGCGACGTTCGCACTTCCGGCTTCCATAGTTGGCATCACGGAGGGACTGTTTCCTGTTCCGCTCTCCAGCAAGCCTGCTGCAGAGGTCGTGTACCACCAAGACGACTTCTGGAGAAAATCCGGACGATGGGATGGAGCCAAAGACACGGGTGCAGGAGAGACGCATGGCGGTTTAGCCTACCTGCCAAATAAACTCGACTCCACTTTGAAGAGGCTGCATACCCAACCACACGATAACCTTGGCACCACCGTTTGACCTGGGACTCGCCTTGTATGCGTGTTTGTGAAGATATAGTCTGACTGATGCTGCCTCCGACTTTGGTTTTTTGGCTTATTAGGCCATCGAAACAGGAGCTCGGTACCACGTTTTAAATGAAATAGAGTAACGCTGCAGTTTCGAAGTCCAGTGATTAATTGTCGTGCCATCTACCTATGAAAAGCTACCTTTTTAAGGTAGGTGGCACGACAGTTAATCAATGGACTTCGAAACCGCAGCGTTACGCTGTGGTTGGTCGACTATCTTCGTGTCTGCGCCTCAGCCGCATAATTCTAAACCTCGTCACGAATGTGTCTCTGAGACTACTGTAGCTCATACAACAATCGCATAAAAATACGCGATTGCTTTGCCAACTGACTTAAGATTGTAATCGCTTCATAACTCTAATGACAAATAAAAACCACCTGCATCGGTGAAGAACGATAACGATTGTGAAGATGACGACGATAGTAATTTGCGATTGTGATGGCGACAATGATAACTCACTGTGACGATGAGGACTACGACAACGATGCTGCTGCTGTTGATGAAGTTGTTGCTGTTGGCGATGCTCATGATGATGACAATGATGGTATGGTTGCTGTAGATGATGATGGTGATGATGGCAACACTAATTAGGATGATAATGCAGCGTAGAAGTTACTTGCTGCCAACGTAAGTGACATGCGTCAAATGAAGTGATTTCAGGAGAGAGACAGTTTCCGTCGTTTTAATGGATTTTCTCATTAAGATTTGATGCGGCACTAACTGCATTAAATGAACACTAATAAGCGAGTCAGAAAGAGACAAGCCAGCGATATATATACGTATATGGATCTATAATCCATCCATTCATCCATCCATCCATCCGTCCACCCATCCATCCGTCCATTTATCTATTCACTATCCATCCATCCATCCACCCACCCATCCATCCATCCATTCATCCATCAAGGCCAGCCATTCAGCCAGGATGAATGAATGAACAAATGTCGGAAAGGCATTTAGTGCCTAAACCGATTTCGGACAGGGCATGGTTGCTGTGCCTGCAACCTCAGCTGCTCCTTTGTGCAGCTGTGTCGCAGTGCGGACTGTGGGCTCTTTATCTCGCTGGTGATGGCGCCTGCAACTGGCTGGGGGGGCACAGACCGTTTACGCTAGAAGAAGTCATAGACGCTGAACAACAAGTTACGTCAAATGACACAAGTCATTGAAGCAAGTCCTGCAAAGTGAGTTGCCGTGGTTGGCCATTCATACTTGAGCAAGCCAAGGCCACGGAAGTCGAGCTGTATAGACCAGGGAATCAGAGAATCCCGTCGCTAATGATTCGTCGTCTATCTGTGATCTTGCCTGACGTTTCCGCAACGAGTACCGCAATTTTTCCTGATTCGGTCGACACTATTCTGACGACATCCGTGCCTTTAATTCCAAAGTGATGACTCGTGCTTTCAACAGAGAAGAGGCAGGAGCACTATAGCAGGCAAACTGCCGCTGACAATCTTCAGGTGAACCCTCACTCCATGGGCAGTGATGAACTGGGTCAGGTCAGCTGTGCAGAACAAGGGCAGAACCAGAGGAGGCCCTGATAATAGGGCCTCGCCATTGAGTTGGAATACTAAAAAGGTAGAAAACCTGGAAAACTAAGGAGAAAGGGTCATGAAAATTGCCTGAAACTGGAAAATGCTATCAAGAAACCTTAAGGATATGATAAAGAGTCGTCGTGGCAAATAACCAGAAAAATTTCGGAGACTTGAAAGTGCTCTCGAGTCCTCAAAAGTCGCAATGCCTAAGTCTTCAAAAATATCGTTTTCCACCTTACCACGCTTTAACCATGGTTAATTACCCCCCGCCCTTGCCAAATTCTCGATTCGCTGTGCTATAGAGAGTAGGCCTATATAAAGAAGCGGCCCGAGAAATAAGATCTGTACGTGGGACATCGAATCGAATTGGAGCCCAAGCTGTGTGCAGAGAGCCCATGGCCAGCGTAATCGTCCTCCATCCACCTACCCACCCACCCATCCATCTATCCATTCATTCATCCAGCCAGCCAGCTAGTCACCCATCCATCCACCTATAGATCCTCCATTCATCCACCCACCCACCTATAAATCAACCCATCCATTCATCCATCTATCCATCCATCCATCAATCAATTAATCAATCCGCGTATCCGCCCACCCACTTAGGGGTATTTTTAGGGGCATCCGGGGATCTGCTGCTGAAAAGCGACATCCTAAACCGTCCCAGTGAGCAAGCCGAGAGAGATAGAGACAGACAGACAGAGACAGAGAGAGACAGAGACAGACAGAGACAGAGAGAGAGAGTGTGGGAGACCCATGCCTCCCAGCGACCCTTATTTATGGCCCGTTTCTTATTACCGATGACAAACAGTGCAATTTAGATGACGAACTGCGATTTTACACTCGGCTGGAGCAACGAAGATTAGCCCACTGCATCGGAGTAAGAGCGGCCCAGTCGCCAAGGATACGACGACATTCGTTAGGGCCCCCTCACGAACAGGATCCTGCCTACGCAAACTCTTCGGTCAGCGCCTTGCCCATGTGATCTTACCACGAACAGCGTAATCTTACCTGTCAGCGCCTTGGCTTCTACTATGATGTTACCACGGTCAGCGCCTACCCATGCACCGCAATCTTACCACGGTCAGTGCCTTGCCACGCATCCTTTGATAAATGTGAATGATAGTTAGAAGGCCTTCATTACAGATCACTGCCAGCTGAACTGGCGACAACCGTTGTAATAATACTCTCGAGCAATGCGTAGGGATCGGACCGAATACAAGGAGGGCGTTGGACATCGTCAGGCCACACTCGAGAAACACACATCCAGAGCGAGGCAGAGACATTTGGAAGATTGACCTCGAACAGATTCTGAGACTGTCATTCATATGACTACACACTTTAGATAGAATTTCGATAGAATAGGTTTCACGTAGAGGTACACGTAGCTGTAGTTACCTCCGTTAGTTATTGTAATTAAAGGAGAAAATCCCTTCGGCTCGAGCGTGATTTCATCGCGCCTTTGCTCGAGCAGACGATGGAGAAGACAAAGGACGCGACAGACACATTATACTGAATGCTTCCAAGAGGTAATTCCGTGCCAGTGGCGGATTTTGCTGTAGGCTTGGGGCGCCCAACTCCCGCCCCTCATGCTTACATGCCGGCGTCCCTCAGACCAGACTCGTGCATGGTGGACTGCCAGAATGTGGCGACCCTCTGGGATGCTCTCGCCTTTCCACGCAAGCAATCCTGGAGCCGTGGCGGCCGAGAGCTTGATTCAGTCAGGCGTGATAAGGCAACATGACTACAGCCAGGAAGGTGCTCGACTGGTTTGAATGAACACCCAGTATGTTCACGCGGCTGACGTCAGCAGTGATTCTTGCTGACGCGCAGTTTATTACGTGGGCGCTTGTGCGGGAAACATCAAGCCTGCGTTATGATGAGTGAGTAGATTTTTAGAAAAACCCACTATTGCGCAGTAGACAAATACATGTCTGGACCTGTCTTCTGACTTGGCGGGAACACAGCCTATGTTTGATTATGTAACGCTACTGCGGGTGTAGGAGCGTGTGAGATTTTGTAGCAGTAGTCTGTCATGTGCTCAGTTGGTATTTTGAGTTACAAATGTCGCTGAAAGAGTCGTGCGTTAAGCAGCTGTATTTTGGCGTTCAAGTACTGTTGTCTTTGAACTCAGTGAACTGTTCAGTAATTCATACACGAAAATAAAAGACTGTGCGTCTTTAACAGAGTTAACGCTACGCTATAAATCGCTAGAAGTCGATAGTTCGAAGCCCGATCGATTGTCCATTCGAAAGATCGTCGACAATGATGTTGGGTAATTTAGTCGTGTAAGTTATTACACGGAAATAAGAACTTCAGTTCACGCATTGGCCATTAGTCTTTCAGTTTTCTTTGAGCGACTTGGATGGGGTCATTACAGCGAGTCCAAGGCTGTATGGCTGCCTTTTGAAAGGCGTTGGCCGACACCTTGGAGCCCGAGAGAACGATTTCTGACGTGTCAGCTAACTTGCAAATTCGTTTTCTAGTCAAGCTACCCGTAAGGAAAGCGTGTCCTTTAGTTGGCTTGCTGTTACCGTATTAGCGCTTCACCCGACATATTTATGAACCATGGGACCACAACATAACACGGGCTTATAAGTGGTTTGACAAGTCGCTTCATTTGTGTTAGAACCACCGATGTCTCAGAGGACGATGAGAATGCGGAATACAGAAATTTGCACTTGGCTAATTTAATCCGAATTCTAGGACAACCGTACTGCACGATACAAAAACAAGTAATTTTGCATATCACAGTGACTGATCCGATAAGCGCTCGTCTTGTGATGCGAATTGTTCAGCTCCCGAGTTCACTTGAAAAGTCCTTGGCAAGTCTTAAACTCAATGGCGAAGCAACAGCCAATTCCACTGGTTCAGTGAACCGAAGCCCATTTAGTTAGGACTTCCGCCGGTCGCAGCGAAGTATTTTTAAGCATTAAACTGGATTAAAATAACAGTTCCACCGGAATATTACAGGCAGCCCTATGCAACTGAACCCGGGATCCCAATTTTCTTGCAACGCCACTGCTTAAAACTAACAATTACTATTTTGCGCCCAGAAGGGGTGTCACGTGGTTTTTGGTGACGCCACTAGTACAGCCATCCTTAACAGCGAATTATACATAGGAGCGGGCAGTTTTAAAAGAAAACGTAGGCCTGTAATAAAATATGTTACATTAAATTTTGATATTCACGGGAATTCTTTTGCAGTTGATAGCAAAAACTGAACGATTTCTCATGCATTGGACTGATGAGCTCAGTGCTTTCTGCGTTGCTCATGGCTCTCACAAGTAGCCGTTGGCTTCAGCTTCACAAACCGAAGCTCAGTCTAGTTATCTATCAGGTGTCCTTGTCCTTGATTGGGGCTGTACACAGCTTACCGAAGCTGTACCAATTATACAAGGCCATGCTGAAGTAATAAGAAAACAGAAAAAAATTACTCAAATAATAATCAACAATAACTTCTATGGCGTCGTTGTAGGGCTCAGTGCATCGACTATTCCGATCGATGCATCAAAATCAAGTCAAACGTCAGGCTAAATAGCAGAAGGAGAACAATCACAAGAAGAATAAACAGACGATCTAAGTATTAGCGTACCTGAGTTCGAAGACCCAAACGGCGAAATTATGAAGCATACGAGAAAACTCACTGCAATACTCGAATAATCACAACTCTAATTCTCTAAGCAAATATATTGTAACAAAACATACATATAAGTAATAACCATAGTATATGTGTAATAACTATTCTGGTTGTGAGCGATAATATGTCGTTTAAGTATAACCAGAAATTGATATAGCGCCTCTTCAGGGGAAACAATCTGAGCTAGCCTTAACGACGTTAAATGTCATCAAGAAGAGAACAATCATCCATCACCCTAAACACTTTCTAAGATAACTAGAAAAGTCACAAGTGGCAAGCTCGCGCACACACGCAAAAACCCAACCAGCAGATAATCAACTAGAGTTGAAAGATGACAGCATGTTCCGAGTTCGTGAAGCACACGTAGCATCGAGGACGAGGAACGACGATAGCTGATGTGATCCGCCGCCGATGCCTAACGATTGTCTCACCGTCCAGCAGCCCCTCGTAGATGGAAGACGACGCCGCGTCCGGATATCCCTCGAACCGCCTGATATGCGCAGGACAGGTATTCGTCGCCCACCGGCAGGTGGGTATTTGAGACATTCCGTGATTGACGGTCGGTGCCGCCCCAAAGGCTCTCCCGCTCTTCCTCCACCGAATCCAAAATTTCCCGGCGTTGACGACTTACGTAGGCCTACATAAGTCTCTCGGACTGAGGCTTCAATATCCAGCTGGAATCCTGTTCCTCCTCTGTATACGTTGAACATTCCAGTCACAGTCACGATCACATGCAACAAAAACCGCCCGAAACTCAGTAAATCCGTGTTGGAAACGGAAAATAATCCTGACATGCAGACTCGGCAACAGTAAATGTCAAAGCTACTAGAATTAGCAAGTAAGTTTTCACGTTTAGACAATATCATCGGTCAAAATTACACGAAGAAGGCTATTGGACTTTCTGATATTTTCCCAAAAGACTTAATAATGTACGAAAAAAAAACTGCATCCGTTACTTCTGGAGCAAAATAAAGGTCAGACAAGAGTGTTTCGATACATTATAAATTTATGATTAGGCAATAATATGTAGCGACCTGGCAATTCTCGTTTAAATGTAGCAAGTTTTATCACGTTTAGCGATTTGTAGGCCCAAGACAGACTTTTCTTTTTCGTTTATCCCTGCCTCCCCTCCCCTCCCCTCTGTCTTTCCGTAAATATTATTCGTCCTTCCTGAGCTCTCCTCGCTCACAATTCCAAGGCAGCTGCCAGTTGGTCTCTTCCAGAGGAAGTTTTGCTCTTTAATCTGGTCCTTGGAGGTTGATACTGACTGTGAGCAACAGAATCAGCTGAGTCACATATGGCCCAGTAAATACACTACTACCTGAATCAACAGAAACAAATGCCGCAGTGTCAAACGTCTCTCTTATCAACCATGGCAATACTGAGCTCCCCATCTGTTAAGGAATTGAGCAAAATTACATAGGAATTGTAGCTTCCAGTCAGCAGATGATCTAATTGCATCCACTTAATTTTACTTTTATGTATGCCTTGCATGGAGGTCTGGACATTTATGACATTCCACAGTTTTATGATAAGCAAAAGGAAATCAGCGGCATGGGATATATAGCTCTGCAGTATCCCTGTACTTAGGCCTACCTGCCTATGACTTAACCATGAAACACAGTAATGCCGAAGCAACCCGACAGTCTTCAGTTATTCCATGCACACTTCCTGCACAGTATTCCACATGCTTGGCAATGTAGATTTCATCGATGATCAACATAACAATGATTCATCTTAGAAACCCACATGGTACACCAAGCTGCAAAATATGGACCAGAATACTAGAATACAATGTACAAACCTACAAATACTGCAAGAAAACTAGCCCAAAATGATGTATTTTGTTCAAATATTCTCTCAACTTCAGAGGGCTCTGCCCCTCTGACCCCAACCATGGGCTTTGCCCCTGGGGCTCTGGCCCAGACCCCATATAGTCTTGTGCTCAGCATTCGCCATGTGGCCCCGTGTTGAAATTCTAGAGTCAGACGGCTCGGTGGATGGTGTTTTTGAAATGACAAAGCAGCCCGAGAGGTAAGAGCTAGAGGAGGAATTCGGACAGGATTTATACAACACCCAATAAAACTCTAAACAAACTAACAAACAAACATATACATTGGTTTAACACAATCTATAGTTATTACGCATCCTTTGGCTATTTGAGAGTCAGACAGAGACAGAGTTAGACAGATTAAGACCTTAATACTGAAAGTGTATTAAATTCAGTACTGATCACTGAACTATTATTAGTTATCAGAATCAAATGCAAGTTTTCAAATGCAGCAACCCGGTAAAGTGCTGCCACCTGATTTCCAGCAAGTGGGCTATTTGCTCTGAGGTAAGAGTTCAAATGAATTTCATCCGTCGGTGGCCAAGGTTTCGTTGGCGCCACTTGGCAGATGGGAATCTGGACCATCCACATCGGTCCTTGTCGCTTGCAGCTGAGCCAGCTTTGCACTGTCCGTCTGCCGAGAAATCTGGCAAGCAACACAAACAACACAGTTAAAACCAGCATCACAAAAGTGAGCAACTCTGGCAATGATTTAAAATTTTGTGTGTCTTACCCAAGCTATGAAAAACTGTATGCACAATTATCTTCTAGGAATATTACACAATTATCTTCTAGGAATATTACACAATTATCTTCTAGGAATATTGCACAATTATCTTCTAGGAATATTACACAATTATCTTCTAGGAATATTACACAATTATCTTCTAGGAATATTACACAATTATCTTCTAGGAATATTACACAATTATCTTCTAGGAATACTACACAATTATCTTCTAGGAATATTACACAATTGTCTTCTAGGAATAACGTGCTATGTTGTGTTAAGTACAGACTGACTCTTTTGGCATCGTCCAGTTGCGAGAGTAAATGTTCAAACTACTGGAATTATCAAGCAAATTTTTGAAGACTGCATTTTGCAGATAAAATATAGTTTCTGTTCTGAAAATTAATTTACATTGAAGAAAGTGGTCTATATAAATTTACTGATTAAAAAAGAGAACAGCAAACCTCTTCAGCCTGCCGCATGATGCGGTCCAATTCAGTCAGTTTTTCTTCGTTGCACGAATGCTTCTTTTGTAATCGCTCAATGTTTCCTAGATTTGCTTTCTGGAAGAGAAAGAGAAACACCAGCATCCAAAGTTTTGAGCAAACAGGTATACACACGCGTGCACAGAACATTATAAATCGGATCTAACGCAGCCAGATCCAGTGGATCACAAATTCATTTCAATTTTATAACAGGGCCTCGTTACAGTGCAACCTCGTCATAACATGGTACTTTGTATTTCTCCTAACAGCGGCATTATTATGTTCTACTGTATATAATTCAATAGACCACATTTCTAGTGAACCATTTAAACCTACAGCGGCCAACAGTGCAGCGCATCTTTCCATCTCGACGTTTACATAGCCCCTTTCAGAACCTCTCAGAAACTGTGTAGGGCCTTGAACAAGTCACTTAAACCCATCTTCTGAAACCATCAACTGATGCAGTGTCCATTAAAAACCTGGTACTATATCTATGTGACAAGTCCTGGTGACAGTTTGATGTCAAACCTAATAAGAATCTGACTAAACAGTTCCTGCTTCAGCGCACACACTCAAAAATGTTCTGCTTACCTTGATGCTATCCTGCTTAGCCCTTAGAACATCGAGTTCACCTAGCAAATTCAGTCCACTGGATTCGGAAACTGAAGTAGACGCGTTCTGAGCCCTAATCTAAATTATACAAAGACAGATTTTAAATTACAGGTACCTAAAATGTATTTGCAAAAGTACCTTTCAGGTACTTTTACCTTTTAGGTACCTTTTAGGTCATCATCTGGAAGCAGCACTGAACACTGTTATTACTAATATGCATCAAATCAGTATTGACTGACTTGATATTACATATACTTATACACGTCAAATCATTCTGCAGGCTTTACAGTATTAAAGTAACCAAAAATATCCAACATCATACCACACGCAAGTTTAAGCTTTCTCTCAGGTTGTTGACGTAATATTCCAAGTTCTCTTTAGTTTTGTTCAAAGTCTTGTCCTCTTCTGTCACCAAACTCTTTCGTGCTCTCTCCAGATCTAAGATGTTTTCCGTGACTCCCTGTTGCAAAAACGACAAATCAAATTCTTTACCCATACAAAAACAAAAAAACTGGGCATAACCAGGTAATTAATCCAATTTCTACTTTCACTATTAATCTATATTTCTATAACAATATAAGCAATCAATTATATTTGCTGGCTCACTGACCAAGATAAAGAAACGGTTGCTTCCCCAAGGTCTAGGTAACTGTGATGTGGTGCCTTCTCATCTGTCTAATTACATCATAATGAAATCAATACCAAGTTACTGATGATTTTCTTTAAAAAGTCCCAACAGTTCAACAGAAGCTGGTGGGTAATGGTTATCTCTTATGTAATCAGACTTTCATCTGCTCCAGCAGCCAAATAGTCTTGTTTTGGTTCTCACAAATTCACATATTTTCACAATGTCATTCTGCTTTCCAATTTTTCTTCCATTGGCTGCTAGAGGTGCTATTCAAAATAACAGTGCTTTTGAGTGGTAACAAGTTACATAAGTACGAACATACATACATACACACACATGCACACATACATTCATGCATACATAAATACACATATATATGCATACACTTAGTACTTTTTGCTTTAACTTGAAAATTATTATTTAGAAGAATACTTTTTAACGCTTACTAAAGTAAAATTTCTGATGAGTACTTTGATTTTACTTAAGCACTTAAAGTTAGATTTACTTTTACTTTTACTTAAGTACTTTAAACAACACTGGTGGTAAAAGATCATTCCTCAAAGTGGCACTGTAGAAATTTCACTAAAACAGCATAATTCAATACAATAAAATAAAACACATTATAACACAATGACTAACAAACTGGAGATCGGACTTGAGACTCGTGAGGGCATCCACCAGGTTGGCCTCTCGTTCAGCCAGTTCTTTCCTTGTGTCGAGCTACAGCACAGAAACAATCTCAATCAAAACACGATAAATTTTTAACGTCTAATGGAAATTCTTGGGTAAGATTATGAAGCAATCTGTTCCACAACTACAGTCAAACCACAGTAAAGCACAATCAGCATGTGACTTTGAAAGGCTTCTAAAATGCGTATTGTAAAAGCTCACATATATTCATACATGGACACTGACTGACTGGTAGAGAGTTTGCCCTATAACATGGTATGTGCTGGTTCAAGCCTTATCCATGATATTCACTGAACAGAACTTTTGAAAAAACCGTGAAGCATAGCATCACCTTATGAAACAACAGTGGCACAATATAAATTTCAATTCATTGCGTAGATACTACAGTACTTTCATACGCTGTCACAGCAAGAAACGCCCCGAGTCCTGGTTTCTGCAGACATACCTGGCGTTTGACTTCTAGATATTCTGCTCGCTGGTAGCTCATCTCATCCACTAGGCGATTTGCTCGTGCATACTGGGCCCGAGCAGCGGCTTCAAGGTCACTCATTCTCTTGGCAGATTTCTCACGCAAGGCTTCCATTTCCTTGAAAAACAGAAATCTGTTTCCTTGCAACCAAAGCAACTGAAAAAATTTAAGAACACACTTGCTAGATTTCTGTTGTGATACCATCTGTCTGAGATGACCATCCTCTTGCTCTCCAGTTATGAATCATGTGGAATCTAGTGGAGTCTTCAGTTAACAATTGAAAACTTTGTTTTACTGGGGTTAGATTGAGTGCCTCTTAACAAGGTGCTACCACATATAGCTACAGACTGCATCACCTTACATAAAAGATGAACATGGTCATTTCATTTTGATGTTGGAAATGGCTTAAATTGTGATAATTCCTGAGAATAAGTTTGTTCTTCCAAATAGCTGTTTTGGGTGATAAAGAAGAGTGTTGTTCCCAATTGCAACTACAATAATCCTCCATCAGGTGCCCTGTTACATCACCCTTGCAAAAATAAAAGAAATTTTGGAGACGCTTACTGCGGCCAAGAGCTTCTGTTTATGCTCATAATCTTGTTTCACTTGCGTTAGGGTGATTCTCAGTTGTTCAATCTCTTTATCTCTTGTTGAAATTTCTTTTCCTGCAGGAAAACAATATAATAAAATTCATTGTACCATGTTAATTCACCTGAGATTCATTTAACTTTCTAATAAAAACTGTAATGTCAGGCACGCTCATGAAGAACAAAGTATTTCTATTGCTCCTTTATTATTGAAATGAGCATTACTTTACAATCTTTGCTTTAAGTATTCCCCTGGCATGTGGAGAGTGTGAGCTAGAGCTCTCACTCCAACAATGTCACTGTATAAGGACCTAAGAACCTTGAGCTAATTATTAGGACACAGTTGTTCAGGGCCCTCAATTGACGCCTTTCATTTACCTACACAAATACAGACAATAATAACAATAAGACTGACCCCTATCAATAACAGTCTGCTGACACATGATCTTGGATTTGAACAATATTTTGGCTGAGGACCAACAGCAATCCACCAAATGGATGGTAAATGACTCCATATGGCTCGACAGCCAATCACCAATTTCCCAAGTTGCACCGGGTATCGACACTGGTCACATATAGGTGCTTGCATTAGTTAGCTTAATTAAAATTACAGGGGTTTGAAGTAGTGCTGTGGAAGTAGTTTTGGGGATATATAGAGATTTCCTCACAGAACTTCAAAGCTTTAAGAAAGACTGCAAGAACAAGGATGACATGTAACACTGGTGCAATAGAAATTAGGAGGGGTAGTACAAGGGCTAATGATGTATGACTGTGGCTTTTGTAGTTAGCTTTTGGATGTTTGAAGTAGCATAGTAGAATTAATACACACAAACAATGCAATACATTTCCACTTTTGTAATTCATATGAGCTTGCAGCTGATGTTATACATGCAGAAGTCATTAGATACGCTTATTCAAGAACTTGCATTAAGCTTCTGTTTTAGTCACCTGAGATGAAAATGAAGCTTACCTAAGTTTTTGACTCTGTCTTCAAGTGATGAAAATCCAGCTTTATTGATGTGCCTTCTCTCTGCCTCCTGCTGTGAAGAACGAACAAGCATACATCGTTAATCAAAGAATAACTCCTGCAAATTCCTGTAATACAGCCAACAGGAATTCCCTAATTCTCTGGATTCCCAAATATTTCCCCAGACTGCCTTGGGATTTTCATCACTTATTGATAAAATGCAATTCAATGCCCTTAACTAAGAATAAGCCTTTGGTACGTTGAATAACAACCTGCCTAGAAGAAGAAAATAGAGTCACAATTAGACACAATTTCAACAGATATGTTGATAACCTGCTAAAAATGATCATCACGTGTCAGTCGCATATGTAACTAAAACTAACCAATGAAACAAAAACTTACGCAGTCTAACAAAAAGCAAAATAAAATGTACAAATAATCTAATCTTCTGGTAATCTAATCAGAGGACTTCTGCAATGCCATAATCACAAAAGACAAGGCATCAATTCATAGTTGCTTAAAAGTGAAACCACAGTCCACTATCATAATCCATCAGAGAACTCTGTCAAAATCCAGTTGATAAGTAATGCAATGTAAAGTAAAGTAATACTATGTAAGTAATTTAATGTCATACGACGCAATGTGATTGATTGCCACTTCAAAAATCCTCTCTGTTACTTGGCATTTGTATCAGAGCTAGTAAAGCAAAATGGCAGGTAAAGAAACTGTATTGTATTACACATAGCATCTTAAAAAACCGAGTACAAATTTAAATATAAACAACTTCTTACAACTGAAAGTGCAAAATAGCAATTTTAGACAGGAGTCACCACTCAAATTATTGGGTACATGCAAGTAAGGTACAAGCATAGAATGTTACAGGGTACATTGTCGAAATGCATAGCTAATGCTACTGGCAGTTACATGCAAGTGTAAAAATGATCAAGTGCAATTGTAAACTAGTTGAACAGAAGTGACAAAATGAAACATGTGAATTCAAGTAAAAGGTTCTGATATACCCGTGAGATTGGAGTGAATCAGGTTCGTATCAGCGCAGCACCAGCCCAAGTAAATAATTTGTTACAAACACTGGAACCTCCTTACAGCACTACCTTTGGAGCTACATCCGTAAGTGAATCTCCCCTGCCATATAGTGGCATGTAGCGGCAGCATGCATATCCTATCTTAGGCCGTTGAGCCAGCAGCGGACAAATACTGCTTGATGACAGACAAGTGTGTGTAAACAGCCTGTCCTGGGTTCATACAATGAGTCCTCTCAGCGGGTTCGAACCCCCAATCATTGGATTATAGACTAAGCATGTTACCAAAATGACCACCATGCTGCCCTATCAAGTACCTTATTGTAACGAGGTTGCATTATGTAGCTTCATTATATTTGGAATCTATGTTCCCAGCCATGTTAATAAAAATGCGAATTCGACCTGTTTGGATTGCCATATTGATACCAGCAAACCTAACTTTGTATTATGTAATATCAAGTGTAACGGAAATTGAATCAGCAAAACGGTTATGTTATCTTACGCTATGTTGTAAGTAGGTTCAATGTAATGCAACAAGTATAGTGTCAAATTTAGCATCTCTCAGCCTTTGATATACAAGCCATTAACCATAAAAAATAGTGCATGAACTTAGTGTACTGTTAGTAAAATTGTCACAAAAATATCATCTCCACAAAATAATATCAATCATTGAACTAATTATTTTAAGCCAATATCCAGGAAAATCACTTGCCGCTTGCAAGTCCTAAGCAACCTTTTTGTCTATATGTCACTACTTAAAGCCAGAGTGGGAATCAGTGATTTTCCACTGCAGTACTACCTTTAGAGACTGGATTTCCGCACAACTCTGCTCTAATTGGCACATCTGACCTTGAACTTTAGCAGTAACCTGACCTAGTTCAAAGGTCATCTCTTGTACAGCCTGGAACCAGTTTACCAGCTCTATGGAGAAAACTTTACCACAGGGTAACCAGTTTCTATACAGTGCTTATATGAAATATTTGTAGAAACAGAGAATTTAATCTTTAATTTTAACTACTAGTTTGAATTTTTAAGTTTAACTACTATTTTCTATGCACAATAATCGTTTAGATCAAGAGTTTTAAGCCATTTTGACATCATCAAAAATAACAAGAGCAACTTTGACGCCACCGATATCATCGAGGTGCAAGGCTCATCACAGACTTTGGCAGGCGCCTAGAAGGTGCAACATAAAAATTTAGTTACATTACAGTAAATAATAGCTCAGAACTGTAATACTTATTCTAAGACAAAGAATTTCAAAGCCAAATGGTTTAATTATTGACAGCTTTAACTAACTGCATAATATTAACTTTCCTTAAATGATCAAATCATACACATAAAACAGGACTCAAACCCCAGCAAAAACACATGACAATTCACTAAGCTCACAGAAAAAAGGTTGTCTTAAAGGACGATGTGTCTGTCTGAAGGCTAAATTAAATTGCCACATTATATCAGAATTCATATTACACTAACTGCAGGTTACAAGTCAGTGGGGTTGCCAAAGGTGCCACGACAAGAACCAAGTCAGGTTATCAGAAGACCAAAGAGAGAAAGAGGAGAGGAGCTGTTAGGGTGAGTTGTGTTTAAGCTGAGAGAAATGGGAAGGCAGCAGATTCAGGGGATTAGGGTGGGATTTCTTGAAAAGGTGAGACTTCAGTTTTGAATGGAATACCTAAGAAGTAATAGATAAAAGGGCTTGAGACCGAATGTAGCGGGTGAACAACAGAAGGGATAGAGGAACACAGTTTTTTTCGAAATTCAGAAGTGAGACTGTTCAGTGTTGAGGTAACCTTCAGAAGGTGAGCTAGCAAATTTTCCAACCTTTTTTCCAGCTATTCGAGCATCATGCGCTTTCAGACAAACTAATTCTTAATGAAATGCCTTCATTAGGTACCTAAAAGGTGCTATATAAATATCTTGTCTCACACAGACACAAACAGATGACCTAGGCAGAGGTAGTGCCACAGGTAACTTAAACTCATGACTAACAACAATGAAGAAACGTGTCTGCAGGCAAAACTACACAAAAAAGCAACGAAGTGGTCATGCGATCAGTTTGACCTGCTTCAGTTCTTCTGCTTTGAGGTTAAGACACCTGACATCCAACTCCAGTTCTTCCCTCTTCCTCAGAAGTTTGTCTTGTTCCTGTATCATTATTATCCACTTCCATTAACATTAGATGTACCCCACATTAATTCTGAGTATGCACTCAGCACACTCCAAGAAAGCTCACAGGTTCTCAAACTTTCTGGTCACACTGTGACCCAATGAGTCTGAATTTTGACTCCAAAAATTGGATTCTAAATTCCAAATATATTATTATATTAAAATGTGCTTTTAGAATTTAACAGGTGAGCAACTTGGGTGGACACCATGATCTGCTTTTGGGAGAACAGCAAGACTTGCTTTTGGGCGGACTCCATGACCCACTTTTGGGGCGGACATCATTATCCGCTTTTGTGTCATGCCCCACACTTTTGGAAATACTGAATTAAGGAACATAGGGAGGTTGTATTTAAACCACTAGTAGCTCACTCGAAGTAGATTCAGCACAAAATTGGAGCAGAACACATCTTCCATAAACTCTGAAAGAATTATCCAAAGACATTTTTTGCATTAAGACTTCTGTTAACACTTGATGCTCAAGTGCTAAAAACCAATGTACAGTATGTATGCTGACAATGTATTACGAAATAAATATAGGAAAGTAAAATAATAGTCACCAAAATTCTGTAAAAATGTGCAGAGCACAAGTAAAAACAGCAATGACCAAAGAAAAACAGAAAGATTTTCCTAAAGCAGAAAAAGCAACAAAACAGTTGATGAAACATTTTGAAGCACGGGCACACCGTGCTTCAAAACTGAGCAAAGGAAGACTCCACAAAGCAGAAGAGAATTTGGAAATAAATACTGGTCAAAGACAGACAAGATATGATAGCGGCGGCAATCCCGAGTTGGGAGCCACCAGACTACAAGTCGTCTGGGACTTGGCGTGCTCCTGGATGAAGACCTATTGATGGTGGTCCATGTAAACTCTCTCTGCAAATCCTGTTTTTACGAACTGCACCATCCATATTAGAATCATTTGGCATAATCTATCGTATGACACAACAGTGACCCTTGTTCATTCTTTCATCAGAACATGCCTAGATTATTGTAATTCGGTCCCTGCAGTCCTGCCAAAGTTTTGAATTCGCCAGCTTCAGTCTGTCCTCAGCTGCACTGCCCAGATCATGGCCAACTTGCCTAAATTTTCACAATTTTCAAACTATATGCGAGAAACACTGCATTGGCTTCTGGGTGAGAAAAGAATTCAAGATTCTCCTCATATGCAGGGCCTCCATAGCCGGCTCAACCCTGGAGTACATCAGGGAGCTGCTCATTCCTGTTGCAAGCCAACCGGGTCAACAAAGGCTGCGCTTGGCAGCCCGTGAAGATCTTACAGTTACGCTCCCGTACGAAGGCACAGGCACACCATGCTCTCTCGTGTGAGGGGCCGTCCTTCTGGAACAGTCTTCCTCTGGAAATTCAAACTCTTCCTCCTCTAATGGCTCAAAAAACATTCCTCGGCCCATCTTAAGATGCACCTTTTTGGAACTGTAAGATAGTCATGCCACAGCACCTTTATGAGGGTTTTAAAATGCACTATATAAGTTTTTGGATATATACATACGTACATACCATCAAGGAAAGCAACATAAAGTCAAAAGAAAACATAAAGGAAAATTTTAGTAGAAAGTTGTAGAAAGAGGTAAAAGACGGAATTTCTTGATATCATGATCTAAATTCCACAATACAGCAGTGAAGCCTTTAACTGTTAATGGCCACTCATCTTTGATCCAATGTAGGTTTATGCTTAGTTTTATTAGTTTTTTAAAGAATGTGCCACAGTTCCAACAAGACTAAGTTTCAAAACTGAGAGTTTTGCAGGGTTTCTGCCAGTTTTTACCATTACTACTAGTTTGGCCACGTTCCTGGCAAAACTACTTTTCACCATGGCAAACTTCCGTCCTTATTATCAAGGATTTAATCAATGGCGGCTGCAACAAAGCCATACTACGAAGATGAATTAAATTTGAGATCCGTATTGACAACTGTGTTACAGGAAGGTTCCACTGTACATTCACTCATACACGAAAGAACAGATGTGATTGGATTGGGTGTTTCTGTTTGTCTAACCTCTGTGAGTCCTTCAACACATTCTTCCACGTCGCGAAGGTGGCTGTTAACTTCGTTCAACTCCGAATGACCATCTGCAAAAGAAGACATTCCCAGAGCTTAATCGACTGCTTGAATGACTGATTGGTCGATTACTTTACTGTTTGGTAGTTTAGCTGATCAATTGGTTGATTGATTGGTTGAGTGACAGACTGGTTTAGCAACTGAATGGTTGATTGACTGACAGGTTGAATATATGTTTATTTCTGAATCAACTATGCATTTGTTTGGATTGGCTTCTGGCTGACTGAGTTGTCTACAATGTAATGTGCTTTTTGTTGCTATAGGTATAAATGGTTCACTACAGATGCTACGTTGTAGGTTGTAGTTTGCACCTTGCCTTACAGACATTTAATGGTGCAAACTTCTAATATTTATTTTTATTTCATTTCAAACACTTATTCCATGAGCAACATCAGTCAACCAAATCTGAAGTTCATACGAATGTAAGCCAAGGAGATGCGCAAAGCCAGAGTAAAGCAATCACTATTATTGTTATAATTATTTCAGAATTTATCAAGCACCACTATCTAATGAACCAAGAATCAATCGATGGTGCTAAGCAATTGTCAGTGAAGGACTTGCTCAAGGTCCCTACATAGTAACTGTCTCAGAGGAGGCTCAACCTCGTACTCACTGCATTACAAGCTGAGTGCACTATAAATATGTGCTACCATGCCCCATATAACAAAATGCTCCTGAAGGCACATTATAAATGGCAAGTTAACTTTCCTCTGTTCACTATAACTTTCCACATATCACCTTAACAGACCTGGCCATATTACAGTTTACATTATCTCACCGTACTTTACTTTGCATTACCAACAAGTGCAAACTAACCTTCTACTGCCTTACTTTACTCCATTTTATGTTGTGTTAAACTTCTAAGTATAGTAATTATAACCTTCAATCTTCGATCTTAGTTTATCTTGAAATTTATATAGCACCTTGCAGAACCTCTTGAAGGTGCTAACTTACCATTCCTTAACTTACCTTGCCTTATCTTATCATTGTGCTTCAAGGTCCAGTAAATCTCTGACCTTTGATCTGCGACATCAGGCCATGGAGTTCTCCGTTGAGGACAGAATGTCGTTGCTTGGCATCATCAGATGCCTCCTCGATCTTTGTCAACTCCTTGTTCAGCTTCATGAGCTTCTGTCGTTGATCTTGGACTGCCCCCTGCGTCTCTTCATGAATTCTGCAAGTCCACAAGAAACGAAAACATTCATTTGCTCTCTGCATCTTCATAGCACCATCGCCTGATGACAAACATCTGATATTGATGCAAAGCAGCTGAGCATTAAGAACCTGCTCAGGGTCCATAAAGTGACAGTCTCTCTGAAGTCTTGAATATACACTCAGCATTACAGGTCAAGCAAACGACTGACTGGCTACCACTGTCGCATCACAAAAACTAAACTGCGACTTGAGCTCCTTTCTCTCCCCCTCTCAGTGTTCCGCAGTCGCCTGAAGACTGTACTGTTTAACAGTGATTTTACTTTTTCAGGTCGGAAGCACCTCTGTTGAGTTTATCCTCTAAGAGGCGCTTTATAAATCTCAAATTACAATTACAATTAAATATACATGTATCAGCAGATGGCTCTCCAGAAACATTTTCTCAATGCTTTTATTACTGATTCTTCCCTTTTGTCTTTTGTAAACCTCCAGCCAATCTGAGCTTGAGATTCGTTTGAAACATTACTACTACAACTGAGAAGAAGAGGAGCGCAGCCCAATAAGTTACTTGCAGGATATGATCTGCAAAAGAGGAGTTTTTTCCGTTTTGAGCAGAAGACATGAGCACAGTTTGCAAGGGATGAAGTGCTGGTGAGTTCGTATGGAGCGTTTGCCAGTGTTTAACTGCTGATAAAAACCAATTAACGAGATGCTTGTCCCCTTAAAACTTATCTGTTGTATCCCACTTATGTTTAACTGGAAGCATTGTGTGTAGCGACACAGATATCTTTGGAGCAATAAATTAGAATTTGAACTGAATCCAATTTATTCCCTTTTACTAACAGTAATGAACAATTACTAACTTGTTAAGATCGGCAACCCGAGTGCTCAGTTTCTTTTCCTCTTCTTCGAGCGATCCCTTTTCCCACTTCAAGCGGACCAGTACATTTTCAAGGTTTCTCTTATCAATTTCAAATGTCTCATATTCCTTCTTCTCTCGGTCCATAAGTTGCTGCTGCCTTTCCAATTCAGATGTCCTCTTCTGATTTTCTGATCTCAACCTCTCTGACTCCTGCATTAGCTAAACACAATAAACACTATGAACTTTTTATTCTCCAATAAAGTGTTTATACATAAAAACAATATGGTACATCATTTTAATACCTTCAAAACGCTAATACACAAAAACAATATTTAAACCATTTATTCTCCAAAATGTTTTTATACATAAAAAATTCTGGTTTAGTCCACGATATGTAAGCACTGGTTTTGACTTCCTCTGGATTCTCATGTAAGAAGTGCCACTGGGTAGTTTGTTCTCTATGAGGCACTATATAAACTGACAAATACAACAATAAACCATTTATTCTCATGTAAAATGTTTATATATTTAAACAACAAACCCTTTTTTCTCATGAACATGATATATTTCTAGTAAAATAAACACATTATCACAAAAATAAAGCTACAGAGTTACAGTTACTCACATAAATATAGTAAACCGTTTACTTCGTTTATATGAATAAACAGTACTTATATGTTTACTCACATAAACACATACATAGAAGTTACTGTGTTTATGTCAGTATACACTGCAATAATGATGAATACTGTTTATCTAAAAAAATAGCAGTAACACATATACACACAGTAAACTGTTTACTTTTATAAACAAACTGCCTTTTAAGCATGTCCTATTTAGTAAGTGAGAATTAACTGAGCAAGCTTAAAAACTAACTATAAGCTACCATAGGCTATCAGAAATTACTAGGGAAACTTTGTTCTCCTGGAAGAATAAAGACATTCATTTGTTAACTGCCATGAACCAAATTATAAGCGAATTCCAAAAAGCTGATAACAAAATAATAGCTAAAGGCTAATAATATGCTAACTGCAGTGAAGCTAATCATATGGTGAAAGATATATTACGGTAACACACTTGGTCTCCACTCCTCAAAAGATAATTATTATTATTAGACATCCCTCTATAGAAACGTCTCAGAAGCACTGGCCCATGGTCGAATGATCTTTTGGGTGATGCACAACCATGCACAAATATGTTGGTATTCATGTACCAGTTAGAATTTTAAGGTTAAATGGCTAAATGTTCTGGTAGCATGGTATTCAGTGGGTGACCACCCATTAAAGTACCCACCTGGCTCAGAACTATTAAACTTTACCTGTGCCCACCAGCATTATACCAAGCTGCCACCTGATAATTGGTAATTGGATAAAGCTAATGTATGCTAATTACGAAAAGCTAATCATATGCTAATCACACCACAAAAAGCAGACACATAACACAAAGCCAATGTTAAGCATGTTTTAGGTCACAATCTGTTGGAGAAAGGCCTTTCTCCATATGTCACACCTCCCATATTGCTCTCTATCCCATACATGGCTTTCCATGACATATCCATACCTCCTCCTGCTTTGACACAAGTTGTGTCACTTCTTCCTGCTTAGCTTCGAGTCGTAATTCAACATCTTTGAGCTTGGCACCACGATGTTGAAGTCGTTCCTTCAAATCACGCAGCGTCAGTTGTGACTCTGCAACGTCCGACTTGAGACGTCTTAGTTGATTTTCAATGTCATGCAGTTCTGAGTTGTGATCTGTTTTGCTGGATAAAAGGCGCTTTAGAACTGCCTGTTCGCGATCAAGTTCCACACAGATCTGGAGGAAGCAGATGATATTAGGTGCCGAACAAAGAAAAAGGTAAGGTAAGGGTAAGGTAACAAACAGTCAGGCAATGGTAAGTTAAGGTGATGATGGGTAAGGTATTGTAAGGTAAAGAAAGGTAATGCTAAGGTTAGGGAATGGTGATTTAAGGAAAGGTAAGGCAAGACAAGGTAAGGTAAGGCAAGCAAGGCAAGGCAAGATAAGGTCAGGTGAGGTAAAATAAAGTAAAAAAGTAAAACAAGGTAAATGTAAACAGTTAAAAGCAACTGGACAGTTTTACCCTAATGAACAAAACTTCTGTAGGACAGAAATTAACAACCAAGTTCTGATGCCACATTTGAGGGTATGGGGCATATTATGAGTTTTGATTCAAATTACGTCAATCAGGTGTCACTCAGGGCATGTCAAGGTCTCTGTTTAAGATTAGCCAATCAGTACACATCAGAAGTAACATCAGGTAACGAGGTCGTAAGTGCAAGGACAAGGTCACTGTATGAAAGACCCAATACATATTGTATATGTCTCTGCTGAAAACAGGATGCCAGTTCAATGTCAAGGACACTGCAAAAAATCAATCAATCACCTGATTGGGTAATTTGGTGTTGACATAAAACAATAGTAAAATTTTATAATAAGTTTTGCATATATGTGAGAAAGCCTTAATTTTCTGAACCAAGGAAGGATTTTGAAAGCAAAGCCAACTCAGTCAAACACAGATCAGGTTAAATTGAGCTCAAATTAAGCGGAAAATTACAAATACTATGTATATAATTGAATCAATCAATTATTACATTGAATATGATAAGAAACTGCTACTCGAAAGTCAAAGGCTTTACAACAGTTTACATGGTTTTTGTGGTGGTAGGTCAGTCACTGCAGAACCATCTTCCTCCCATAAAGCATATTCATTGGGCCCAAACTGAACCTGTTTTGTGACACTGGAGGCAAGTCGTGGCCAGCTATGGGCCCAATGTGAGCCCAACAAGCATAACTGTCAGGGCCCATACTTTTCATGCTTAAGCGACTTTAGCAGGTAGGAATGTCACAGAACCCACTGTCTTTAAAACTCAGCCATATCAGCATGGCTGTCTTGCCTGTGACATCTTCAACCAGTTTTCAGTAGGAGGTGCTATAGAAATTTCATGAATTCAATACAATAGAAAACAAATACAATAAAGTACAAAACTATAAGTAACTGCCATAACTACGAAGGTTATGGAGCATAGTAGCCGACTGATTAGAGCACTCAGCTTGTAATGCGGAGAATACAGGTTTGGGCCTTCCCTGAGATGGTTACTGTGTAGGGACCTTGAGCAAGTTTTTCACTCACAATGGCTCAGCACCACCGACTGATACAAGTATACATTTAGTCCTTAGATACTGGCACTTAATAAATGCAGAAAATAAATAAATAGAGAATGAAGGCCTAATTCTACGCCTCCAAACACAGAAGGAATTTCTCCAAACAAGCTGAAGCAAACAGCTACTAGCACTTCCTACTATTTCACGATAAACAAAGGAGAAAGCACTTGGAGAAAACAGAAAGCAAATCAGACAATATTGTGTTGCAGCAACATGTTACATACAGATTGTAAGCGGTTTTCCTTGGTTTCAACTTCATCTGAAACGCGGTGCTTTTCTGATCGGAGGGTCTCAAGCTGTTTATCAAGCATCTAAAGTTCATCAAATCAAGTTTCAATGAGTAAGTAAAGCAAGTATATTCCCGGAAGTGACGTCTGCTATGAGCAGACCCTACTGTGTCTAGAACCCTCACAGACATAAACTGTCAGCAGACAGCTTTGTTTAATTACTTCAAGCTGTCTGGCTATAGTCCACAGTTTTGTGCTTTAGATTATCTTGCACTGTTCATGAGCATTCTGACTAAATCAGTGTCTGCTGTATTAGACGCCATCTTTTCGAGTGCAGCCTTTTATTGATATTAAGACACTTATTTTTCCTCATCATACCTATCGAAATGAACTAGATCATGTTGCTGTGTAAATTCACCTGATCTAGTCTAGTCCAGCTTACTCTACTCACATCTGATCTAATCTGAGGCAACAAAGGCTTCTAATGACAGCATGTTGTACCATATGGTATATTACCAAACAATGTAATATAATGTATTGGTTAAACTTTTTAATGTATTGTAAAGCAATCTGATATAAAATGATTCAAGATTTATCACACGGTATCCTATCTAATCCAGGAACATAGAGTATTCTAGTGTCCTGTAAGGCATTGCCTAGGAATATCTTTGAAGTCACTTTACTGATCACTAACAGTTAAAAAACATAATCAGGTTCACATCAATAGATGTCAAAGGGAGAACCCAGAAGGAACCATTTGGGTCCTTCTATACAAAGTCATCCAATCACAGTCACCCAATCTGACCTAATCCAAGATAATCTTATCTTGTGACTTGTCAAAAACAGAACTTTATTATAAACATTAGAAGTATTGAATCTTTGGAAAAATCTCGGTTGTGTCACGTTAGACCTGACCTGAATTTCTTTGTGCTTTGAATCTAGGTCGCCTTCCACCTGAGCATTGACCAGATCGAGCAGTGATCGCTGTTTCTTAATTTCATTCAACAATGCCTCAAGATCCTGTTGCTTATCCAACAGTTCTTGATTTATAAGATCCAAGACTTCCTGCTCTTTGGTGACCTTTGCATTTGAAAAAATAACACATGGATGAGTCAGCAAAAAGTTATTTTCATGATCAAAAGATAATTTTAGCTATAAATTTTGCTATCTAAAAAGACTTGCTTCGTAAAAAGTACAAAGCTTTACTTTGCCTTAGCTCATCTACTGGTGCCTTGTCCTGTCTTCAATCATCCTCAAGCTGAACCACAGACACTGGTGCCTTGCCTTGTGTTATCTAATCAAACATGACCTGACCTGACCTTGCAATGCTCAACTATATGCCTTCATGAAATTCCAACTTTAGCTAAGTTTACACGATCAAATGAAACTAATTGCCTACCGTTATGTTACTGTCATCTACAGAGTCTTTCTGCAAAGTTTCCAAGCTATAAGTTAAAAAAGGATTATAAAATAAACTGTGGTGTAATGTAATCGTAATCGTAAGCTTGAGATTTCTACAGCGCCCAACGAAAGCAAAGTCACAGGAACCAGCTTATTCACAGGCGCTCAGTCAAAACAAAATCGATAGGCAGATAGGGTTCACTTCCAGGTCAAGATCCAGGAATCAGGCTGGGAGACAGGCAGATGGCTACAGCAGACGGTCTTCCAGATTGGAGCGGAAAGAGATAAGGGGACAGGGACAGATGTAATACGACGTTAACAGCAACTACTCATAAAACTTATTTATGACCTTCTGTTATCCTCAAACTCACTTCATTCCACAGAGGGGCTCTCAAATATGCTGACTTTCACATAAACTGAAACTGGGACTATGGCCCTGAGCTGGTTCTTCTGTTCTAATCACATCGCCTATTATTGTTCCTCATCCTTGATACCACATGCTTCAGGAACTCTGAACATGCTATCAACTTTCAACTCTAGTTGGGAATCTGTTGGTTGGACTGTGTGTGTGCACGCGCGCTTGCCGCTAGTGACTCTTCTAGTTAAATGAGCCATGTTTATGCATGAACGCTCTATTCTTAACGACATTTAAAATTGTTAAGGCTAGTGCAGAGAGCAACTGTGATGGGTTTTTCTAGAAGTGGTGCTACACAAATTTCTGATTACAAATACAGTTACAGCAAGATGGTAAATGGTGCAACATACTGGTTGACTGGTTCAAGAGCACTCAGCTTCCAATCAAGGTGCAATTTGTAGGGGAAATTCCCCCTCACAGGTTCACACTATTTTCTGCATTCATTTCACACCTTCCCACAGTTATTACCTTGTTGCTGTTTCTAGCCACAAACTAAACCCTGCTTCGAATACAGTGTATCAAGATTCAAGCCTTGCTTGAGTTAGCCACAGTCTGTAACATATAGTTGCTCTGCACCACTGAATGTATTTGAGGTCTTAACAAACCAGATACATACATAATTATATATATTGATGTTTGTCATATATTATAATGGTGCTATATAAATGTAAAAAACCTAAATAAGAAATAAACATATAAAGTGGATAATTTCTGAATGAAATTCCTAGCAGTGGCTTTAAGAGGTTCATAAAAGACACCACATATATGATTGTACGTACCAGAGTGTGGCCTGTTCGATCTTCATCTCAAGAATCTGGAATTCTTCGTCCTTGGCACAAATGACGTCCTCGATGTCCTTGACTATGGCCTTGAGCTGGTTCTTCTGTTCTTCGAGCCGTTCAACCTCTGACTGGGTGTCCTTGACCTTAGATTCTGCATCCAAGAGAAGAATTCCCGTATCATGCATACAATGCTCGATTTCTTTCTGGGCTTCAACGGTCGAATGGAACTCCGACTTAACTGCCTTCAACTAAATTAACACAAAAAATACCTCAAACTTTTCAGCAGAGTGCCTCGTAATAGTTCCAATTAGAGGAAAAATGAACTCTAATGAAAAGTAATAAATTTAATTTACAAACTTAATAAATCTGACTTTACTATCCATGGAAAATTAAAGCAATAATGGTTACCATAGGAGGAATTGGAAGTGCTTGACCCCATCTTCCTGGAAAAATGTGAGCCCTTGTAGTTATTCAGTAATGCACAGACATACATACAGCCATATACTATAGCAGGCAAATAACATGTTAAAATCAAATAAATAAAATACAATGCCAAGATGCTGCAAATGTCCAAGAGCAGAGCATACCTCGTTCTGTGCGTCAGTCAAATCGGCCCTGCACTGAGCAATGTGATGCTCGATTTCTGTAAGCTCACTTTGGCGTTTGCTCAATGTGTTCTCAGCACACTTCAACTCATTGATAAGATAGTTCTTCTGTGAGCCAAACTCTCTCATGTCAAAGTCATTTTTGTAGTCGGGCACGTCGGGAATAGGAGAAGTGGCTTCCAAGAATGATCTGTTTTGCAAAGATAGTTAATGCAATGTAATGTAACAGAAGTGATCAACTGCCCACTCAGCACCTTTGTAAGGTTCTTAAAAGGTGCCAAGTAAGTGTTCTGATACAATGATGCATTTTTCAGTCTTTAACCTCTGTGTATGGGGTTTGAATCTCAGATCTAATGATGATCATTGTCATGCCACTTAAAAACACAAGTAAGCATTGTCTTGTTGCTGGACTGCTGTTGTCATGTTGCCACTTCAACTACAGGTCTGCACCATTATATATAGTGCCATTTTGAGGTCCTAAAAGGTGCTATATAAACTTTCAGATGCACGCATACATGGATACATACATACATACTGGAATATACGTGTATAAATACACTGAGCACTATTTAGTAATTAACGCTGACAGAGATATCTAAATGATGGTGACCATACATGAGAAAATGGTACCAAAGTCAGTAAAAGCTAAAATGACTGTAATAATGCCCCAGATGGGGCTGAAATTGCTGAATAATTTCTATCACATATAGTACAAAAGTTACAATTTTGTAAAGCTATAAAACTTCTGATTTTTTAACAATAATTGGGGCCTTTCTTTAGAAACATAATTATGTGTGCACACACATCATCAATGAATTCAGTTGCAAAATGAATTTTAATCTTGACTTTCTATAATATTTAGACTCTGAACATGAAGTGTGAACTATAACCTGACCTAAATCGTTGTGCCCTGGGTGTCATGAAGGTTTTACCTTACCTTCCCTTGCATTAGCTTACCTTACTTTACTAGAACACACCCTATAATACTATGCCCCTTCATAACTTATTTAATATAACCAAAGATATTGTTCTTGTTTTCATACTGGAAATTCCTTCTCTCTGCTCTTCCACGTCGTAATGACTCAAACTCCTTGTTGATCGCTTCACGTTTTGCTAAGATGGAATTTTCTTGTTGTTTCATTTCCTTGAGGAAGGCTTTCTGTCGCTCGATCGCTAAGTCCAATCCCTCGAGTTCCACTCTTCGATCCTACATACAAAACAAACAAATTTAAGACATATTTCAGCAAACAAAGCATGGACTACAGACAAAATCATACTAGAACAAAGTGATAATTGAAATAATCCATATAATATTAATACCTGCAACACTAGTGTCTAATGATCATACTACCATAAATAATGAAAATGTAAAGCTTCTTAAGCTGCTGATCCAACTTTATTAGTCGAAACTCCCACTGTCTTGATGTCATTTCAATCTTGACAAATGACTTACCTCTCAGCTACCACAAACAGGTACAACAAAACAGATACTGGTAAATCCATGCCAGAGGACTGACCTGGGACTTGACCTGATTCCAGTTTAGTCTTATATGTGCCATCATTTGAAGCCATGTGCAGTAAATACTGGTGCTGCAGAAGTCATTATTAATGTCTTGCCTGAGTACATATGATCCCTCAGGACTTAAAAAAGGCTGTGGAGAAATAAAATGTCTGGTTGGCTAAACCTTGTCAAGTTCTGGGAGAGAAAAAGTGCTGCAGGTGGTGACAGCATTAAAGCATTGGATTGCAACTGATAGCTAGGCGCTAGAAAAGACGGCACGTCTCCCTTGGGTCTCAAGATACTAGCATTAGAGTGCCAAGAATGGACTTCATCTTGACATTTTCTTAGATGCCAAAAATTGTGTGGCCCTACTGACCAAAACAGAAGTAGCAACCAAGTAGCACCCATGGTGTCAACTATATCATCATGATCATCGTCATCGTCGTCATCATCATCATCATCATCATCATCATCATCATCATCATCACTTTTTTCAGGTGCACAGCATAAAGCATTGATTCACGCTTTTGATCATTCTTATAGAATATGGACGAATGTATCTAGACACTTAATACAGTACCTTTCATGTGGTGCTATAGAAGTTCTCAGATTAGATTACACTGATATTAATACTGTATGGTATCCATTTGTTAATTTCCACAGTAAAGGCCTCTTACAGAACAAACTACTCATGGGAGCTTAAACCATGACAGCCCTGAGGCAAATTTTAAGTCAACAAATTGCAATAGTCCTGGCTCCCTCAGCCACCTGAGCTCAAATGGCAAGTTGAAGACTGTTAAAAAGTGATGGACCCTCCACTGCAAAAGCCCTGTGCTAGGAAGGACAGATCACATTTGCCTCGATCAAATACATTGGTGATCTTTTACTATTTTCCTGACAAAGGAAATGCTGCCTGCCTCTAATTCGGACTGGAGTCGTAGAACGGCCACTCGGTTCACTCGACAGTCGTCTTCGAAAGCAACATGACGTGATGTTTTTTCTCGAAAACTCAGTTCTTCCTGAAATTACCAAAGGTCAAAATGCCCAATACCAACAGCAGGCTTCTCAGATGTTGCTGCGATGAGGAAACAATAAAAATGAGGAAGCGATGATAATGGCAATAAAAATAATGAATATAATCACGATGATAATCATGACCATTATGAAGACAATCATGATGACAACAGTAATGAGTATGACAACAATGATGATAATGATTACATGATAATGACAATGATGACGATGACACTAATGATGATGATGAAGATGATGATAACAGGAATAATGCTTACATGGAGGACAATTTTAAGTGAGAGTAGTGACAACAACTTACAGCTTCCTCTCTCAATCGATTCTGAAGAGATCGAATCTTGTGCTGAAGCTTCGAAATGTGATCCTCCTTTTAATGACATCGGTCAAAAATAAAAGAATAGGATAATACATGTTAGGATCGAACAGAATAGAACAGAACAGGATAGAAAAGGATGGGATGGAATCATAGGATCATAGGACATGACAGGATAGGATCGGGAAAGGACAGCACAAGTCAAGAACAGACAGGATGGGACAGCAGAAGCCCAGACAAGGCAAGGACAAGCAAGAGGAAAAAGATAAACATGAACTCTAGAATTAATGGCTAAAGGAAGGTAAGCTAAGCTAAACTTTGGTAAATAAAGGTCAGTTAAGGTCACAGTATTAAAACAGAGAAGGGAACATAGCAAGATAAAATCACACATTGCTTCTGGCAATAGTGCTTCTTGTGAGGTTCTTCTTAAGTGTAAAAATAATATTCAGATACAAATATACATAATATACAAATGCCTTAGCAATGGCTGTTTCTGTTTTCAGTTTGATTACCATAATTACATGCATAGGATACTAAGTAAAGTTTACCCACTGCTATAATGTCATTCAGGTCTAACTTTAAGGATCAGCTGTTTCAACTTTCTGACCCCATAGCCTGATTTCTGGTTTTCATGACCCATCAGATTTTAACCACATGCACAGAATACTAAATCCCAGCTGATCATGATTTTTACTATGATTTCACTTGATGCAACATCAACTGATGCCTTGTGCGTTCTGATAACAATGTTGTAGAAGTCATTAGATTAGATTAGAAACCCATATCACTAGTGTTATCACCATCTTTATTATCGTCTTACCAAATCATGATGTTCTGGAACATTGCAGAACTGGGTTCCAATGTGTTCTTCTCCAGCACCACCGAATTGATCACTGCTAGTAAGAATGCTTTTCTGTGTTGGTGACACCAGGGGCATTACTAAAATGGAGAAAATCAATGTGAGGTAGCAGAATTAAATGCTGTAAGAAATTTCTATAACTATAATAATAACTGAAGAGGAGGGTTCTTTGATAGCTGATGTCATACCTGCACTTGACCCAAAAGATCCCTCAGCCTTAGGATTGCTCCTCTGAGCAGCAGCATAGCTAAGCGGCTGCGAGTGGTGCAGCTGTCATGGGCAACAGCACCACTGTCTAACAGGTGACAAAAGAGGGGTCAAAATGAATTTTTTTAAAGATGTGTATTTATCAACTGCACCCAAAATTTCAATAATGGTCACTTAAAAGAAAATGAGAGCCTATGTCCAAAATAATAATAATAATAATAAGACAATTTATATAGTGCCGTAGCACAGCCGAGGCCGAAGAAAAGGGCGCTGTACAAGGGTTCAAGAATCAACTGCAGTCATAAGATATCCTAAAAAGATGTGTCTTGAGTCGTGACTTGAATGTGTCCAGCGATGGGGCATTCGTCACATTCTCAGGAAGACTGTTCCATGCAGTGGGTCCGGCGACAGTGAAGGAACGTTCGCCGAACTTCGTGGAAGAACGCAGGACATGCAGTTGATTCCTCGATGAGGACCGTAGCTGATATGTGTTCTGGTTGTCGGCTGTTCGAATACAGAAGTCGGATATATAGTCCGGTAGAAGACCATTGAGAGCCTTGTATGTAATTAGGCACAGTTTGTAGGTGATCCACTGAGGAATACGCAACCAGTGCAAGTTGTCGCGCAGCAGATCAGTGACGTGATTGAATGGTGTCCGACCATAGATGAGGCGGGCAGCAGAGTTTAGCACTGACTGTATGCGCTCTAGCTGACAAGTCGGCAGACCTGCCAGCAGACTATTGCAGTAATCAACCCTATATTGCAGTAATCAAAATATTCAAAGATTGTGTTGATGAAGAGCTTCAGCCTTGATAGACCCATTGTACACATCATGTACAGTAGTCCTATTGAGTTTCAACTCTGGAATTGAACTGACCCAGTCCCTCTTCCTGCCTATAGATTGTTTTTTGACCGAATGCCTAAGAATAAGCTGGTTTCTGCGACTTTGCTTTCATTGGGCACTGTAGACCACACACACACATACACAACCAATCGTATAGGTAAGATCATGTATATGCTGGGTGTAAATGCTTGCCAATGTACAGTTCTTACCTGTATAAATGCATACCTCTACATAACCTGTATAAAAGCAAACCAGCATGCAGGTCTTATGTGTCAAAATGCTAACATGTGTGCAGGTCTTACCTGTGCAAGTGTTTACATGTGTACAGACCTTACCTGTATAAAGTATTAGACTACCCTTATACAGATCTCACCTTTTTTAGGTAATGCCGAAGGTGTACTCATCATCAGCGGTTGACCTGTAGTTGCTCCTGGCATAGGTGCCAGAATATATGGTTGCACAAAGCCTGCACCAGCAACTGGAGTTGTGGGTGCCAAAACTGGCTGTCCAGTTGGGTGCATCACTCTTTGCATTGGTACAGCAAAAGCACTTGGCTGTGGAGGCTGATTCGGGGTGAACCCATATGGCAATGGTTGACTGACACCTGAAGGTGCCAAAGCTTGAGGGTGAATTCCAACAGTTTGGCCACCCCCACTGACCAAAGGATGACCAGAGCTACCAAATGCACTAGCTGCAGGAGGACCTGGAACAAAGCTGGCACTGGGTGGATGGTCGATTCGTCCAGGCTCAGAGGATGCAGAAGGATACTGATAAGGATAAATGGCAGATGGATAAACTCCACCTACTCATCAAAACAACACATATTTAAAATAAAGCCACCTTATAATCCACACACCATAAAAAACTAACAATAGAAACAATATAAAATTAACATATAATTAACTTTTAAAACCACTTTCAATTATCAAACAGCCCAGTGAGCATAAAATGAACAATATAATTCTAACTAACATAAAATAAACAACATAAAGATAACATATAATTAACATAAAGTATTTTAAACATAAAAAACAACTTACAAGTTAACATTTTAATAACATAAAGCATTTCACCTGGATTACAGCATAAGGTAACAAAGGCAATGATTAAAACTCTTATTACAACATGGACATCACACGATGAATTATTAAATAATGAATACTAATAATTTACTAATAATAATATAGATAACAATAAAAAAAGACAACTGAAATTTGATAATGCACTTCCTTACAACTGTTCAGAAGTGCACATTGAAGCCTGGGAACAGGAGACATTTGGAACCACAAATTGAAAGAGGTAAGTTTCCAGTTTAAAGCGAAAGATAGTCTCGGTTGGAGAGTTGCAAACATCAGAAGGTAGAGAGTTACAGATGGAGGAATCAGCAACTGCGAATGAATGCTGTCCGAAGACAAGACTTGTACCAGGAACAACATACTTTCCAGAAAATGCTGATTGAAGAGTGTATTGGCCTGTAACATAGCTACAGGGTGTAACCATGGATGATTTGCATGTGCTTTGTACATGAGCAGTGCCAGCCTCAAGTGGATATGCTCAGATATAGGAATCCAGCGTAGAGGATGAAAAGCAGATGTGATATGGTCTTGGTAAGAGTCCAAGACAGTCTTGCAGCCTGGTGCATGACTCTAGTGAGAGAAAGCAGTGGGTAGTCAGTGAGACCACAGAGTATATAGAACTTTGCAGCAGTCGAGTCTTGTCAGAATAAGGCTGTGTATAAGTGTTTTCAGTGATGCCGAGTCTAGAGTAGAGTAAAACTGTTGGATCCTTCAGAGGTGAAACAAGCAAATTCGAGAAGTTGCCGCTATTCGGGGTTTTAGAAAGAGAGTTAATGCAAGACTCCAAGATCCAAATAGTAGAGGATGGGGACAGTTAAATGGAGGAAGTAGAGAGTGAAAGATCAGTGCACAACTCAGAGGTACAGTCAAACCACCAGATCAGCTGGATCTGTCAGGGTTAAATCTGAAGCACATGCACAGACTCCATAGCCAGATGTCGTCTATGCAGGTGCGGTCTCTTGGGAGCACTTGTGACCTCATTTAGCCAGAGACGTATTCAGAGTTAGCTATCGTTAGCATAAAGGTGGGTTTCTGTGCCATGAAGAAAGGCAAAGTCTAACACTGCAGAGGTATAGAGAATGAACAGCAGGGCCCTAACAAGCAATAACCTAGTTTCAAAAAGACATTTTACTAAATTATACTTCAATAACCAAAAAATGGTTTTTCGTACCATCGTCCTTTGGCACGAAACCAGAATTTACAGCGTGTTGAATCGGAGGCACATTGGTTCCCTGTGGCTCCAAATGCGAATAGGGATTAAATGAAGGACCAAAATGAACGGACGGCTGTTGAAGCGGCTGAAAACAGAACAAGAAAACAAAACAACAAATATGAAAGTAAATAAAGGCCAATTAAAAACTCTCAATTGCTTACATAAATAACAAAACAGATCTTTAGACTCCATGATCTTGTTACTTTGTTTATCATAGTATAGCGAGTGAATCTAGGAACTCATGTGAAAATTACTGCATGTGAAACTGACCAACCACATGAAACTGGCAAATCAACCGTATCAAACTGGTCAACAAGGTTATTCCACAAACTTGGCGTTATGTCAGCCCCTAACCTATTTTTTGTTCCTGAGCAATTGTTTTTACCATAGGTTTCAAAAAGAAAAAAAATACCAACTATTTGAAGCCATAGCATGACTGACACCAAAGAAAAGAATGTAAATTTCTATATGCTTACCTTGGTGCCAAGCTCATCAGGAAATGACAGGTAAAAATTAAGACAGAAAGTGAAGCTTGGAACCATTGCTTCAGGTAGAACCGTGCACACAGACCAAGTAACACAGATGCCTGGGTAACATTGGACATGCCTTCACTCACATGAATTATTAATTGATGAAAAAGTGAATCACAGCCTTAATACAGCAGCACCAGATACACAAAGGATCTATAAATAATTAACAAATCATTGTCTTTCCAATTATACTGCTGCACAAGAAGCCAAGAGAAAATTTACCAAACAGTCACAGGCAAATGTAGAACAGCTGCATCAAAATACAGAATAATGGAGCAAAATGCACAAAAACTGCAACAAAATTCAGCCCTTACAGAATCATTGCTGTAAAATGTAGAATAGTTTTAGCAACCTGCAGACTAACCTCAGAAAATACAAAATAGCTAAAGAAAATGCAGAATACTTGTAGAAAATGCAGAATAGTTTCCAAAAATTACAGCCGAATTCTTTTCTATCAGTTTTAGATTTCACACTCATGATTTGGTTATTTGGGAAAAAATGACAAGTTTTTAGCTTTTCTATAAAAAAAATGGCTGAGCAGACTGCTACAATGCACTGATATTTCACCTGCATATCCAGAATTCAAATCCCATTAAATTTACACAAGTCTGGCAATTCACCATTAAGCAAGATCCCAAGAAGAAATAGCCTCCATGGAGTTTCTCTTGAAGAGATGCTATTCAGTTATAATTACAATCACACAGAAAGGTTGTTCGACTGCTATTGTCATACTTGCATTTTAGCTTTGAATGAAGCAGTATTAAATGAGCAACTACCTGTCCTTAGTTAATATACATTAATTATTGAAGAAAAAACTCCTGAACTAGACCACAAACCAAGACAGATAAACTGTAGGAACTGACACTTACGTTGCTTGGATTTGCATCCATTGCAGGCCTGGAAACATTGTGCACAAGAGGCGGTTGAATGTTTGAGACCATTGCATGTGGAGCAGCAGAGATTTGTGAAGCCATGTAATCTAGACGATTACAGAAACATAAACAATGTACTCAACACTTAATGCATACTTGTCTACTGTTTAAACCATTTAACCAGATATTCAAAAATAACAGTGTCTAAAGTAGCTTGGCAGATAGTAACCTGAACAGCAATACCAGAGGTCAGAAGTTTGAATCCGAGCATGGATCAAAAGCTTATTTCAAAAAGTAAAAAGTAAAGGTAACAAAGTGTTTACACACCTCTACAGAAACTGCAGAAAAGTGTGCTCCTGGAGTTTGCAGCTTTTGACTGAAGAGCAAACACGACCACAGAAGTCCAACAATTATACACTTGTTTACACTCCTTCTTGCAGTGGTACTCATATACCAACCCCAACGGGAAGACAGGTCGAATTGGCACTCGATTGTCTGGTACTCCATGAATGGTCACCCATCAAGTACTAACCAGGGTTGATGTTGTTTAACTTCACTGTGCTTGTCAGAGTCATATCCACAACCCCAATCTGCCACCCACTCTCATCCAATAACATGGCAACAAAGGCACCTTTGTCTAGTGGTCATTAATAAAGCATGAAGGGCCATGGTAGCCACGTCCTTTAAAATGTGGAGAGCATGAGTTGGAGCTGACCCCTCCCCTAGGAGGGATTAATTCCAGCCAGAAAGAAGGACTATCTAATGACTAAGCATTATTCGATGGTGCTGAGCAGTTGTGAGTGAAGGACTTGCTCAAGGCTCCTACACGGCAATCATCTTAGAGGAGGCTTGAAGCCATACTCTCTGTGTTACTAGCCGACAGCTCAAACCAGTCGGCTACCGTGATCTTTAGCCCCTATGAATTCCAAGCGTTGACCCTCATGTGCAACTCTACATCTTTTAAGATGTTCACTGTGCTTGGACCTCAAGCATGTTCTTCAGACACAGCTTCCGCACCATCAGTTTCAAGTTTAGTCGTCAGTAGTGCTTTAAAAAGACAGAAATCCTAAGCCAAACTATGGGTCAGCTGGTTGAAATCCAGCAGAAAAATCAACTGTTGGAACTTTAATCTGGATATTTACATAGCCTCTTTTTGGAACCTGTCAAAAGCACCAATCGTTTTCTTACTAACTTTTCTGTCTGATTTCGTCGTCCAGGGCTCGACTCAGATGATCAATTTCTTTACGCTGGTCGTCCAGAATTTCATAAAGTTGACTTCTCTCGTCCTGATGTAATCCTAACAAGTCATATATATTACAGTATAACCTAATGAAACTGAAAACTTCTACAGCTGAAACACAATAATGCAATATGCTTATATAGCCCATTTCTGGATTGATTCTTATCTTTTATCCTGCACTGATGTGAAATGGTCTTGGTGGATTGACTTTCTGGGTATTGACCTGACTGCAGCTTGATTTTGGTGTTCCATCAGTTAATGTCTGATGCATTAAACACCAGCACCACAGAAGTTGTTATGTAATAATAGTGCTACTAATAATGTCATGACAAGTTTCAGGTAGTAATGAGTGATCATGTATATAATTATGACAACAAAAAAGACCTCAATAATTATAACGATGCTGACGATGACGATGATGACAACGTAATGATGACGGTTTTGGTGAGGTAGAGGAGACGAGAATGAGGAGGAGGGTGAGGACAATGAACACGACGATAATGATAAGCATGACGATGTCAAAATGACAACAAGAACCACATATCTAACATGATTTATGATAGCGGTACAGGGATCATCATGATACTGATAACAAATAGATGCTGAAGGAATAGTGATGATGCTGATGCTCAGGATAGAATCATGATGTTAATGGTGATAGAACTCTTCAAAGACCATGCGAACGGCTTCTTCCTTGGCTTTCCTTGATCAGCTTTTCCCTGAGGGCTTCCATCTCTGACTGCACATCATCGATTTCTTGAAGTGCCTTCTGCAGATCCTCCGACTGTCCAAAGAACCAAATCAAAATTATCAAGAACCAAACAACTTGCACAGCTGCACAGCTTTGTAAAGGCTGCAGAATTCAATGACAAATGGCAAAAACATCCATCCCACCCCATCCGTTAACGAAGAGGTAGATTTTATGCTTAGTAGTTAAATAAATTAACATTAAAATTATATAATCAATTCATTAATTAAAATTAATTCTTCAATCAAACAAGAATCCAATCCATTCATCCATGCACTTACTCAACTCATCTGTCCTTTTCCCTCATTCCCTGCATCTCTACTTCTGTCTTTCCCAGCATACTCCCTCCCTCCATCCATCCAACCATCCAAAACTACAACCATCAACCCACCCATCCATTCATCCATCCACTACAACAACCACCCATCCAAATCCACTGACCCACCCAAATCCACTGACCCACCAGTCGTCTCGTCCGTCCGTCCATCCATTACAACAAACACCCATCCAAATCCACTGACCCACCTGCAGTGAAAAGTTGTAAAAACAATGAGGATTTTAGGTTTTTGCATATTGTAAATTGTATTATGTCGGATAATTTCGCTAATGTGTTTGTGTAATTAATTTGCATGGAACACTGGAGAACAGTTAGGCGAGGATGTCATTAACGAGAGGTGAATAGGACGCCCGTGATTGACAGGTGGGAGTAAACGAGAGAGAATGAGAGAGAAAGAGAGAGTAGAGAGAGAGAGACAGAGAGAGAGAGACAGAGAGAGAGAGACAGAGAGAGAGAGACAGAGAGAGAGAGAGAGAGAGAGAGAGAGAGAAAGAGAGGCGGAACAGAAGGACGCCAATCGCATGGCGAAAGGGAGAAGTTGGATGATTGACAGAGGATGGAGAAAGGTAAGGAAGGATGCCAAGCGCAGAAGGCATTCGCTAAACAACAGTCGAAAGAGGCGTTAGGTCTGGAGAGCAAAAATAAAATAATACTGCATCTCTAAAACAGCCACGCTAGATTAATAGGCCGATGCGAATCATAGACTCTGACTGTGCTGAATTTGCTGTATATACGGTGTACATATCTGTAATATACGTGTGAAAGAAATAATCGTCGTTACGTCTCTGTACGGTCGGACTGACCCATTAACGAACCTGCATGCTGTTAAAGGTCTAAAGACCCCCGAAGTTAAGCTGCAGATCAATAGCACCGCTCGCCACCATATCCTGAAAGGAGATTCGTGTTTTCCAGCGACCCTTGATGCGCAGGACTCACAAGCAACCTCTTCTTTCAGTACACCACCCAAATCCACTGACCCACCCATCCAATCCATCCATCCATCCATCCACCCATCCAATCCATCCATCCATCCACCCACCCATCCATCCACCCATCCATCCACCCATCCATCCACCCATCCATCCACCCACCCATCCATCCATCCATCCATTCATCGATCTGTTACTCCAAATATCCCCCCATCCTCCCACATATTCATCCATCCAGATTTTGAATAATTAACGAAGTAATTAACCTCAGAAGTTACGGAGGATGCTGACGACTGCCGGGAAGAACTGCTGCAGCTGCCTGCCACCGAAATTCCAACAGAGCGATATCTTCGGTCTATCATACCTTTCAGATGATCTGTTTTCTCACGAGCTTCCTCTGCCTGCAATCCAAATAACATTAACGATCATACTGCATCCACTCAATTCTTATGCCAGTCAATACCACTTCTCCATTTAAGTACAAAAACAATTAAAGCAACACCACGGTACCAACTCAGTCCTCCATGCTTCCACGGTTAGTAAATAACTACCAGTGCTTGTTTGGAGGCTAAAGCAAGAGTGGAAATGTTTGTCTGTCCTTCAACCCAAAGACTCTCGAACCTCAGGACCAAAATTTCTGAGGAATTTCAGTTGAGGCATGGAAACAAGTCACATCCTTACCTTTTATCATCTTGTGATTATCGTTCTCATTATTTTCATAAACATCTTTATTTATTCCATATACTTTGCTTGGGCTTCAAAATAATAAGCACATTAAAAGAGACTTTCTTTCTTAATATGTTTAAATATTAAAATTCATAAGTGGTAGTACAAATGCCATTTGGTAGTACAAGAGCCATTTCTTCAGCTGAAGTCATGCTATGGTATACATGAATTTTTTCATTATTAATAATATTATTCATTTTCTTTGCCTGGAGATAGGTTGATCTTCTAGAATTTTATATGATTAATTATTCCTTCTACTACTGCTACTACTATTGTTATTGTTTATGATTATTATTATTATTAATATTAGATATCCACTTCCATAATATTTTACTTAATCTTAACAGCAATGATATAGTAATTGTTTTAATTCTAATACTAACAGTACAAATGATAAAAATAAATCAGACTTTAGACACTGCTCTTTTGTCATTTGACGCAAGCAGATTCCTCAGTTCCTCAATTTCCTTCTGCAGTTCATCAAAGAGAGCTTTTTCATCACTTGTCATCATGTTATAGATCTCTCTCTTCTTGGCCGACCAAACCGATGAAGTGGTAGAGGATGACGAAGATGAAAAGCCAGTGCCCGATGATGATTTCTTTCCAGTTGATGATGTTCCAATTACGGTAGTTCCAGTCGATGACCCAGAACCTGACCCAGATGTCGTGGTTGACTGACCAGTTGACTTTCGTTCCCGATGCACTTCTGTAGACCCCTTCTTGCGGTTAGCCTAGTAGCAAAATCACACAAGCAGGGTAATATTAGCCACATCAGGCTAATGTCTTTTTGGAAAAACATTTAACAGAACAGTGCACTTGCACATTTAATGAAAACATATGTAACATATAAAATATAATGGTCAAAACCGACGTCCTGAAGTATTTTCTAAGAAATTATGTGATCCAGCTGGCGGGACTTGTTGTCCATTTCGTCTTTCCTTTGCATGCCTGTTATTACAGTTTCTTAATGAACTGTAATACTGAGTGTGTTGTGTGGAGTTCAACAAAAGCAACAAAATTCAATTCAATAATAGCAATGTAACACAAAAATGGATGTCTAAAGCGCCTCTACATATACTGTTACGAGGTCATGGGGAAACATTAGTAACAGTTATAGCATCATTTCATATTTTACTTCTGAATTTCTAGTCTTTACATAAGTAGCTCAAATCTCATACAAAAAAAACCCAAGTAAACTTCTCTTTTCATAGCTCTAACATTCATCCCTCCTAATTAACTTTCAGTTTTTCTTTTCATCACAGTGTCTTTTGTTAATAGCATTTCAGACAAGGAGTGTCTTTAACATCATCATTGTCAAAAAACAAAAAGCTTCTCTTTTACATTCTAGAACTCAGCCTCCCACACCATCTACATGCACCATGCTTCAGCTCATATACCATCCTTACCATGTCTCTATAACAACATACACAGAAGATGGTTATATTATCTGTATGTATATATGCACTTGCTCATTTATATAGCACATTTTAGGAACCTCTAAAAGGCACTGAAACACTGCTATATATAACAAATCTAAAAATGCAACTTAAGATAGGCTGAAACTGTGTTTGAGCAGCTGCAATAGTGTAACAAAACAGTGCAAATGTAAACATTTATGACATAATTTAAATTATTTAATGTATGGTTAATGTTGATAGGGTATGTACCTGATTATTTGTATTGTGCCATTTATGAACCTCTCAGAGTAAGACATATAGCTCACCCTTTCCTTTGCTAGTTCTTCTCGCAATCGCTGGATTTCTGCCAGGAGGTTCTCCTGATCCCTCTTCTCATTCTCTACCTGTAAATAAAAAAACCAGCAAAATAAAGATGACAACTACGTTGACGACGATGATGATGAACATGTTTCAGGCTAAGTGTGTATGTATATGATGAAGAAACAATTACAAGAAAGATCCTTTGACCTCAGGACAAGATTGTTAACTTTTTTAACTTCTCAAATATGATAGTGATGATGACAGTCCAATAAAATGAAGATGTCACCTAGGATGACACTGCTGAAGATTGTGATATTTAAGATAATTAATTACCGCAGCCTGGATTGCTTGCTCAGCCATTGACCTGTCATGTTCCTGAACCTGAATGATCTCATCTCTCAGCTCAAGCAGTTTTGATTCCATCTTGCAATCAAAAATGAAGAAACAGTCAATAACAAGCACAGCAAAGAACAAACACAGATAAAAACTTAACCAACCATAATAAACTATATCAAAATAACAAAATTAATAAGCTAAACAGTGCAATTTTAAAGAACTGAATAAAAAATTTAATCCAACAAAGTAAAGAACCGATGCATCAAGAAGCAACAGCTAAAACCGACAATCAAGAACGGATAGTCAAGAACTATCAAACAAGATCTGATAGTCAAGAACCATCAATCAAGAACAAGAACTGATAATGAAGAACCAAAGGCCAAGAGTCACCACTCAAAACTGACAGTCAATAATCGATCAAGAGCAAGACTGACAGTTGTAACAAATAGCTGTCAAGTCAAGGTTAACCGCAGTTAAGCCTCGTCCAGTTTAGGCTGCGGTTCGTAGTTAAGCTGTGTTGCATCTTGGCAGGCTTGTTAACTCGGCTGTTTAACCGCATAGCTGCGGCCTGTATAGCTTGTTATGGGCCTAGGTGCAAATACTGTACACCAACTGTACCTGTAATGCAAACTGGCTGACCAAGACCCAGTTGTCAAAAACCATAAATCAAAAACTTATATTCAAAACCATCAATCATGAACAAGAACCAATAGTCATGAACCAACAGTCAATAGTCAAAAGCCACCAATCAATAACTTTCTGTAAAGTTAAAAAGGAAAACAGACAAATAACAGTAAAGCAAACTATACCTTTTTACAGCCTACATTAAAGTAACAGCCTCTTACCTTTTCCTTGGCTCGCTGGGCCTTGTCCAACTCCATGGATTTCTTTTCCATTTCCCGATGGACATTCTCTTCCAGGTTGCCAATCACCTGCTCCAAAGGATCGTCTGTCTTCTGTGCAGGAGCCTTTTCAGTTCGTCCTGTGCCCTAAATTAACACAACATAAAGTTCCTATAAGGAAATGTAAAGTAAGGTAATTCCTCACTTATCCTCTGGTATAGTAGAATCTTTCAGCCAAAGTACAAACATGAAACGATACAGTAGATATTTAAATTAAGCCATTCACTATTTCATTCATTCATTTGTTTTTTTATTCATTCATTTATTCATTAATTCATTTATTCGTTCCTTAAAGTTATATCATGGGATCTCTTCAAGATATCTACTCTGAAGCACTCCCAGCCCAGCCTCAGTGAAACAGAACAGTCTTCAGTATTTGACTAAAGGTGCAAGGTGTGCCCCATTCGGAATAATAAGAGAGATTTGTTCCAGTCTTCCAACTTGAATCAGAGGCAAATTAAAAGATGCAGCTAAAGATCATTACAACAGGTAAGTCAGGTTTAACTTCAAGACTTGGCTTTAGAGACAGCTGCTTTGCACAGACAGCTGATGCTTAGTCATTAGATGGTGATGCAATAGAACTACATAAAATATATAATCACAAAGTTCTTACCTATGTATCTCTAAATTTATACAGTGTATTTAAAAACCTGTCTTAAGCAAGCTCTTATCTGGCTTTTGAGGACCAACATTACACCAGTGGGGCATGTGTGGATTGCCACACCTTACCTTAGCTTATCTTACCTTACCTCTAAGGCTTAATTTACCTTTGACACTTTGATTGCTTTTGTAACTTCTTCCAGTCTTCGTCGCAACGCCTCAGGATCAACTGAATTCTGCTTCTGCTGCCGCAGTCTCTCCTGTGCCGCATACAGCTGGTCTTGCAAGCGAGCGTTTGCCGCCTGCAAAACATGCAAAGGAAGCTCGTCAGATAAAAAAGCAAAGTAATGTAAAAAACTATAATACATAGTTATGTAGAAGCATTTATATAGCTCATGAAAAAGCCTTTCAGAGAGGCTTCTTAAACTGCTGTTAGTCCCACTGAAAATCATAAAAAAATTCCACAAGCTTAAAACACTTAAGAAACAAAGTAAAAATACCGAATAAAACTTCAACTCAGAAATCCAGTCACAAAAATTACAGCTTCAAACCTTAATTAAAGACTTTGACATAAACACTGGGTAAAAATTGCAAAACTTAAACCTCATCCTGGCTTTCAAATATAAATAACTAGAAAAGATCAATAAGCAGGATTAAATAAAATTAAACCCTTTATTCTGTCAAATTTAAAAGAAATTTAATTAAACTAAAACCTGTAATTCCGTTAGAATGATAAAATTATTTTAAACTAAAAACTGGAACCTGTAATTCTGTTATAATTTACAAAATTAAAGTTACAATTAAAACCTGTAATTCTGTTAATTCTCTGTGAAGATTTCGATTTTCGCTATCCTTTGCATCGGCCTCACGAAACTTCTGTCGCATCTGACTCATACGCTTTCCATCCAATTGAAGTTGCTTCTCAAAGGTTTCTTTCTCAGCCTGGGAAAAGTTATTGGAACTCAAGAACAAACTTTCTTTGAAAATCCAAACTCTTGTATCAGACAGAGCTCAAGAAACATTTCTCAGCTCATCTTAAGTCACATTATTTTAGATATGCTAAGCAACCATATTTCACAGCCTCTGACAGTTTTTTAGACTCAGACTGAAGAAGGAAAAGACAGGAGAGAGAGAGAGAGAGAAAGAGAGAGAGAGAGAGTGTTTTTAGAAGGCATATAAATGCTCCAACAGATATCTATAACAAATCTTAACAAGACACTAATCATGAAAATTAACACTACTTGCTTTCGTTATATCCTTATGGGTGAATTTAGGTCATGAGAGCAGCTATTCCACACTTCTTCCCTTCATGCAGCAGAGCTCAGCCCAAATCTGCATCATTCAAAATCCATGCGCACTGCCTGTGGTGAAAAGTCAGGACAGCAATGTGGTAAAATCATAATTAATACTGTTTCCAGATAGGATTAGACTCTTTATTACGCTATTTTGTTGACCTCTTTGATCTTGATTTCACCTCTTGAATGAATTACCTTCATTTCAGAGTAACAATCGATTCATTTTCACTTCAGAGTGATAATCGATTTTTTACTTATTTATTTAATTAATTAATATAAAGTCAAAAGTCTTAATCTGCGGTGCAAGACAACATGCCACAACATGTGTGAACAACATGCCAGGGTCATTACATGGACTCTGCTCAGTGGACTTGAACCTCGAATCACTGGATTACAGCATGTTATCAAACAGACCGCCATGTCACACATACATGCCTTGTGTCAAAAGCACTACAAAAGTCCTCAGAATTGATTCGATTAGATTATATCACACTAAATTGCACTAGATTACACTATGTAGGTTAGATCAGCCCTCTGGGGTGTGGTTGCAACGACTGCATTACTGTTTGAAATTTCTGATATTTCTGATTTTTTTATAAACACGATATGATATTTCTTTGCAGGCTTTTAGTTTGTTGCAAATTCTATGCAGACTTTGAGGAAATTTGAAGAACTGGTCTCAACATCAGCTTGTGATGTTTTCTGGATGTTTTAGCTTAACTCCTATATGAAATGGATCTGCAAGTACAATCAGCACATGCTTGTGTACATGCAAACTCAGTTACAGGTCTTTTTATCTTGCACTATACAAGATCGCCCCTCGAGCATGACCTCAGTAAGTAGCATGAACAATGTTTTGCATACACCTTTCAAATGTATATGCGCTCGGGTGTAGTGACAGCAACCAAGTTTGCGTGTACACAAGCATGTACCGATTGTGCATGGTGATCCAATTTTTACAGTGCAGTTGACACCAGGCACGTATGTACATGATCTTGGTGTTTTGGTTGACATCCATCTGTAACAATCTATAACAATCATCTGATATGACTAGCATCTGCTACTACCATATCTACTAGATGTGCACTGTCTGTCATGTGCTCATCCTGGAGACCACACATACTCTGGTCCAGCCGTTGGTCGCATGTCGACTTGATTACCACAATGGTATCATTGCCGGTATGCCAGAATACCTGTATGACCTACTTCAATCCGTTCTTCATACCTCTCCACAACTCATGCTTCACCTAAGGTCAGCCAGCATTGGATCCAATGCAGTGGCAGTCACGTTGGCTGTCTTTTCAGCTAAGAGATGGCTTTCAGTTGGCCATTTTTGCTAATAAAAGCCAGTATGGACTGGCACTGTCTTACCTCTCCAAGTTCTGCGTTCCAGTTGCGACAGTTCGTGGTCGGTCTTGTCTACGCTTTGACACTAACAGGAATTTTGCTGTTGCATTGATTTCCACTAAGACATTTGGTCCTCGGGGATTTTACTATTCTTGTCCAGCCACGTGGAATGGTCTTCCTAATATACTTGCAATAACTGGTTTTAAAAAGAAAACTTAAAACTCATTTGTTCAGTGAGCCTGCACAGATGTCTGGATTTTCTTCTTTGCATTGATTTATACACAATGACATTATATGGTCCAGTAAAACAAGGTTGTTGTGCATACCCTTGAAACTGCATTTTAGTTGTGCATGTTACAGATGTATGTCTAACAATAGCAAATAATAATAATAATAATAACAACAACAACAAAAATAATAATAATAAATATAATAATACCTGTTTTTCATTCTGCAGTGCAGCAATTGTCTTTTTCAGTTCTTTGATCATCGCATTTGCTTCTTGTAGGCGTCCGGAATTTTCGATAGAGTCTACTGCATCTCGTGTCCGGCTTTCATTGAGCTGCTGCTGTAGAGATTCATTGATGGTCTGCCTCTCACGAACAGATTCTTCCATATCGGCCAGTTGCTGTCAGCGGAAAACACATTACTGGTACTTTCTTATGTTACATTACTAACTGACATCTTACTTTAATTCAAAGGAAAATGCAGTATGACGTACCAGGTAAGGTATGGACAGAAACAGAAAGGTAAGGTAATTTTAAGGTAAGGTAAGCTAATATACTCTGAGTCTGAAGAAGGCTACAGTAAACCAAGTAAGGTAACATAAGGTAGTTAAAGTAACGTAAGTTAACGTACAATAAAGGGAGGTAAAAAATCTTGCCTGCTTGAGATAGGCCGTTTCACGGTTAGCTTTCTTCAGAATGACCTGGCGTTCTTGTTCAAGATCTTTCAGTTTTTGAACAAGCTCCGATCGATCATGCATCAGTCCAGCAAGCTCAAGATTCTGAGCATCAGCCGTCTGACGGACACCATGCAGATAGGAACTGAGACCCCTGATGATGCTTTCGAGCTCTTGTTTCAGTTCTTCATTCTGTACCACATGACCTGATTATCATTGAAAGACAAAAGCAGGATAGTTACTACAAATAATCAAAGATGACAATGTTCTTCAATGTGATTAGAACAGATGAAATTCAATCAAATGTGCAGCTTCATAAAAAATAGGGTTCTTTGAAATGTTTGGACTGATATGCTGGCTGCTCCACTGGAAATTTAGTCGGTTGTTGCTGTAATAGGGGTTGGACGACTAGTCACTGATTGATTTATTGGTTGGTGGTTTGATTGAGGAAGTGATATCTTTACCGACAGCCAGAGTCACTAACTGAATGACTGATATACTACTAATTCTTCAACTGAGTGACCAAGTGCCTGATTGCAGACTCGAGTGACTAAATGAATGATTAATTGAACAACTGACTAATCGATTTGTTCACTCATTTTTAAGTCATTGCAGTTCATAAAAGCTGCCAGCTAACTTAAATGACCAACAGATCGACACACACACACAGACAGAGTGACTGATTGACTGATTAGAAATTTGATTGATTGATTGATTTTTGGATGATTGCTGACTTGAGTGATTGACTTAATGATCTGTGCGCTGACCACTTCGCAGTTCCTGTTCCAGGCGCTTAACGTCCTCAGCCTCTTTAGTCATCGCAGCCAGTCTCTTCTCAAGCCGATTCTGAAGATGCTCGTACCTCAGCTGAGCGTGATTCAGCTGCTCCTCCCTTATTCCAGCTTCCTTCTCTAAGGAGCTCTAGGCATCATCAGACAACACCAAAGTACATAGCGTTCTATCCAACTGACTGCTGGTTTACTTCTTAACTGAATCTCCATTTGTTCATTCATTAGTTTATTCACTGAAACATTCATTCATTCATTTGCTCCTCATCTCATTTCCTCATTCAGTCAGTAAGTCACTGAATACTTCAGTCAGTCAGTCAGTCAGTCAGTCAGTCAGCAGTCAGTTAGTCAGTCAGTCAGTCAGTCTGTCTCTCTGTCTCTCTCTCTTTCTCTCCTTCTCTCTCTCTCTCTCTTTCTCACTCACTCACTCATTCATTCACTCATGCACGTAAGCACACACGCTCGCTCACATTTGCTTACTCACTTGCTCATTCATTTACTTGCTCTCATCAGCAATTTCCTGTTGAGCAGTGAAGCCTGCTGTCCAGCTGTTAATTGATGTTTTCATGTTGGTGCTTCAGCCCAAGAACCCTTCAACTCAGGATCACAGTTCTGATGGTGCTAAGCAACTGCCCATGAAAGTGACCACCCAAAGGAGGTTCAAGCCTCCATCTAAAAAGGGGAATGTTCGATCACTTTTACTGTTTTACCATACTATAATATTACAGCATAGCACCTCAGATGTTCTTAAAAGGTTATACAGAAAAACTCCGTTAGTATATAATACAATACACCACAATACACAACACTAGATCATACTGTACTGCACTATACTACATTACAATACACTACAGTTACATTACATTAATCAGCAGTCACACATATCCCATATATGTTATACTCAGCATTTGTAATTATAATTGTAATAGCAAATTTTATAGCACCTAATCAAGAGAAACTCCTCAGAGGAGCTGCATTTCTATGACTTACATAGTTTGGGTTGTCTGCTGCATTCACCTGTTTCAGGTGACCATAGAATTGTTTTAATTCGTTCTCTTTGTCATAGATCTCCTCTCTGGCTGCTCGCATTGCTGCTTCGATGCTCTCTGCCTCCTTCTGAAGACGACTCATCTGCAAAACAAAAGGACATGATCATCTGTGAGGCATGCACTTAACGACTGATTGGCAGAATGTACGATCGAGTGACCCATTGATAGATGATTTGTTGATAAGTTCATTCATAATCAAATGATTAATTGAAAACAGGATACAATGACAGAATGATTCTTTGATAAAATGATTGAATAACAAGAAGACTGTCTCAGTAGAATGGTCAAGAGAATTATTTAGCAAACGACACAATCACTCCATTAATCGCTGTAATTCTTAAAGAACTATTGAACAACTGATAGAATGATTCAACAACTGAAAGAAATTATTCATTAATTGGAAGACTGACTATTAAGTCAAAATCTAAAATACATGTTTGGATTTTTCGGTTAGGCTTTCTCTGACAATCTGTTTGCCATTTTCTGTTGACTGAAGTCGCTGTTGTTCTTTGGTCGCTCGACCGAGGTCCAGTTCAGTCCGTTCCAGTTCAGATCGCAAGCGTCGAAGATGATCTTCGGCTGAAAGAACCATCCAGAACATAAACAGTAGTCAATCTCAGCAGCACTTTGATTTTTATTCTCAGTGAATGCACACAAACTGGTGATGCCACAGCCAATAGATGCAGACATGTAGATTCTTCCAGGCAGACAAGGCCAGGCTGACAGGAAAAGTACTAAGACATATTTTAAACAAGATTTTTTGTTCAATGGGCAGCCAATGTGGAATAAATGCAGTATGAGTTATATGAATATGAATGCAATATGTTGACACTTATTTATGGGTCTTTGCTATGGCCCTGGCCAGGAATTCTGAGTATATTTGTAGGTTCTGCAGAACTCTTTAGTTATATCAATGAGAAGTGAACTTACCTGCTGACCTTTGACGGGAGCTTCTCTCCCTTTCCCCCTCCCTCTTCCATAAGCGCTAGAAGACTGTATTATTCCCCAGTTCTGGGACGATGGGTCGAGACCGCCTCTGATGAGGCTACCTTGAAGCGGCACTTTACAAATTTATGATTACGATTACGATTACAGTTTGTAGTCTAGTTGGCTAAAACAAGGTATTTTGCAACACAAGATCTGATTGTATGAATATCTCCTATGTAAAAGTGAAGCAATTTGCATAAAAGGTGCTATATGAATGATCAGATACATACATACATTGTTACAGGTTGTTTAGGAATATAAAAGAATACATCAGCTAACAACATACACACATACATACATACACACACATACATACATACAAACAGGCATGCATGCATGTGTGAAGGAAACTTCTCATTCCAACTCAAAAGAATAAACAACCCTCCAGCTGGCATCAACACAATAAAAGGAAATCAGATTATTGCACCACAGAAGGCAACTTATACGACAAAATAGCAAATATATATAACACTCTTGTAATTTACTAGTAAAATTTCTCTAGCACAATTTTTTTTAAATTTAACATACCTGATCTGATGGCTTTCTGTTTGTCTTCCAACTCTCGGTTCATTGATTCCATCGCTTTGGCTTGTTCTGAGGCCATTCCAGCAAAGCGTTCTGCAAAGCTGCCTTCTGCTATGGCATGGTCACTGGTGGCACCCACTCCCTTTGGCCATCCATTTACTTGGCCCCGTTTTGCGATGACTGGTTTTACATGGATGAATTCTTCGTGGGCCATTTCATTTGGGCGGAACCGACCCTTGCCGATATATGGGCTCTCACCAGCCGACCCCTCCTCCATGCTCTAAAACAAGGCCTCTTCCATCAGTTGAATGATGGAGTGATGGATGGATGGATGGATGGACAGACGGAGGGATGGATGGATGACAATGATTCAGTAATGGACAAGAGATCATAATTACATAACACCTTATTTCTTGTATATAATACTAAAAATTTAGCATATACCCAAAATATACAGAACTGAAGCATTTATGGCGAAGGATTAAACCTGAATTTCTACTAACCATGCTGTCTGGTGTTTCATAGTGGGGGTGGCTAAGCGAGTCAAATTTGTGGTCAATTTTGTAAAAGGCCAGCTCTTGTTCCAGTTCATACTGCTTCATGCTGGTTCGTGTCAGATCGGAAGTTTTCTTCTGGAGCTATAAAAATGCCAGGTTTGAAGTTCAAAATTCAATCCAAGGTTCATACTTCTTTCAAATTGGCAGAAATGGAAAACTGTCAAAGGAAATTAAAGGTTTTTAGTACCAAGTACTGCATATTTCCACATACTTTGGGCATCATAAGATGGCTCTACATACGTATATTACATATATTAAAAGATCATCTAGAGACAATGTTGTAGCTCTTCAAGACTACAAATAGGGCCTATACTGTTCCGGATTAGAATCCTGGTGAAAATTATAGACTTGTGATCATTTTCTAGTCCCAGTACTACAACAACAAGAGTCACAGTTTGTTTATGAACAGACTGCATAAAAACATAATTAAATTTGACATTATGCCACTAACTACTGGACAGTCATCACTTCAAGGAGCAAAGAACTGGGGTAAATTAAGGACCTGCTCAAGGTCTCTACACAGCAATCGTCTCAGAACAGATTAAAAAACACACAAGGCAATTATCTGTAATGCATTGTAATGCAATCTATGAGTAATGTACAAGTTTTTCTACAGCTATTGTGTAGCCTTGACCTTGCCCATTTTCCATAAATTTATCACTCAGATCCTTCTCCAACGCTGCCCAGGGCACCACACCATTTTAAGACTCTGTGTCCTGACTATTCTAGACACAATCAGTAATGTAATATAGCAGAGGACTTATCAAACTCCACTTCAAATCGATTTTCTAGTTGTTTGAGTCAGTTCAAGTCCACAACTTTGCGATTAACAAGAACTGAACCCACAACCCACCAACTGAACTGTTGTCTGCAGTTCCTGCTCCTTTTCCTTAAGCCCCTGCTCAAGCATCTGTCTCTCCACCTCCAGCACCTGCTGCCTGCGGACCAGATCACTCTCATTCTCCATCGACTGGTTGTTCAATTCCACCAGCTGATGATTCTCCAGTTCCAGCTTTTCCAGCTGGCTACGAAGTCTTTCAACCTCCTCTACAACCAAATACCCAAAAATCACGATATTATCTTCACAACAATATAAGAGTAACCAAAGTAACAACAAATCATACATGACTGTATGTGCTTCAAATTTATGTGATAATAATATGAGAAATCAGCAGATAATTTTACCTAATGTGATTCCCGGTTTAACCAGGGTACCAGAGATGACAATATTGGGTGTTACCCTATCGAGGATGTTAAATTTTGATTCTCATATTGATCGGATTCATAGTCAGGCGCATCAGTCTTTACATGCCATACGAATTCTTGTAGCACATGGCCTAACTGGCCCTCTGATCTACGACGTTGTCCGAGCCACAACACTGGCCAGGATGCTGTACGCCTCTCCCGTGTGGTGGGGCTATGCTGGGGCACAGGCTAGAGCTCGGCTTCAGGCTTTGATGTGGAGACTTGTGCGTCTCCGCTATCTTCCTGGGAACTCCCCAACGTTCAATGAACTCTGTGGCACAGCTGATGCTCATCTCTTTAAAGCAATCTTGAACAACCCAAATCATGTCTTACATCAGCTACTCCCACCAATTAAAACCCTCAGTTATTCCCTACGGCCCCACACCCATGATCGTATTATTCCTCCTGCTGAAAATTTAACGCGTAAATGTTTTGTTAGGATGTTGTATGAATATTAAGTTTTCTTGTGTTCTTAAATACTTGTAAACCGATGTGCGATTAGCTATTGGTTAATAAAGAATATACTTACTTACTTACTTACTTAATAAATAATAATAGTACAATACAATAGTTTTGCATATTGAATGCTTGTTCCTCAAGTTCTGGCAACATCATTCACAATCCCTAGAAACAGGATGCCTGGGTTACCCTAATGGCTTTAGGCTGCTCTACTCTTGAGCCTCCAATAAGAAGGGGCAAGAGTTTAGCCTATCCCACCTCATGAAGAAGAGGGGAGGCCTTCCAGTCTCAGATGGCATCAGGAGCCGACTTTTCCATCCCAACCATGGAGGGAAGGCATCAGTAGCATAAGTAAAACTTCAAGTACTAGTTCCAGCTAACCTTGTGAAAAGCGCTGGTCTGCATCTGTCCGTTCCTTTGATGTCACTTCCTGTCCATCAAGCATCTGAAGCGTACGCAGATGGAAGACGATAAGAAGTCGACAGTGTGGAAGTTCAGAGACTGGGTTGCCAGCAACTGACAGCTGAACGAGGTTACTAAGCGACTGAAGCTTGGAAATCTCATCTACCTGTAACAAAGATTCAACCAAATCTAAACAAATCCAATCAGACAAAACAAAATCTAATGTAATCAAATCAAATCTAATCTAATCCAAATTAAACAAATTCAGCTTGCAATAGAATAATAACACAGGTCGAAACATGATATAATGTGCTTCATTATAACACAAATTCTCATAATATGTGGTAGGGGACTTGGATTCCAAGATTTATTCACCTGTAGAAAATAATCTCATTATAACATGACTTCATTAAACGGCAGTTCTTTCACGGCTCCCAAAGAATGTGTTATAATTAGTTTCTGCTATACTCATCACCATTTGCTGACTTACCCCAAAAGAAAAGGTAAAGTGATTTAGCAGTTGAATGATGATAGATTGTAATTAATTATTAATTTAAACCTGCACAATTATAGAAGAGCAGTCCCTTAGGCTAACCCCAAGAAGAAGCCATAAGTAAGAGGTGTTAGTAACTTCACTTTCTTAGCCATGGCAAATGATGGCGGGTGGCCAGTCTTCTCCTTTGCTGGCAGACCCTCTCACTGACTGCACTCGTTATACAGCTGAACTTGCTGGGGGGTGCAAGCATAACAAAAATTTCAAAATATCATTCTGCCCTTGCAAGGATTAGAACCCCCAAACCTCTGGGTTGACATTTCAGTACACCAACCATTAGTCCATTGTGCAAGAGCAACTGCAAAATGCATCTTGTCTCTGCAGCTTGCTTTAGTATACCGACTATGGGAAATAAATTAATCAAATCTAATCAAACCATCTATACTAAATAAAACTAAATAAAGTTAAATAGAATTAAATAAAATTATATAAACAAAATTAATCTCAATAAATAAATTTACCGATTCCAGCTGGTTTTTCGCAATGCTAAAAACCCGAAGTCCCTTCAGCTTCTTTGTGAGCCATAGCGGAATGTGCTGAATCTGGTTCCCTGTCAGGTTCAGAACCTGAAGGGCTGTCAAAGATTCCAGGTTCTCAATTTTCGTCAGGCAGTTGTACGCGAGATTCAGTTCCTGAAGATTTGTGAGCTTGTCCAACTTTTCAATTTTCTCAATGGCATTGCCACTCAGGTTTAAAACTTTCAGTTTCTTCAGCTTTTCCAGGTTTTCGATATACTGTTTGGAATTACAATAAGGTTGAAAGATTACAACAAACAGGAAAAAAGCTGGACAATCTTTCTTTGTGGAGTTACATGGTCTGACAACAAACTGCCCTTTCCAAATTAAGCACTGTGGATAATATCCTACAAGTACAGGTGCAAGGCAGTAGTAATACTAGTTGAAGATAGCAATACCCCTTAGGTTCAAAATGCTGCATAACTTATTGCACAATTCAAAATTTCATAAAAATAAGAACAATAGTGATCTAATTATCTGTAATACAGAAAAAATCCACAATGATTTTCAGCATATTTTCTTAAATGGCGTGACATGGGAAAATTTGAATGCATGTACAACTCAACATGCATTCGTGGAAACGTGCAGTGTAGTATATTTTTGCCTCAGACATGTCTAGACTTGTTCAGGCAAGCAAAACTGTATATGTTTGAGTGAGATATATATATATACATATGTTTGATCTGTATAATAGATCTGATGTTAGGCCTTCGATGTGATGACAGTTGATACATAGTTGAAAATCATAGTTTGGAGAACCTGTATGAATACTTGTGATAAAAGACAGTTTTGAAGAGAAGGCACTCACAACAAATCAAAAATAAATCCAAAAACACTCATAATTTAATGTAGTATAGGCCATGCTACTTTGTTCAAGATATTATAAGTGGCAATTAATTTCAAGGGATTGCAGTACAGTCTAGGAGATAGGGAAGTTGCAATGATAGTTACTGGAAACATAATAATCTGATATTATCAATTCTATAATGCCATTATAACAATGCACAAATCATCAGTAGATGACAAATAATATAAGACTTTGATACAAAAATAAATATTTACACTCTTGAGTAAATAAACCTCTCTGTAGAATTAATTTATAAATTTATATAAACTTTAAATTCATATTTTAATTTACAAAAATATTAATTACATTGCATAACAACAAATTATGAGCATTTATAAAGATTTAACCGTGTTGACACTTACTTTAATTTTGCCTCCTTCTTTAGCAAGATTTAGGTTCAGCGTGGCAATAATCTCCAGATGTTCTTGCCCAGATAGCCTCTTTATCAAATCCTCTGTAATGTAGCGAACTCCGATCTGACCTGTGAATAAAAAATTTGAATCTTCGGACTCTTCAGTAAGTATGTATGTGAATCTAAACAGTATCTAGACCTTCAAGTGCCTCATAAAGCACAGCAGGTCTCCTGTAAACTGTTGTAGCAGTTGTAACTGTTGTTCACACATTAAACTGGGAAGTCGGTTTAATCTATTAAATCAGTAGCAGTACTAATAAACAGACTAAGGTTCAGATTAGCATCTGACCCCAAAGCTAAGGTGACACAATAATGAATTCAGAGCTGCCACAGGTTGAACAATTGCATTCAACTTCTCAAGTATTAATTACCTTGGTCTTGCTAATTATGCGAATTTAAAATGTTTTAACTCTTTATAAGCAAAAAACCAAACTACTCACAACATACCTCCACCTTGCCAGGTCCAACCTTCAGGAGCAACACTTGCTCACGAATAAATGACTCAAGTTCGACAACAACATCATATCACTCACCTTGCAGCACAGTCTTTGTGAGATTCCTATAAAGCACTATACATGTCAAGATACATATACAAAGAGGTTGTCCAATGTCAGATAACTTTACCTTTACTTCTGTCTTTCTCATGGCTTTGAACCACAAGGATGCCAGCATTGCCGTCTGGTTTTGCCCGGGCAGTCGGTCCAACACTTCCATCAGGTTTGGCTCTGTTGGCCATTGTTAATCAGTTTTCCTATCTGACCTACAGATCATTTATCAGATTGGCATCATGAAAATACAACAATTAGAAAAGTTATCATATTTTATAATTTAATTTATAATGCTTAAAAATATTCAACCTTATTTTGATGTCATTTGTGCTTTTATTTTTTCTGGAATTTGTCAGCGAATTCTTTGATTTTTTATTCTTCAGGCTTATAAACATTTCGTTACGCCTCTGATAATTCCATTTCGTTATAGTGTAATATATTATTACGCAAATGAGTTTTGCATTTTGATTTATACTGCACACTCAAGAACCGTATGCGCGGTCCCTCTGCAGGTTTGACCGCTATATGAGAAAAATACGCGAGCTATAACAGAGCAGAGCAGCGACAGTTTTACTTAAATTTTCTCCCACATTCTATTCATGCGGTTAGCAACGCATAAATAATACTCGCGTAACGTTTACCTAAACGCAAACACAAGTTTTCTAAAAAGGTACTTTGTTGATCATTCAATTATAGTCTTCGACTAGCCTATAACTGCCTTGCAAGTTTCAACATGCTCCAAGCAAATGTGCCTGTCACATTGCCGTTCACGAACAGTAACAGTTTCACAAAACTAGGAAATTAATTCTTTTTCTACAATTTCGTTGTCGTTGTTTTTGTCGTTTTGGAGGAATTATTCCAAACAAAACCAAGCGTCTCTGAAAGAAAAACATTTGAGCTTCATGCAAGGTGAGCACTTGATTCATTTCCTGGAAACTAGAGACGCCATAACTAGTTCAGCCCTTAGCGCCCGAATCGTCTAAATCGCACTTGGTGTGGTAAGATTGGCAACGCTAGAATTATTTAATGAAATACAAAGTTTGAACAGTGTAAACTGTCAATTGCTAATTTTGAAATAACTATGCATCTAAAAAAGTTGATCACAGCATTTTAATAATTATATAACCTCAAACCTTACTCTATAAAGTACAAATATCCCTTTTAACGCATTACCCAAAGATTTTGGCATTACCTCGCTTACAAAAGATTACAAATCTAGCATTTCCCCTCATAATCAATGTTAAAGCAAGCTAAAGTGAGAGTAATCGTAATCTCGAGATTTCTACAGCGCCCAACGAAGCTAAGTCGCGGGAACCCCTTATTCGCAGGCGCTCAGATAGAGTAGCGAGTGTAGCCTACTATCACGAGAGTTCCGTGTCAAGAAAGGGGTTCGATAGGGCTGTGTGATCTCACCAAACCTATTCAGCATCCTGGCAGAAATGGTAACGATGGAAGTGCTGGACGGCTATGTTGGTGGAATTCAAATAGGAGGGAGAAGAGTTACAAATCTGCGATATGCTGATGAGATAATTCTGTTGGCAACCTCAGAAACACAGCTGCATGAGACCGTGGATCGTCTTGACCGGGCAAGCAGATAAAATTCAAATCCGACCTTCAGTCAGTGGAACATGAATTAAGGGTGTGTTTTTCCAATATTCCTCCACAAATAAAGAAGATCTGTGCATCCAAGCAGGCTCACATTTCGCATTGAAAACAAGGCTCTTGCATAATAAACTTTTAAATCTCTCTCAAATTTTTCGGTTTTTTCAAGTTTTACTATTAAAATATATTGAAATAGAATGTAGTGTAAACTGTAAAATACTATAAATTTACGGTTAATTACACCAGAGTCCAGCATTAAGAACACAGGTGTGCCTCAACAGAAATTTGCATTGCCAAGTGTGCCACAGTCTGAAAGTTTGAGAACCGCTGTAACTTCTAACGCGCTGGTGTCTAATGCAAGAGGCCTCAACCGACGGCACACCAAAGCCAAACCGCAATCAGGTCAGTATCCAGAAGGTCATTCCATAAGACAAAGAGGCAGCCTATGGTGGATAAGCAATTTGTAAAAGGTAAGTCTCTAAGTTGAGAACGAACTGACACAAGCGACTGAGCAGAACGAACAGACACATGGATGGAGTTCCAAAATTTAGGTCCAGCAACCGAAAGAGCCCGTTCATCAAAAACAGTTCTAGTCCAAGTTATGGCCAGAGAAAGACCTTGCAGAATAATGGTAAGTCTCTGGAATGGAATAAGTACTGATTTTAATTATTCCGGTTGGGCAAGAGTTCAATGTTTTATAAACTGTAAGTTCCAATTTGAAACAAATCCTTTGATGAACAGGAAGCCAATGCAAAGATTTAAGCCAAAGAGTTATATGCTCATGTTTTGATATATTTGTTATGGCTGTTTTGGTTGCTAAAATTATAAATTACTTTTTTAACCTACTGGTATAATTAGTAGGTGGTGCACTAAACCTTAGTAGTAAGTGAACAGAAATAAAGAGTGCGTACGTGCTAAACATCCTTGTGTTGATACTGTCTTTGTTAGTTTACATGTTCAACATTCTCACATTAACAGCAATTTGTTAGTTTACGGGTACAACTAAATACAGCATAATTGATGCCGGTGAGCATTGCCGAATACCGCGGTGTTATTTCAATGATTCTTGTCAACAGTGATTGTTTTACTTCACGATTTTTCTGCTTGGATCTACATCAGTTGATCTGGATAATCCTTGCAATTGATTGTTTTATCACTCGACTGCTTAAAAAGCCTGTCAGCCATGGGTGGTTTCTGACGTTTTTCCAGTTCCGTTGAACAATAGATGAAAATGTTTAGCATTAATGAATTTGTTTTCGTATATTAGTCATTCTTTTTAGAGCCCCTATGCTCTTCATTGTGTGGCGGGGTGGTTACCGACAGCTTTCATTAACTATAGTGTAGCCAGTTTATATTGCTAAGGGAATACAAGGAAATCCTATTCATTCCTCGATTGCAATGCTGCGCCTTTATAGGCTATTCCAGGTTTCAGGAACCTCCCCTAAACCGAAATCGTAAGATTTGTGTATATCACACAGGTGGCCATGGTCGTTCCCTGGAGAGGGTTCAAGACCTCTGAACTCCCTGGATGGCCACACCCTGCTCATTATTTGTGGATTCTGATGACTTCTCGACGTCGTCCTCGTACATATGAGCAGGCCATCTATTATGAATAAACCGGTGACTGTTACTGCTTTGCACGATGCTCGTAAAGAACCTGCATTGACTGTTTCATTCAGTGTGTCCTGACTACGACGACTGTGAATTACTGCTGTGATATTTTACGTTGTCATGGTTTTCTCTCGTTATTTTTATTTATTTATTTATTTATATTTTTTTAGCGCCACTACATTGGCACTATATAATAACAAGCGGGGAAATGGTGGCTGTGTTATGAGCATCTCAGAGGAGGCTCAACCTGAACTCTGTCACAAAGGCCTGCACTTAACCAGTCAGCCACCATCTGACAACCCACATTGGGCCTCTAGCTGGCCACCAGTTTCTACTCGTGGGCACAACGCGGACCAGCTGTGAGTCCAATAAACGTGACTCTCTAGGAGCTTTGTTGTACGTTTTTGTGTTTATATATAGTGCAGTTTATTACGTTATTTAGAATGCAATTAGTAATGATAAAGTTGACGTTGTAGCAATAACAATTCTAAGAGGCATGACTCTATGGTTGAAGATTCAACTGAAGATCTACGACAACTGTTACAATCAAACAACAGGACAACCTGTAATTGGAAGGTATGCTGTCCAACACGTTGTCCCAATAACAGGACTTGTGTAACAACTCTCAACAGTGAATTATAATCTATTTACATGACTGTCTTGGATTCATGCCAGGAACTTGAATAGGGCCTCCTAATCTTATCTGACCTCACGTTACCATACACCGTATGTTACCTATCATTTCGTTCAATAATATTCTAGCCCAACGGTCATTTACTGTACACTTGATTCTGAATATTTGATTTTTCGGTGACTGTTAGAAACTATATAGGCCTATACACTTCAGGAACGCTGGATAAGTACATACGATAGGAAACACTCAAAGGAAAGCCATAACATTGATCTCGTGCTCAAGCTGCTGGATGACTCAGTGGCAGATTTTGAATATATTTGCCGATTCGTGGCGTATAGGTTAACTCGAGTGAAAGCACCCCGAGTCGTAGATTTTCTTGTAATTAGAGTTAAACTAACAACTCATTCATAACAGTACTTTAATCATCAAAGTTTCTAAATGCACGAATCTATCAATGACATTTGTAACTCAAACTTTCAACTTAGCACACGACAGGCCACTGCTACAAAATATTCGCGCTCTCCAAACAAAACCTTTTCGACTTCCTCTTATAGGCTGTTTCCCGAGAAGACAGTAGACCAGTTCAGATTGCGCAAGAGTGGGTTTTCCCATAAACCCGCTGACTCATTACAACGCAGGCTTGACGTTTTCCCTCGCTAGCGCCCACGCGATAAAATACGCATCAGCCGACGTCACACAAACGCCTTCAATGCGTGTGAGCTAAACGCATTCAGCAACCCGAGGCACGTAATCACTGCGTGTCACTAGATGCACTCATTAAACGCAAGCACGTGATCAGCGCGTGCACAAACCAAATCAATAACCCAATGACGTCACGGAAATAATCACTACAACGCGTCCTTAAAACATGCTTAGACATAATCAAAAAATCATGCTCACAGTATTTAAACCTTTGCCTCTTGATGTATCCCGCAAGGACAGTATCCCGGGCTCTCGGATGTTCTAAGTTAGCCCTAGCAGGTCCAAAACTTTAGAATTCACTGCCCAGTTCTGCGCTCTCTGTTAATTCTTTAATGTCCTTCAGGTCCAAGCTTAAGACTCGTCTCTTTCAACTTGCTTACCTACTTGTAGCCTGATTTATGGTTTTCCTGACTTATCGGATTTCGATCAGAGGATTATGACTCTTGACTACCATTTTACTTGAATTAAGCGACCATTGATTGATCCCTTATGACGACGTTGTAGAAGTTACTAGATTAGATTAGAAAGACAGATAGGAGTAATCTTCTTCCTCGCTGCCTCTGGTTCAACCCATACCTACGCTAGAATTCGTTTGAATCATTCATTACGCTTCTGCCCACAGGTCGTCCCCTCTGTCCACTGGTCTGAGCCCCCGCTGTTTACAGCCACGATTTGCACTGGATAAGAAGAAGAAAACATTCTTCCATTACGTTGTCTGCGGTTCACTGAACACTTGCTATGACTTATCTTGAGTCTGAAATAGCAATTCAAATAACTTTTCCTTGTTTTGTCCGGTCTGAGCTAATTTCCAGGCAAGGAAATGAGTTTGCTTTTTCAAGTGAATCTTCAAGCGATGTTAGAATAAGCGGAAGAAACGGAAATTGAGTAATTTAGACTTGCGTCATTGCAGAGAATTAAGTTTTAGCCAGCATTGTGTCTGCTTCCTCCAAGTCTCTTTTCATTCTGTAAGCTTGGAACAAATACGTCCCAGAAAATTTACATTACCGTGGATGAGAAATTGTTGGTTGGCCTCTACATACATGTCTGTGAAAGATCGCCAGTGGAAGCCTTCTTCAACTATTTGACCGCTATTATTATAAAGGGAAACTTGTTCTGGGTACTTTGACCCCTTCTCCTCCTCTGTCCTCTTCCTGTTCTCAGCCCTTGACTCCTCCTGCTCGGTCTCCCCCCCCAATCGTCAGCCTTTGACTCCTCTTCGTACTCGCTACTTTTCCTTGGACTATTCCTTCTTTCTACTTGACTCCTAATCCTCGGCCGTGTGACTCCATTTTTGGCACTTGACTCCTCCTCCCTAGACCTTTTTACCTCCTTCTCAAAGCTTTGCCTGCTGTCCATCACTTTGACTCCTCCTCGGCCCTGTGACCCCCCTCCTCGGCACTTGCTCTTTGACCTCTGCTCGTGTCTGTCATGACCGGAGCTGATGCATAATTGAAGCGGTAATGGCAATTCGGATTTGTTTCGACGGTCTTAGCTTTGTCACTGGCGTCCACGCCAGCGAAACCAAGTGAATTACTGAAGAGCATTCTGTTGCCACGCACCCCCCCCCGCTCGTGCCTCATCTATTTGTCCAAGAGAGGTCTAAGATCAGGCCAGAGGTTACAAGTTTGCTTTTAGCCATTGACAACATCCACTTCGAATTTCGTAAGAGGAGGAGGAGTCAGGACATCGATTCGGCTGGGATTCTATAGGTTACATAGACCAGTAACTGATTCAGAGGACGTCACAGACGGACGCCCAGGGCGCCATTTGTACAGAAAAGGGATACAGCTGTCTCTCCCACTGGTTTAAACTATATCTCCTGTGAAAGTAAGAAGATACTTCTTCCTCATAAATACATGGCCCCTTCCCATGGCTCTTCCACCCTACTGGTTCGAACTACCTCCCACTGAAGGTAGCCTACTTATCGCCTCCGCTCATTGGTGTTCCTCAGCACTGGTTCAAATGACGCGTTTTCCCCATAAATATATGGTTTCTGCCCATAGACATTTTCCCCATTGCGTCCAAGCGCGAATCGCATCCGATGTAGTCATCCACTCCAAAAATTAGCGAACTGACGCTTTTTGTCTGTTTATCTCATTACGCTTCAGATCCTACTATTATTTTTCCTCCCCGCAACTTCAAATCCAGCATCCGCCTCTGAATACCGCGATAATCAACAAATGGTATTCATAGTGATGACTAATGAAAATACAACGACTCGACTCTAGTGAAATATTATCGTGACTTGTCTGAAAGCCTGTTATTGATTTTGTGCTTTCGGTGCCATTGTGCTTTAAGGCGGATGTTTCAATGATTATTATCTATGGACAGCAACGCCATCCTTTGCAAAAACAATTTCATTCTATTTGAGGATTGCATTTGTTTTAGCTATGCATCATCTGCAAAACTTGCAGTGCATTTAAGGTTTGTATTGTTGACCAAAAACCTGTATCAGGATTGTAGGCCTAATGCTGCTTTCCAAAACAATGTCAATTCAGTTGAGAATCTGTTGATTCCAAATCAGCTGAAGGTTAGAAAGGTAAGGCACCTGTTTGCATTTTTCTGAAGAAACTCATCAGTAGCAAAGTTCCGAGTGTCTTTCAGCCGAGAGGCAGCTTTACGAGAGCTATCTGATAACAGGACACTGTTTTTAACCTTCAAACCTCCATTTCTGTGCATTTCTGTGCATTTACCAACTCTGCAAAGACGGGAGGCTGAGTGAGCACCAGATGGCATGGTATTCCATCGACGGTCACCCATCCAAGTACTAACCAGGTTCAGCATGGCTCAAAGCTGCCATTTGTTGTAGGGCTCAAGTGTTTCCCCAACAAATCGTCTACCCTCGCGACTTGTCACCATTCTCGGTCATCGGTACTGTAAATGTAACTGTAAATCTCCGAAATTTCTCAGCGCCACATAAAAGCAGCGCGTCAGAGAGACCAGCTGATTTACATATGCGCTATATCAAGACAAGTCCTCAAGAGGCAGGTTGTTGGGAAAATTTAAGTGTTAAGTCAGAATCTGGCTATTTGTTCATTGTCAGGTGTGGAGGCGTTATATAAATGTGCAGTTACAATTTGCTGGACCAAAAATATTTTACTGGTCGGTCTTACCATCATCATTATCATCATCTTCATAATCATCGTCGTCGTCGTCATCATCGATGTCCCATGTTGAAGCCAGAAGTCATTGTCATCAACTCATAATCATCATCATCACCACCATCATCATGATTTGTCGTTGACATTATTATTGTGACTTGTCATCTTTATTACGATGATGATTTGTCGCCATCATCATTTGTGCAGCTGTAGAACCGGTTGCTTTCGAGCGGACGTTTTACGGTGCACGCAAAAGCACCTTTGGCCGTTTCCTGCGCAAAGGCTAATTATCTCGTCTGCGCCATTTGCCTTTTAAATCATTCCTGACGTAGGCACCAATCCATCACTGCACCGTAACGCAGCCGGCATCTTCCCTGTCCCTCAGGCCTTCCCTCGACGAATGGCCGGCAAACAGCGGACGGTCGATTCCCAGGAGGCTAAAAATTGTGTCAGATGTCTCGTCTGTGACAGCTCGCGCAGATCATTGCGCGAAGTCGTCGGTGTTTCTTGACGGCGCGATGTGTTGTAGCTGTCTAGATGGCGATGGTCGCGCTCCGCAACGAGTTCCGATATACAGGTGTTGGTGTGAGAATTCTCCGGCTATGCGTTTACGAGTTACTGGAATATGTGCATATGATTTATCTAAATGTAATGTGCTTGCTATTTTATATGTTATTTATATGTAATTGTATAATGTGGCAAAGTTTATAATAATCTAATTTCCATGAATTTGTTACTTTAATTGCTTTAACTGCTTCTGTTTCACGCTCGCTGTTTTTTCACTGTGCTCGCTCTGCTATCACTATCGGTTCGACGGTTCCAGTGTAATAACCTTCTGGCAAAAAACCCCGGCCAATAACCACCCCATGGCAATAAACCTAAGAAAAATACCCCCCCCCCCCCCCGGTTCAAAAATCCTTGACCAATAGCCCCAAAATTAACAAGTAAGCAAATGAAAAAAATATTAAACACTTATTCTTGTAAACATAATTTTTTGATGTTAAATCGAAATAGTTAGCATTTCAGAAAAGTGATTTAAATAGAAATGCTGCGTGCGATCCCGCGCAAATAAGTGAAAGCATCTCGACTGTTGCAATAGCAACGATTTGCAGTATTCTGGAATTGTTGACAGCATATCGTTTCCTGTGGCTTCGTGGCTTTTCCCGCGCGTAGTTGGTTGCATCTAAGTTGCTGCAATGCATGCTCCTTTTGCAGGTGGTTCAAAAGCCGTCAGGTTCTTGGATGAGAATGCCGATGCCTGCTTTAAAGATGCAGTATCATTCTTCAATCGAGTTGCTTAATTAGCAACTTCTATAGCACCGGTGTATAACGTATAAAGCATCAACCGATGGCGCACCAAAACCAACCCGTAATCAAGTCAACAAGTGTGTTGGCTAATTAAACGCTAATTGTGCTTCTTATGCAGACACTGATTCTAGATAAGCCTGACTTGATGTCAACCGACTTGATCTGATATTTGCATTTGAGTCACACACACACACACACACCGTTTAGGTGTTTCTCTCCAATCACCAAAGACTGAGTTGTCACGTACTATCGTAGTATAATTATTGATTGTAATAAGTCCCAAAGATACGGTGTCATGACATGGAATACGTTAATTTTAATGTAAATATTAAAGAAAGTTGAAGGAATACTATAACAATTTACTCATTTTTTACTAAGACCGCTTTTGGTGTAAATCTTTTGGTGTAAAAGCTTGTTAAATCTCTGTAATAAAATATTCTTGATTTTATGCTTTATGAATAATTTCATCAATACTTGATCTATTATCACATTTTAAATATATTTTATATATATTTATGTGTATATGTATATATGAATGTTGGAGGGCCATTGGTCGGGGTATTAAACTGGAGGGGTTATTGTCTGTGGGGGTTATTGGTCGGAGGTTATTGTCTGTGGGGGTTATTGCCCAGAGGGTTATTGGTCTGATACCCTGTTATTCGTCATTCAATCGAGCATTTAGAAAATATCATTATAGAGATTTGATGCGTGACAGATATGCATGTGTCAGCTGCATACCTGTCACTCTGTATGCAGATGACCGATTTTAAGTTATTTTGTTGAAATCTAAAGAGAAATGAAACTAATTAACCAACGATATATAAACTATGAACCTTCACCGACTTATGGACCTTCTCCAGTTCTTATTCATGTAACGTATATGCGTACAGCATGCTTCTGAACATTTATATAGCTTCAATCTGTCTATCATTTTGGCTTCGCGAATATATTCCTGTCGACCGATGACATGGCTCTTAGCTCTGTAATTTAAATCATGTAACTTTGCGAGTTGCCATTGTTTTGATCCTACGTTTGCAATGCCTGCCTAAGGTGTCGTCTCCATTTTTTAAAGCGTTATTCAAGAGCATATGAATTTGTTTTTCTTAATGAACCATTAACATCGTTCAGGCTATAAGGAGCACCTTCAAGAGGTTTTACTTACATACTTACATGAATGCATAAATACATGCAAGCATACACACGTGTATGCTTAAGTAGGCCCTCCATACATCCAACCTAAAGTATGAGTAACTAAATGAACACTTGTTCACATTCTGTATACCTATCGACTGAACAAGGAATTGTGAGCGTGGGTGGATCGCACGACTAGTCAACAAAGGAAGGTCAGTACAAGCAGGTTTTCAGATGCTTAGCAAAATGTCTTGCGAAATGTCGCTGTCAGTAATGCCTGTGAAGCCTATTAACAGACTATTCCAACTGGCTGGTGCTTAATTCTGAAACCACGACAGAAGAATTCAAGCCGTTAGTCTCTCATGTCAGGGAAGGGATAATGTGCTGCTAATGCCCCCACGCTATAGTCGTAAAGACCTTGTTCTTTTGCTCTTGGGCACTGACCACTTACAAAACTTCACGGTAATTTTTACAAATGTGATTTAGTAGCCACGGTTCATGCCAGCTTTCCTACGTGCAAGGCGTGTTCTTTGCACCAGTAATAACAGACATTACCTTTGAGGTACGTTTACCAGTACATTACTTTTTGTAGTTGTCTGTGACAGCCTAACATATTAACTTTTGACCTCAACTCTTGGTTTTGATTTCCAGATATCATGTGAAATTTTCAGATTTGGTGTCTAGCCGTGAAACCTGTAAGAAAAGGTTATGTCAGTGTCGAATTGGACAGAAGGACATCTTTTCAACCTATCAGCTTGTAGGACTGATTTCGCCCAGGCGGCCTTGCCTTTCATGGTCACCCATCAAAGTACTAACCGAGCTCGGACTGCTTAACTTCACTGTCTTTAAGAGCGTCGTGTCCACAGCACCAAGCAGGCATCCACAGAAATTTCGCAATGCATACTTACGTACGTAGATGTTGGTCTAGTGTTATTGTGCGGCTTCCATTCCGGTAATGAATAATTATGATGGCTTCACAAGACACTGGCAGGCTGTCGTGTCGATGCTCATTTGCTTGAAATCCGCTTCAATTTCATCATCGCTGGACAACTGCGGATAGCATCTGCTGCCCCCACAGATGTGACCATTATCGCTGTAAGATTCAAAATCTCTTGGAGCTGATGAGTTTCTATAGAAAAGCAGGATTTTGACTCGATGGAGACTTTTGTGTGCCCGTGTTTTCCCGTCCTCCACCCCCACCCACATCAGTCCTATAGCTTAGTTTCTATTTTCAGCGCCTTGCTCAATAATTAATTTTGCTTGACTTTTTATTTCACATTTTGAGTATTAGTCCCTATTTATTGCAGCTTTTAGTTCGCTATCACATAATAAATGTCCTCGTCGTTTCCATAATTTTATATTTTCAATCTGCTACTCTGTGTAAGTTTTTTTTTGTATTAACAACCCATTAAATGTTCTTTATATTAGAATTTCAGTTTGCTACCCCTTTTGTTATCTGTTTAGTTAGCATATTTTAGTTTTTCCTCCCCAAAGAACTTATTTTTGGCGGGGGAAAGTACCTCTATCTTCGAAATATGTGAATATGTAAGATTTTTTCATGTTATTGTTTATACACCTTTCTCATGAGAGAGAGAAATTTTATTGACAACCAAAAATAATTAACAAATACAATTATAGTCTGTCACATACAGTGGTGCCAATGGGCTGACCTAAAAGGAACAAACAGTTCCGCTACGAAGGTCGCCTATTTACATCATGGACAGTATAATAGGTGACAGTATAATACTAAGTAAAACAATTAATAATCTAAAATATAAAGTAATTTTTATAATCAATGTCATTGCATAAACCTAAACAAAAAACACTTAACTAAGCACCAAAAATACTTAACTAAGTGCATTGAGTATATGAGATTTTAGACTTGTTTTAAACTGGTATAATGTTGGCAAGCTAGTAAGAACAGTTGGCAGAGAATTCCAGAATGACGGTCCACAAATTATAATACTAAACTGTCTATTAGTAGTGTGAACAGAATGTTTATGATACATATGAGATGATCGTGTATAGTGACCATGCACATCTGAATTCATACAAAAGTATTGGTAGAAGTCCACAGGTAATAGATTATTTTTTAGTTTAAACATAAATAAACCTATTTGCAATTTATTAATACAATCAAAAGGCAATATTCCTTGACTATGAAAGGACAATCGAGTGCTGGTTCTGAAGGGTAGATTAAATATAATTCTGATGATGCGTTTCTGTAGGGTTCTAAGATTAGACAGGCGAGTATGATATGTGGAAGCCCAAACAATGTTGCAATACGAGATATATGGATATATTAAGAGTAATATAAGTTCAATAATATATATTGGGGTAATTTGTGGCGAATACGAGAGATAATACCAACATTTTTGATATTTTTTTAGATATGATATTTATGTGTTCTTTCCAAGTCAAATGTTCGTCAATGTGAACCCCTAGAAATTTTGTGGATGACACCTGACTTATATTTACATTATCTATTTTTATATTAAGATTACATTTAGGTATAATTTTCCTCTGTGAGCTAAATAATATGAAATTCGTTTTCTTAATATTTAGTGATAATTTATTTGCTTTGAACCATGCTGACACCATTTTTAGCTCTTCATTAATTTTATTAACCAGCAATTCAAAAGATTTGTCAGACATGAATACATTGGTGTCGTCAGCAAACAGAATAAAATGGAGTAATGAGGAGAAGTTCGATATATCATTGACATAAATTAAAAACAGTAGCGGGCCTAAAACAGAGCCTTGAGGCACACCAAAGGTAAGATAAGATTCACAGGAAGTGTACCCATTATATGAAACACACTGCCTTCTATTATGTAAGTAATCAGATAACCATTTTAAACACATTCCTCGTATGCCATAATGTTCAAGTTTGTTTAACAGAATATCATGATTCACAGTGTCAAATGCTTTAGACAAGTCAAAAAAAACGTCTATAGAGAACTGCTTATTGTCCATTGCCTCTGAGATCTTATCTTGCAATTTAAGTAAGGCCATGTATGTTGAATGTCCCGAACGAAAACCATATTGGTTTTTATATAAAATGTTTTTTGATGTAAAGTATGATACGTGCCTTTCATAAATTATTTTTTCAAAGAATTTAGAAAAATAAGGTAAACTTGATATGGGCTTATAGTTGCAAAAGTTATTTTTCTCCCCCGATTTGAAGATAGGAACTACTTTAGCAGACTTTAAACTATTAGGGACTAGTCCAGTTGTAATAGAGCAATTTATAATGTTAGCAAGAGGGATCGAAATAGATTCAATGGCAGATCTGGCAATCTGAGGATCTATTTCATCTAAGCCATTACTATGGGTTGGACGGAATCCTTTCGAAATGGTTATTATCTCAGTAGGTGATGTGGGTTCCATTGCAATGGATGAGATAGCAGGCTGTTTTAAAAAATCACTATACAAGTGGTTACTTTCAGTTATATTGGCAGCTAGCTGTGAGCCAATATTGGTAAAGCAGTCATTGAATTTAGATACAATAAGACTTCTGTCGTTGACTTCAACATTATCAATAAGGTAATTTCGGCGTTTGGCAAGGCGCACACGGGGCGTAGATACATGTAAACACGTTTCTGTCAAACTGCAAGATTTCGTCTCATACGCCTTTCCGCAACCGTGGGCTAGAGAAGAACTCTTCCTCCTACATGTTCAGCTATCTGGCAACATCGACGGCCGGACAGCTGGCGCTCCAGGCGGTTGATACGGTAAGCTCATCCAGTCACATCGACGTCGTGCATGTAACGACTTTCCGCGACCGATGCGCGCGGTCGTTAGTTCGACGGCGCGCTTCCAGTATCAACCGCCTTAACACGGCGACACACGTTCGTCTAGGACGATAATTATTCGCGCAGTTGCCAGTTGCAGCAGCCGATATTGGACTCGGAGTTCATCGTCGTTGCCTTCGGCGTTCTTAGATAGACCTGCGCGCTTGCGAAAAGCCAATCGAGGTAGTCATCGAACGACAGCGGACGACAGAAATGCTAATTAGAATGACGAGGTGCCGGGCTGCTTCCGGTAGACGATTCGTCTACGCCGATGCCATCCTGAACCTGGTCCTGATACACTGCCTCGGAATGCAGCTGTGCTTCGCCTTTTCCGTTCACTTACCGATGAGTGATGGATTGCCGGACGAACACGGTAGGTTGCCATGACGACGCTTTTCTCTTCGGATGTGTTTTTGATTTCGCTAATGAAAAAATTTCGCTTTTTGTGTCAACAAAAGCGTTTAAACGTCTGTTCGTTTTTAAGTGTTTCCATTTGACTGTTCTAAGTGCAGAACTTCGATGAATACGTCAACGATCGCTCATGTCACTCGTTTTGCAGGTTGTCTAAAGGCAATGCATAAATATTCAAATACATACGCTGTCTCCATATACATACAGTACGTGTCTATATTATAACAGGTCTAAATATATTTGTGGTGCAGGGCCTTGTAAGAACCTTGCAGGTACGACACGCACATAAAAACGTATATATATATGTGTTAGTATACTAATGTAAATACGTACATACATGCATGCATACATATGTAGGCCTACATATGCATACACATGTGTATATGTCGCCCAACCTCTCCGGCTGAATCCTGGGAAAACCCTTGGTAGTCTTGGGCTTATTTTCTAAACTTGAATTGCCTTGTCTGTAGCATTGCTTCCCTGATGTCTTTTCCCACTACTCTGGGTGGACTGGATGTGATCTTGGACCAAGAACTGACCGCAAAACATGCGAAGACTGGTTGTCGAACATGCTTCTACCACCTGCGCCAGATTCCATTAACCTGATGCACACATTCAAATGCACCAGATGATATCATTGATGATGACACCATTTATGCAGGCCTTACTCTTCCCGCATTAATCAGCTACATTTGCTTCAAATGCTGCGGCTCGGCTGATCGGTGGTATACCTAGGTTTCGACATATAGCTAGTTTCAGATGGGAACTGCACTGGTTACCGATGCGAAAATGCAGAGAGTCAGAGATCTGAATGCTTATGCCTAATTGTCTTACATCTTATCTTAGGGAGCTATGTGTCCTGGTTTCTTTTACCTCCACAATTTTTTCACTCTTCTGTGCAAGGTGATCTGGTTTTCCCGCCGACCGGAACTTTCGCGGCTCAGCATATAGGGGAAAAGTTTTGCTGTTGTCCGTCCATCTTTCTGGAATAAGCTGCCTTGCAATCTGTGTCATGAGCTCCCTGGCCATGCCCTGCCTCTTTTCTGTAAACCATTCTGTTCGATTGCCGTTTCATGTTGTCAGGTTGGGAGCGCCTGTGATGAGCTTATCTTGAAGTAGAGCTACATAAACTTGCGATTACAATTGTAATATATGCATCTACATACGTGTCGTCTGGTCTGTTGGGCCTCATTGATCTTGACTGGTCTCAGAGTCCAAAAATTTGTGATTTTGGAAAGTGATTTTGCTTAGAAGTGACTGTCTGGACTTTCTGACTACCTGGCCGCGGAATCTGTGTTGGCCTTTGGATCTCGGCTAAAACCCATCTATTCCTGGAATCGTTACTTCCGTATGCTGTCTCTGTGTCTTCTCGAATTTCCCTATTGGTTTTTGCCAGGACTCACCCTGGAAATTGATAGCCACGCCGACTTTGCTTAACAGGGACCATCGACTGATTCCTTTAGCATTATTACAGTGGCGCTATAGAAGTTCTTGGATTGTTATTATTATTCTCGATTGTTGTTTATTACAATAACGGCCCCATTTAAGTTTCCAGATTAGATTAGATTAGATTAGATGCACAAACACATCATGCATGCATACTTACATACTTCATGCACACATACCGGGAACGTGCATATAGTGTACTTGTAATTTGTAACTTCTAACGCACCGATGTCTAATGCATAAGGCATCAACCGATGGCACATCAAAGCCAAGCCGCAATCAGGTCAATATCGAGAAGGTTAGTCCACGAGACAAAGGGGCATCCTATAGTGGATAAGCAATTTGAAAAAGGTTGAGAACGAACTGACACAAGCGACGGAGCAGAAAGCACAGACAAAGGGAGGGCATTCCAAAATTTAAGTCCAGCAAACGAAAAAGCCCCTTAATCAAGAACAGTTCTAGACTTTTAAGACTTTCATATATACATATATACAGGGCCTATATATGCCAGCAAGTTTGATCTTGGAGCAGCTGATGAGGACATTGTTTACTCATTTTGTCCTCATATGTTGTCAGAAGTCTTTTAGAAATTGCATCCACGATCTGAAGATAAACAGATTGCTTAAATTCACCGCACAAACAGGCGCATCCTCCATATGCTAACGAATTTCCGAGGCACTACGGAGTAATCTGTCTGATGATGTTTATGCGGCGCTGTCCGCGGTGGAAAAGGAGGCCGTGTTGTTTCGGTAAGTAAGATGGGATAACGAACCGCGACCGCATCCCTCATCGGAACTACCAACTATGCTGAGATTTATGTAAGAGAATTCAAAGCACCTGTTTACGCCGGGAATGTGCTTTGTATGCAGCTGAGCGTTTATGCAGCGCCTTTTTGTATCTAACGGAAGCACTTCCCACTGCAATATTCATCAAGCGACTGGAAATGTTATTGATGACATTGCTAGAGTTCTCTGAAAGATGCCGTGTTTAATGCGAAGCTATAGATACCCGTAGGTAAGGTAACTATGTTTTATGCATTGCATGCTTATGAATAAAAGCGGTTTTGAGATGTTTTAAAGGCGCTATATTAAGTATCTTGATGCGTGTACACATTTATACATTCATGCAAGCATGCAAAGGCAAATACAATGGCAATCTGTCATCATTTTACACATCTGCAGCATCTTCACCAGATTGGACAGAAATGTTTGGCTTGGCGTGTTCTTGACTAAATCATCATTGTTACTAATGTCTTTGTTCTCGCTGTGTCTGGGGTTTGAATCTTGGTTTGTGATTGTGAAGCCATATAACTTGTAATTTAGTAAAAGGATTGATGATGTCTTGCTTGCGCTTTAGCCAAAAGATCCATCAGCACCCCAGACTCTCACCATATTGGTAAACAGTCTGTCAAGTTTTGAAGGGAGTGCATGCATCCGTTATATCCCTTGCTGAATCTGCCACAGACAATGAGAGTGCTTTGACACAAGGAACTTTGTATCTGTGAGCATTGTTGTCTCACGAGTGCATTCAGTTGGCAGACTACTTCAGAGACTGATGCGTGGCTATTGTTGTTAATCCGTCATCCATCTTCATAGGCTGTTGCCATGGTGCAGGTGCGAAGGAAATGCTAATGTTCTCGTCGAGTGTCCAAATGTTGGTGTTTAGTCACTCAGTGCCAAGACTCAGCTAGCCGATGAGTGCCTCATAGCTGCTACATTTATGAAATGGAATATTTTAAAATCTGGCCGGATTTGGCGTTTTCAAAGAGTTTTATAGAAAGACTTGATCTTTCAAGTTCTAACCTTTAAATTTAGCTAGATTAATGCGTAAGTAAATAGATTGAAAAGTCAAATGTCTTTGATTATTGATTCTTGAGGTGGTCTGAAACATTCGCTACGTATTCTGTGGCCTTTTTAGTGTTTGATTAATCGTCATTGTGAAGCCAGGTTCCACCTGCTGTCCGCACGCATTCAACTCCGGAAGGGCAGGTGTGTTACAGCTTACTGGGCTCAGTGTAGCCAATTTCCACTCAGCTTTCATACCGGAAGGTCTTTCGACTGCTTTTTCTACAAGTACAGTATTATAAATGTTGCTGATGTATGATGTAAACTGATAAAAATGTTACAATGCATTATTTTGGGGTGTTGTGATTGCAAGGCGGCCGACATCATCCAGTTCGATTGGATGAAAGGATTGTGAAGAGTGGTACCATAACACCGGGTAATAGGTTCCATTAGGTAAAAGGATTGTAACGAGTGCCAGAAGGGTCTTCCAAAAAAAAACCAGCCAGCATTTCTGAATGTGAATGCTGCAGCACTCTTGTCCATAAATTATTAGCTATTTCTGCATCTGGTGGGCTTTCAAGGGGGCGGTTTTGTTCCGCGAAGCAATTTAGTTTTAGAGAAAGTTGGAAAGAAGGGAAGACGACAACAAGCAGGAACCGTTCCCGCATATTGTGCAGGTGATTTCGAAGATATATTAGCCATTTGATCGGCAGGACTTCCATGATCCTGTTAGTCTGAGGTCGGCTTTCGTCTGCGCCTAATCTTGCCGGGCGCGGTTTCTTCTGTGTCGTCGTCTGCATGCGATGTGGCACTTCCGGCGTTTGTCTGTCTTAAACCATGTTCCGACGGATTTGCCATGCGTTCATTTCTTTGTCTGCACCGGAACCTTCGAACCTTATGTCTTTGACTTGAGATCCGTCGATTTGGGAACAGTGCTCGCGACCAAGTAAATTCTCCATAAGACGCCTACTGTAGTAACCTGAAACTCTAATTAAGTATTTTTGATCACGAAATCTGCTTTTATTGCGGTTTGGAATTTCAAGGAGGTTATGATCTTTGAGTGAACAACAAGTTTTAACGTGGGCGCGCCTTGTTGATGTGTGATAATGTGGGCGTACCAGGTTGGTAAGTGTGAGCCATGTTGTAAGTGTAATCGTAATCCCGAGATTTCTACAGCGCCCAACGAAAGCCACGTCACAGGGACCAGCTTATTCACAGGCGTTCAGTCAAAACAAAATCGATAGGCAAAGAGGGTTCGGTTTTGGTGTGGAGAAAGTAAAGCTGCTGTATCTGTTCGGTTCTTGCATGGAAATATCATAGGCCTACTCGTGTCATGAGTGACTTTTGTTGGTGGTACCTTAACGTTTGAAAATGAGCAGTTTTAAACTGAGAGAATACTTTAATGTCTGCTAATGAGTGACTGATGTGGGAGTGTCATAATTACAGTATTAGCGTGAAAGTCTTGATTTCAGATCATACATACGATCGCAGATCTGTGCCAACCCTCTACAGATATACTTAGTTCCCTACATTGTTTTTGGGCCAACTTATATAATTATTATGGTTGTAACTATGTATGTATGTATACATGTATATGTATGTTTGTATGTATATATGTATGTATGTATATACATGTGCATGCGTGATTGTATTTATGTATGTATGTATGTATATGTGTGTACTTATATATATGTGTGTACTTATATATATGTGTGTGTATGTATGTATGTATGTGTGTATGTATGTATGTATGTATATGTGTGTATGTATGTATGTATTTATATATGTATTTGTGTATGTATGTTTCAAGACATTCAACATTGAGCCTTTTTAAATACTTCACAACAGCGCTGTGTTCCTTGGTACAAGTCTTTGAGTAGTTTCTGGCTTGATTAGTAGAAGCTGCGTCATATTAAGTGCTTTGCCTGAGCTTGAAGCTTGAATGTGTTTCTGGCAGATGAGTGAGGCTGAACGCCAAGTGTTGGAATAAATGCGAAATGCTAAAGCAAACAAGGACCTGTTATTACTGTCGTTTTGGGAGTCATATATCAACCACAACTGTTTTTATTCTTTATTTCCAAACGACTTGTTTTCTGGAATCTTTTGTTCTGTTCCATGCGCAACGAGGCTGTTAATCTTTAGCTTCTTCTTCTTATTGCACCAGTGAGAATTGTTCTGCACGTAAAAGGAGGGTGAAGGACAGAGATATGGAAAGGGGAAAAGAGTCAGACAGGCAGAGTCACAGGTGGTTCCTTATGCGGTGAGTGTAAAAGATTGGGACATAATAATTCATATCTCCAGAGAAATCTTGCCAAAGTGGAAGTTTTCCTGAGCAGTTCTGATGAAGTGCGGTTCTAATTGGCAGTTTCGGTGTTGTTGACCTGGTGAAATGTGTTTTGAGAGGATGTATTCTCTGTCAATAAGGAACATAAAGATCAATGGTAGTAACGCTTCCACTTGGTCGCTGTATATGCCATCCAGCGGTGGTGCACTTAATGATGGGGGCCTAACTGCCATGGCATCCTCGGAGACTTACATAATTATTTTCTTTCACAAAATCAACGTTTTTCCACCTATTCCCCCACTTTCATGTACATTTGTGCGATGTAAAAGTACTTACGAGTTGCAAAACGAGCGCATATTTGATTTGATGACCTCGCCCCTGGACTCAACTAGGAATCATCTCCACCATGGCCCCTCCCTCTCTTAGAATTGCCCTCCCCTTAAATACACCACTTCTACCCAACAATTCTTGCTTTAATCTAAGTTACCCACATTCATTCAGTTCACCCGTGGTCCATTAAATTAGCATGTACATGATGGAATCTTGCTTGAAGCTGCACTAACAATTAAGCACCGGCACTTTCAGAATTTGGTTTGTAGACCTATTTTATAGTTCACTTGCCGACAAATCTGCCGAATTTCTATTTTCCACGTGCAACGGTTCGACAAACCCATATTTGAGTAAATTATGTTTGGATTAGTCGTGAATCGGTCGCAACTGAGTGTGTTATATCTCACGATACTATAAAGTTTCCTGATTAGATTTTGCTTTCTGAGAAATTGTCTCTCAAATCCGTGCTAACTCGTCTCCAAGACTTGATGCCCGTGAGTGTCAGCGAAGCGTGACACGAACATTAATCCTTGGGACGCATTTTCGTTCTGTGGGCTTCCTGTGAGTGCTGGAAACAATCTGGTCATTATTTTGACGGCTAAATGAATTACGCACATGGTTCTGCAGTTAAGAACTGGCATCAACTGACCTGCTGCTTGAGGGCAACATATTGTTGCAGGAACTTGGCGTGGACATCACAGCCAATATATAATTTAAGAAGCGTAGGTTGGTTTTTGCCATCAGTGAGAAAAATTTCATGTCATTGAAGTGGTTATGAGTTTAATTGACTGTAGGCTATAGGCCCATAGTAGAATGTGAACAGTTGTTTGTGAGAATAAGGAAGTAAATACCTCAGACAAATGAGGAACGGTGAAGAAGCAAATATTGTATAGTTAGTTTTCCCTCTAGGTTCAAATGGTTGCCAAAAAGTTGAAATGAAGCTATGTTGCAATGGATTTTGTCAAAAGGAGGTTTTGGCATTCTCATTTGTCCATTGATAGCGGAAGCATATTCCCATAAGGAACGCAAACTGGGTTAGGGTAAATAGCATTGCGCTGCTTCATGGTTAACGCGGTTTTGTTGTTACAGAGGTTACAACAACAAGCCAAGCTATTCGTGCGTTTCTGCCTGTTGCATCATGCTCAGTTTATCAGCTGTATCTGCCGCATCAATTGCTGAGAAGCACCATGGTGGGTTTGCAGCACCTCTGAGTAGTTATCTTCCTGTAATTTATGCTATATGAACTGCACTGTTACATAATTTTCAACTACTTCGCCCAGATTCCAGCTTTTCTACTGCATTCAGGTTGTGCAGAGTTCAAAGGAAATGTCAAAATTTTATGCCACCAAAAGAAACCAAGTAATCTAAGCCAATTTATAGACGTCTATATATGGTTTTGCTAATATAATAGAATAGCAACATGTTGTTACCCTTCTGAAACTGACTCCTACAGTTGTTGTTGGTAGTTCTACAACTTTTTAGTTTACTTGTTGACTTGCCGTGAGTGGTTAGTGGGCTGAACTCTCAACCTAGAAGTTCGCCTGAACAGTAGGATTTCTGCGCTAATACAGCCCGCTAGCAAAATCAGCTATAAAATATACTACTGTAACAGAAACGGTAGACAGGTCACAGTGCACTGTAGACGATAGACAGGTCACGTAGTGCACTGTAAACAATAGGCAGGTCACATAGTACACTGTAAGCAATAGGCAGGCTACGTGGTGCACTGTTAACGATAGGCAGGTCACGTAGTGCACTGTAAACGATAGGCAGGTCACGTAGTGCACTAATGACGATAGACAGGTTACATGGTGCACTCTAGACGGTATACCATGTTAAAAGAAACAAGGGGAAACCACCACAGCTCAGTGGGAGTGGGAAGACCAAGTAGCGTTGGAGAGGATAGGCCATCCGCCCCCAAATGTGGAGACTAAAAAATTAAGTCGCTGACACCATTGACTTGAATGACTTCACAATCATGGCTGCCATTTATAAGCTATAAATTTATAAGCTATAAGCAGTCGATTAAGCTGACCCTTTACGGGGTTAACTTAATGGATTGCTCCTCTCTTCTCCCACATTGCACTGCAAGTCTTTCACGGAGGCCCACTGTTTGCGGGGCATCCAGACATTCCCATAGCGATGGAGTGGATGACTGTTGTAGCGTGTGCCACTCATCCAAATCAGTTGTTGCTGGCGGCCTTTCTTCCTTCTCCAATTCCAATTTGGCGTTGCCATCTTCCCCGAATTGCACATTCATCCAGTACGGCCTGATCCGTCGCCTTGCTGAAACAGCTCTGCCTCTGGTCATCGCCTGGTTGCAGCAGCGCATGGAGAGAGTCGAACACGAGATGATGCATCTTTGTCATCAGAAGCAGTTGATGAAAATTAACGTCGAGCAATCAATAATTCAACGCGAAGCCAACTGCTCTCGATTAAATGTTGATTAGCATTCCCCCCAGGTCAGCCTCCCTAAATTCAGCTCGGGATGATTAGAACGCCCAAATTTGGAAGTTATTCTCTATTCGTATTGAGATATCTGACACGCTTGAAAGAACATAACATAACATCAATGAAGATTTATAAAGCGCCACTTGAAGAACAGACTCATCAGTAGCGCTCCTGACCCGTCAGAAAAGACCGGCGTTCAAACAGGACAGATTTCAAGCGCTTGCGGAACAAAAGAAGGTGACAGGTTGATTAGTTCATTTCTAGAAATGTATGTTGTGCACAAGAATAGTTTACCTATGTTAACAATAGATCTGGACTTCCGCCTACACTTATATCTAGCACATTGTAGTTTTAATAATATAATTTAAACTACCTGTTAAGGTTTACCTTCAAAGGAAAGGTATCAGAGTATTACGAGATTTGAAGTGTGTGTCAAAGAAATGTGGTGTTCTGCCAAATGCACTGTTCGTGTCAAGCCAATTTTTATAAAAGGAAATGTTACTTTAAAAGAGCCAAATAAATAATCTTACGAACACGAGGTTGTTAATAGAGAATTCTAATTGTTATGGATTTGAATTCAATGATGACTAACTATCCGTTTGACACACCAGGCAGCAGGGAGGCAGAGAGGCAGGCAGGCAGGCAGGCAGGCAGGCAGGCAGGCAGGCAGTCAGGCAGGCAGGCAGGCAGGCAGGCAGGACACTACGAAAGCCCATAGGAAACTTGCGATTATTTTCATTTATCTAACGCGCTTTAGATAAACAAAATGATCGCATGTCCCCTATGAGCTTCCGTAGAACACAATAATTATTAATGTGACAAACTAACGCTTTTCTGGAATTCGATCGTAGCACTGGATAATGAAATTCACTCGCTTCCTGAATTTATTATCCGCTGCTCTGTCTCGCCAGCGCAGGTCTATACATCTTCCATGCGGCTCTTTGGAGCATGGAAATTTTTCCGCATTGATTGATTTGAATCGTATGGCCGGGGACCTTTCTCCATCTGACTGCTGTGAACTTCCGTTTTATTTGGGTAGCAATATGGCGACGACATTGCCTTCGGTGCTGTTTGACTTCCAGGAGATTGCCGCGTGCATGCATGTGGGTTGTGGAGCATGGTTGATGTACGTGGCCTCTTAGAGTTCTATGGCCTCGTACAGTTGGCCTCATAATGTTGGCCTCGTGCAGTTTTGACGACCGCACCGCAGACTGTGCGATCTTAGCCGTTCTAATTGAAGCAGTCGTCACTTTCATGTGTGCGGCTTTATTGCCAAGCCAGACTGTTTACGAGGGGATAATGGATTCGCGAAACAGGGAGGCGTTTAGGACGCGGTTCGTAGGCTTCTTGTGGGCCTGAATAATTGATAGGCCTAAGTGCTAAATACATGAAGAACATTTGCAGTGTCATGCATTGATTATAAGATGTGTAGGAAGTTATTTTTGTTTGTGTCTGAGGCTCATTGGTTTTGATTGTAAATGCTATTATTTAATTTTTATCAAATTATCATATTATTATATACGATGATTATTATTATATATTATTATATATGATTATATTATTATATATGAATTATTATATATGATTACGATGATGATGAATATTATTATTTCTATATTATTATTTTACTCGTGGTAGGTATAATTATTAGGTATTATTATTATTATTATTATTATTATTATGATCGTCGTCGTCGTCATCATCATCATCATTCATTATCATCATTATTATTATTTTATTATTATTGTTGTTGTTGTTTATTATTATTAATATTTATTATTATTATTATTATTTTACCTGAGATTGATATGAACTCTCGGGATTTAAGACATGGCCACAGAAAATGATAAATGACAAATCATCTGGGTCAGATACATCTCATCAATGGCAAAAGTGCCATGGAAGGCGACACCAATGAAGCGCTGAATCGCTATAGCAAGACTCTGGAAGAGATAACTAGTATCCTTACGTCTCCGGAAGTCTGAGTAACCGAGCGCCCTAAGAACTTAATAAAATCCAGCGCAGTGCTGTTAATGGGTCCAGGAGTCTCGAATGTCAGCGGTGTAAAATGGTGCGTTGAAAGGAGTTGATTGTACTTCGTCTTTTTCTGGCGGCAGCAAGAAATTAGCATTATCGTCTGTTTTCACTTTGTCTTCATTTGTTAGCCGGACTAAGAAAGCTAGATTGAGAGAACTTGAAATTCTCTCAGGTTAGGTGTTATAGATGCTTGAGAAACGCATAGTTTACAGTTGGCATTAAAATGCGATGGGCTGGTTGTTTAATTTAAACCGTGACCTGTCGGGGTTTGACCTAGCTTCTTCAGTGGACTGAGATTTTACTACAGTTTTCACCTGAAGTGATCATTGATCGATGCCTTGTGCATTATGATAATGGTGCTACAGAGATCATAAGATTAGAATTGTGCTGGCATTCTGTTTTGAAGATCGAATCCTTCCTTCCTTCTTGTGTTCTTTACCTTTTCATCAGTTTCATGTGTCATTCTTGTTTTCGTTCTTCCACCTTATGCACTCGCTGTCGCTACTGTTCCAGTTGCACGTCGTGGCCATTTGCATTCCACGTGTTGCAGCTTTTCTCCAGCTGAAGCATTCCACTGCCAGCTGATATCATTGTCGCATCAACGATTTGAAACACTTTATCAGAAACTCTGTCCAAGCAATTCTGTTACCTGAGTAGTTCGATGGTTTCCATGCAGTTAATGTCCAAGTCTGAGGTATGGACAAGATATAATATTGCATTGCCGATGGTGAATTAAGATGAGGGTGTAATGGACACAAATCCCCTCTCATACGTGGACGTTTTCCCCCAAATCTTGGCATACGGACAATTTTTATCTTCGTGTTTTGTAACTATCAGCTTTCTACACCGCAATTTCTTCACCCCCTCTAAATTCGAATCTTAGATCTACTCCTAATATCCTCCCTTCTCTTTTCCCCTCATAAATTGTAAATAATTCGTGAGAATGTGAGCCCCAAAGCCACAATTACAAGTCTTCCGAACATCTTTGGGAAAACAGTCTGGAAATTTTGTCCAGTTTCTGATGGCTTGTTTATGGCATGGTTAGGTAATTGCCAATTTGTTACATGCCTCAGTCGACAACCCACACATGTACCTCTGAGGCACAGTCCTGGTTTGTAGATTAAGCACAATTGCAATCCAACTATAACTGACAATCTCTTTCATTTTTGGTTTGCAAGACTAAGAAATGAATTGTCGGTTTCAGATGACATATTGAGGTGTTTACGTGACATCAATATAGCCTAAGGTGGCGGTTTAGGGTGTTCTAAAATTGGAAGCATAATAGGGCCTCTTCGATTTCAGAAAAGATTGAAAAGATCTTACTTCTAGCATTGTAGTTTCATTTTTTCAACTAAGAAGTCCGCTTCTTTGTCTCCTTCAAGTGAAAGATTGCGAAAACACGACTGGAACCAAATTTCGCTTCTCCTGTGAATTTATAGTAGATACAGACGATTTCATAGAACATTTCATACAAAAGATACAGGAAACCCGTAAAAACTGCAGCCTCAAACAGGTTCATGGGGTATTGAAATGTACAATGTGACTTGTTAGCTATTTGGCTGAGCGTTTGACTTGTAAATGCTTTGAGAGGAGGTTCTGGGACAGTGACCTTAGATGGTCACTGCTTAAGAACTATTGCAGCGGTTTACCCTCAGCTTGTTGATGTGACGCGCTTGGGTTAATTTTAGTTGTTGATGTGACCCGCTTTAAGGTAGATAACTTTTTATGAGGCGAGGTAGATAAGGCACATAATGCGAGGTAGATAAGGCAATGTAGATACTGTAAATACTGTAGATAAGGTAGTTAAGGTAGATAAGATGAGGCGAGGGCGACTGCCGACGGCCTATAAAAGGAATCGTCGGTACTCCGCCGCTGCCATACTCCGGTGGCGCCAGTTCCAAGCCTGGATAAAGGAGGAGGGCGACACTAATCATCTTCTTTATGACACAGCGTCGCTAAACAGCAACTACAATCAGTAGTCATTCGGCAGTCATCATTCTGTAGTCGTTATTCGTTATTCGTTCTTCATGAGTTACTGTTAACCTAGGCGGAGGCTTAACGTTGGAGATTGTCCACGTTGTCTAGCACCCGCAGTCGCGACTTAAGATTGCTTTATGTAGATATTAGATTAAGCGTCCGTGGTCAGTTAATAAACGTTGATACGTAAAGAATTCATTGATTCAGCCTCCTCTTATAGACACGGGAGCCTTGCCCCGTGGATTGGACTGTAGGTCGAGTGCTTGTTAGGTCATCCTGATGATCGTCGTTTGGCACTCGGGGTGTTTCCGTGACACTAAGTGCACGTCGTTACACACAACTGCCAAGCAACATCCGCTAATCCTTGCCATTATTCACTGGCGCTATATAAAAGAGAACTAATACAAGTATTTTCACAGGCCATTTTTAGTATTTGGTTTAGCAAGATTGACATTCAAATACCAGTAAGTATGTATAAGATTACCCTTGAACTTCACAATTTCTGTTGACGTTAATCATGCATCTGTTTGTTTATGACGACTTGACAGCTGTTGAACAGAAGAAGTGAGTCGTTTGATGCAAACTGTGGGTCTATATAAATAAAAGATGTGCTGCTTTCTGTAGATGTGAGATCTTCTGCGGAAAGTTTCGATCGTTCATCCTACCAGATTCATAAAAGGTGAGTTCAAGTTTGATCTTATAAGAGAGCCGTATCTTAAGCTAACCTTAAGATGAAGCCATGAATATGAAGCATTAGCAACTTTATTTTCTTAACCTATAACATACGAGGCTGGGTGGCCAGTCCTCTTCCTCACCGACTGATCTTCTCACTGACAGTGTATAGTCACACAGTGTATAGTCACTGCACTCATTTTATAGCTGAGTTTGTGGGCAACAGTGAAGCAGATATCTTAGAATACCTTTTCGTCCTGTAGGTTGACAGGCCAGCAATTTAACTACTAGACTCTCACGAACCCTTTAATCCCATCCAGTTAATTGATATTACTAAACAAAATTGATGCTGATCATATTTTTTTCTAAATTGAAACTTCTTTAAACAGAATCAGTATATGGATTTCAAATTGCTGAATGTTTGTATCAGTATGAGCAAAGGTTATTACATTGTGTCGCTGATGGCTATTTCTTATACTTTCAAATTCATACCCAGTCTGGCAACCAGATCACAAGACAATTTCTGTAGCGCCCATGTGCAAACAAAAACCAGGTATTTCGTTGCATTGCGCATATTTGACTGTCAGTATGGTCTACAATCCATCAGTATATTCGTAATTCGCCTAATTTAGAGTTAGTTAAAGACGACTGTAATCGTAATCGTAATCGTAATCGTAATCTCGAGATTTCTACAGCGCTCAACGAAAGCTAAGTTGCGGGAACCAGCTTATTCACAGGCGCTCAGTCAAAACAAAATCGATAGGCAAAAGGGTCAAGATCCAGGAGTCAGGCACTCAGACAGTCGGACGGCTACGGTGGATGATGTTTGAAATTGAAGCGAGAAGAGATATAAGAGGAAGAGGAAGAATCTGTGTTCTTTTCTGAATGATTACAACTCCAACAGCAATGTCATATGTTGAATATATGGCGAGATCGTAATCATAATGGTAAATTCGAGATTTCTACAGCGCCCAACGAAAGCTAAGTCGTGGGAACCAACTTATTCACAGGCGCTCAGTCAAAACAAAATCGATAGGCAAGCCAGCCAGCCAGGCAGGCAGACAGACAGACGGCTACGGTAGGTGATGTTTGGAATTGGATGTGCAGGCTAGGTAATAGGAAGAAGAGGAATCAGGATTGGATCTGCGGAAGAGGAGTGTTTTCAGTTTTGAGTAGAAGACCTGCGCAGAGATTGCAAGAGATGAAGTGATAGGATGTCAGATAATTGTTGTAATTCTGGCAGGAATTTATTGTAATATTCCCATATCGGCTTCATATATCCTATGTATGGGCACATGTGGGCTCATAATTAGAGATAAGAAGCCTTTATGGGAATATAGTCATACTGTGAAAAATAATAATTAGAAGTTTCTAATTATTATTATAACTCACCATTTCTTAAAATTAGGAGGCTGCTGTTGGGAAAATGACTGTAATTTGTGTTAGGCAATTTGTCTACAACAGATTGCACTAGATTATACTGAAATTGTTTTGACAGTCACCATGTATCAATTAGATTACAATTGAGAATGAAACAGAAACTTCTAAGCCATGCATATATAGCACTTATAAAAGGAGCTATATAAGTAAATGCGAGTTTATTAGATTAGATTGAAGCGCGGATCACAACTCATCATTGCTACCTCAGGTTTGAAAAAAACAAATGATAATAATGACAATGACACCGACGATGGTGGTGGTGGTGGTTGTGGTGGTGGTGGTGATGATGATGATGATGAAGATGATTATGATGATGATTATGATGATGATGATGATGGTGGTGGTGGTGGTGGTGATGATGATGATGATGGTGATGATGATGATGGTGATGGTGATAATGATGGTGACGGTGAAGATGATGATGACGATGATGATGATTTAACAAGTCTGTTCTGTTGATGCTGGTGACAGACAGAACTCCAAGACGGCCACCTGTACGTGCACCTGTGAAACGAGACCAGAGGAGGACACTTATAACGAAGAACAGGTCCAAGAAGAACCGGAAGCCGCATCATCTTGGAACGACAACAAGATCCCAGGGCACGACAAGTCTGGTAAGCCAGCCGATGAACCAGCAGACGAACCGATTGCCAAACCGCCAGCCGCACCCGCCACTGCCAGCCCCTTGCCCGAACATCCGGTCGAAGTCCCGGATCACAGCCTCAACAAGCTGACAGCAGACAAGGTCTCCGAGGTGGATGCAACTGATAAGTAAGAAGCTCACTTTCTCATAGTTACATCTAATTTAATATTTCGTATAGTCTAATCTAATCTAAATCGTTTCTTTTGTCTGACATAGGCCTAATCTAATCTAATGTGTACAGTAGTCGAGTCTAATCTAGTGTAAGTACAAAGTCTAGTCTTACCTAAACGAATCTGTAGCCTAGTCTAATCTAATTTACGTAATCTGTATACCGGTAGTCTAATCTAATATGTAGTCTAGTTTAATATAACCTGTAGTTTAGTCCAACTAATTTAATCTGTAGATTTCTGTAGTTCATGTGTATTAATGTACCGCTAAAGAGATCGGATGAAAGAGCCAAAACAGGGAGGATTTCACAGGCTGTACCGTCCTAAGATAGCACTTTCTCAGACACATATTGAAGAGGCAACAGCCGACCTCTTTCTGCCTTAGGACTTTGGGTTACATTAATTTACATTACATTTACCAGTCTTATGCCTTTTTATTTTAAGCACGTATTACGCATTTACACTTCGTTGTGTACAGAAGTGACATTAGCTATGTCTATGCCTTTCACGCCTGCATCTGCGGTTCGAATCCTGCTGCCTCACGTGAAATGTATAGTCGATTGTATAGTCGATTGTCCAGTTGAGTAACTCAATAGGAAAGTTTATCTGGTTGTTGGATTGCTTTCATAATGTTTCTGATTCAGCCTAAGAAACCTTCAACTTCAGGATCATGCCTGTGAGAAGTAATGTTTATGGAATCATATAACCAAATAAATGAGCAACTAGTTGAACATCTTACCACCTAATACCCTACTATTGTTCTATTGTCGCTGTGGTAAATGAACAAGACTATGAAACCATACCTTACAATTGTGTTTCAAGATTAGATTGCTATCAGGCGACAGATTACCATACCATATCTTACAAATTTGTTCTAACATGGAAATGATAAGAATGAATGAGCAATTAGTCAAGCACCTTACCGTCCTATATCTTACAATTATGCTCCAAGGTTGGATTGAAATATGAGCAAGGTCATCATACTATATGTTACAATGTGGTGCCAAGAATGGATTGGAAAGTGAGCGAAATTAGATACCATACCATACCTGACAACTGTAAGACAGTTTAAATATACCTCTGAAAGCATTAAATGCATTGCGGTACCTGTGTGCCGGTGTATGCACGTATCTGTCGGTCGGTCGGCGTTTGCTTATGTTAAGGCGCGTACTAGCATGCAAGCATTGGCTTAGTAATTGACCAGCGCACGCGCGCAGCCGAAGAGAGTGGGTGGATTTGCAATTAGCTAACGAGTTGTTTTCGTGTCAATGGGATGAGAACAATGGCGACTGCAGCACTACCCTCTGTACACCAACGGGCTCCACGCTAACAATGAAACCCAACGCGTTCTCAATGGAGAGGCTGCATGCGCAGATGGCACATTAGCTTAGAATAGCCTTACGCTGCTTTAGTCTATAACTGATATAGTAGGCGTTAGGTATTATTGGTTTTTGGCCGGTATTAGGCATGACGTTTCCAGAGTTGACTTAGGCCTATATCTCGATTTATTGTAACGGCCCTACCAGCTGGAGGCCCATATAGGGCCCATATCGGACCTATATCTTCTCGTCATCGTCATCATATTCCTTTTCTTTGTTTATTATTATGTTTGTGTTCGTTGACGTGATCTTAATTTTAATCATCACCATGATTATTATCAGTACTTGTGTATTTTATGATTATTATCAGTACTTGTGTATTTTATGACTATTATCAGTACTTGTGTATTTCATGATTATTGTCAGTATTTGTGTATTCCATGATTATTATCAGTACTTGTGTATTCCATGATTATTATCATTACTTTTGTATTTCATGATTATTGTCAGTATTTGTGTATTCCATGATTATTATCAGTACTTGTGTATTCCATGATTATTGTCAGTACTTGTGTATTCCATGATTATTATCAGTACTTGTGTATTCCATGATTATTGTCAGTACTTGTGTATTCCATGATTATTATCAGCACCTGTGTATTCCATGATTATTATCAGTACTTGTGTATTCCATGATTATTATCAGTACTTGTGTATTCCATGATTATTATCAGTACTTGTGTATTCCATGATTATTATCAGTACTTGTGTATTCCATGATTATTGTCAGTACTTGTGTATTCCATGATTATTATCAGTACTTGTGTATTCCATGATTATTGTCAGTACTTGTGTATTCCATGATTATTATCAGCACCTGTGTATTCCATGATTATTATCAGTACTTGTGTATTCCATGATTATTATCAGCACCTGTGTATTCCATGATTATTATCAGTACTTGTGTATTCCATGATTATTATCAGTACTTGTGTATTCCATGATTATTATCAGTACTTGTGTATTCCATGATTATTATCAGTACTTGTGTATTCCATGATCATTATCAGTACTTGTGTATTCCATGATTATTGTCAGTACTTGTGTATTCCATGATTATTATCAGTACTTGTGTATTCCATGATCATTATCAGTACTTGTGTATTCCATGATTATTGTCAGTACTTGTGTATTCCATGATCATTATCAGTACTTGTGTATTCCATGATTATTGTCAGTACTTGTGTATTCCATGATTATTGTCAGTACTTGTGTATTCCATGATTATTGTCAGTACTTGTGTATTCCATGATTATTATCAGCACCTGTGTATTCCATGATTATTATCAGTACTTGTGTATTCCATGATTATTATCAGTACTTGTGTATTCCATGATTATTATCAGTACTTGTGTATTCCATGATTATTATCAGTACTTGTGTATTCCATGATTATTATCAGTACTTGTGTATTCCATGATTATTATCAGTACTTGTGTATTTCATGATTATTATCAGTACTTGTGTATTACTGTTTAGTTGCTTTAGGATGTTCATTATCTTTGGCATTTTAATCATTTACATCATCCTGTCGCTGTCCTTGTATTCCAGTTATCATCATCACAGCCACTGTCAAGGCCGTCGTTGTAATCATCCTACTCTTCCTTTTATTGTCATCATTTTCTTTTTCTTCGTCGTCATCATCATCCTATTGATTCCTCTTCATGAATCTTTAATCTACTGTTGATGAACTGCTCGACGGATGCGAATTGCTTCGGCTGTGAATCTCTGGGGTTCGTAATAGTAAACTTTTACAGTTTCATGTAAACAAAGCTCCGCTCAACCTACGTTCAATGGAATCTATAATAATCTTTGGCTGGTTTTGTTGATGTCTCTTCTGTTTCATGCTTACAGTCAGACGGACTGTTTAGACAATAGGCCTACCGTTGGGTCGATAAAGCTCGTTTTATGTCCAACGTACATTGCAGGTTTAATTATTATTGAAAGCCTGCGGCTCTGTTTAGTTGGTCGACGCATAAATACCGTGACACTAACCACTCAGCAGGTAAGTGTGGGCCTAAATGTAAATGTTCACGTTTTTCTATAGCGACCGTATGGCCTTGACCCGCTCATTTTCTCCTAACTCAAGGCATACTTCTGGGCCACCGGGGAGACTTGGGTAGAAATATAATGGGTCAGCGCGGTGCCCAAGAGCCGTTAAGCAGGCCTTGTGCCACTCTGTTTGCTGCAATTCACTTTTCCTTGAATATGGACACCACCCAAACGAACCGCCTTCAAGTTATCTAGAAGCTGTCGCTCGTGCTGTCACAAAAACCCCTAAACACCATCACGTCACTCCTATTTCCAATCACCTAACTGGCTTAATATACCGGAACGAATAAAGTACAAAGTCCTATCACTTACCTACAGCACACTTCAACCTTCCCAACCCTTCTGTCTTCTTGGTCAGTTATTTACAATCCAACCACTACCCTCAACCTGATCTGGCTCTACCCTAACGCTTCTACGCCCTTGCGCCACCTCGTTCTTAATATTTGGAAATCGTTCCTTAGGCATAGCTGTTCCACTACACTGGAATAAACTCCCGCCAGAATTGCGACAATTATCTTATCCATCCTACGAACTCACCACCACAGCACCTCTTGAAATATCTGCACAGCTATTTCAGTCAAAACTGAAAACATCCCTCTTGCACAAATCCTATCCTAATTCCTCCTCTTCCCCTTACCTATCTTGCCCCTCCAATTCTAAACACCTTCAACCGTATAGCTATCTGACTGTCTGCCCGACCCTTGGATCTTGTCCTGACGCCTAATCTGACCCTTTCTGTTTGTGGATCTTGTTTTGACTGAGCGCCAGTGAATAAACTGGTTCCTGCAACTTAGTTACCTTTGGACACTGTAGAAATCTTGAGTTTACGATAATAATACGGTTACGACTGCAAAATGAAACATGCCTTATTTACTAAAGATGTAAGCACGTTGATGCAAATTGGTCGGGATTAGTAGCGCCATCGAACGATACGCTCCACGACGACAGGTCTCAATCTCGATGGAAAGTCGGCAGTAATGAAGTGCTTTTGCCTTAAGAGCCTCTGCCTCCATTGTCTGTAATGCTGGTAAGGAAATGGAAGCAGTAAATCTGCGTTCAAGAGGCATACAGTTCAATCTGTCATCGTAAAACCATAACGCCCTTAGAGCAGACGAAAATGGCGGTCAACCGTCAGTCCATTTACATAACAACACGTAATCGAAAAGTAATTATCCTGTTTATTCCTGTGCCCGAATGAGAATGCAAATTCGTTAATTTGTCAGCACTTTGGAGACGAAACACGTAGGACAATGATCAGCATGTCTGCATATTTGATGCTTCAGCCATAGCATGTTGACCAATCGGTTTCCAACGCAAACAAAAACCTTCCACAAGAAGCAACTGCTCTTAGTGACATTATAGTTTTGCATCGAGGCTTTGAAGGCTTTTTAGCTCTGAACAGTGCTTTTGAGAAGTTCTTAGAAAAGCACCAGGGAAAGACAGGGTGTACATTAGTGACGTTAGTGGGCCGCCAAACTTAGAACCAGTCTGAATGAGGGTGAGGCAGAATGAGATGCAGGGACAGGTAAACAGTCAGAGACAGACCTCAGGAAATGACGATTGCACATAAGTTACTCCAAGTATTGGAAACGATCGGTCATTCAGCAATGGACAGATTCTTCCCTTTGTCATTATTAGGTCTGTTAAAAGCTAAACCATGGCGTGATGAGTTCATCGCACAGGATGGCAGCCTTAACCCTAATTAGAGTCAAAAGACGAACAAAATTCAGTCAAACGTCAATGGGAAAAGTGAGTCAATGGTCATCAGTCGACGGTCATAGGTCAGAAAATGATAGACAGTCGATATACACAGAGGAACACTGTGTAGTGCTAAACGTGAAATAGACTTCATCATCGGCGTCGTTCGTCTTTCTGTTGAGGCGACTGCTGTATATAGGTCATCCGGACGACTTTAAATAGATCGCTCTTCTATACATACACATGCTTTTAGTTTCGGTCTTATTCGTAACATGCCGTGCACCAAGGTTTCAGAGACTAAGCGGAACGAGTCTCCACTCCCTGACTTCACTTTATCACTTCTTCCAGATATCAAACATCTGTAAAGTGCCGCTAAAAGAAACTCTTACTTCTGCCTGAAGCACAAATCCTACAAAAGTTAACCGCATTGTCGTTGATTCATTGGTCCATTCTGATGTTGCCTTGGAGGTCAGCTGCACTTACATTAAACTTAATGCGGAATAGCACTGATCACGCATTAAAGGACTTTTGGTCAGAAGCTGCAGAATTGGGTGAAACCTGTTCTGTTCGTCTTCAAAGCGCTGGTAAAATTCACTTAATTACAGTGGACGAACGTTTCTTAAAATTGCATTTCAGAACAACTTGATATATATATGTGTATGTGTATATATATATGTGTGTATATGTGTATATATATAGGCCAACGTTCAACCGTCCTGTGCAGGCGACGTTACATGTTTTGCCACCCAATCGTATCTTGTCCCTTTTGCATAAGACGCTTAATGCAATCGGCTGCTGTATTGAAAAATCCAAAAATTGGAGCAGAAAGGGCCCCGTGAGATTGATGGTATGTTGTCAATGGGATCGGATGGGCGACCTCTGCGACTGCGAGTGGCATAGGAATTATTCATGTCGGGTTTGTGTATGGCTCTACGGAAATTGGCTGAACAGATTAGAGCGGGAAACCGGAGCGGCTTTGACTAAGCTTTGTTGCCTGATCGGCATCGTGAGATTGGATTTGCACTCCAAATTCAGTGCAGTATTAGACCAAAACAGTGGCTGTCAGATCTTCTATCGTTGCACTGATCTGTTTCCTGTGAGATCATGTGTTTCCTGTTTCATGTCGTGCCTCTGTTTACAGTAGGCCTCAGGTGGTTCATTTGGCTTCCATGATAACAGCAACCGTCTACGAACTAGACTGATTACCTATCCTTTCCGGTTGCATCATATGACAATCATCTGCCAATTTTCACTAGTCTTTTATTAATGTACAACAAGCTTCCTCGCATTTTACAAAATGGACGTTTGGTGTACTACACAGTTGCTGTCAAAGAGGAAGCGCCCAGAGGGACCCCGTTTATAGAAGCTACTACGATAATCAATAATAATTTGGTCTCACGTGACGTGTTACAGTCATCATGTGAAATGGAGAGTTTGTGTTAGTACCCGGTTTTTGGTGAGTTTTTATATACCTAGTGTTTGAGATGGGTTTCCTTGGCTGTTTTTGGATATTGAAGACATGAAGTTTTTATAGTTCAGATTTGAACACAACTCTCGACAAAACAGATAAAGGCATATTAAGCATGTTGGAGTTTGACCACCATTGACGTGGTGTGTATGTTTGTATGTGTATGTATATATAAGAGCACTTTCATGGCGCCTTTAGGCACCTTAAAGAGCTGAAGTGTGACTATCTAACAGTTCTAAAACGGTGCGTCGTTAAGTTTAGCTGAGAACATTTCTTTTTCATCAGCTGGAACAGTTCGAATTTCCAGCGGAAGATTGTTACAGAAAGACGGTGCAATGGACGAGAAAGCTCGCTGGTACCAGACTGCTAAAGCATTTCATGTCGTGCCTAAAGCATTTGATTTTCATCTCTGCTTCCAAGGTTCGAATTCCGATGTGTCAAGCAGGGGCAGCGAAGGCTAATGAAAAGAACCTTCAACACAGTTATTAAATTCAGCTGGATACCGCCAGATCTGAGATTCGGCACCGCTGACTTGAGATCCTGAACTATGAGATCTGCCACCTAAAAGAGGAGACCCGTCACCTAAAGGGGAGACCCGTCACCTAAAAGAGGGGACCCGTCACCTAAAGAGGAGACCCGTCACCTAAAAGAGGGGACCAGTCACCTAAAGAGGAGACCCGTCACCTAAAAGAGGAGACCCGTCACCTAAAAGAGGGGACCCGTCACCTAAAGAGGAGACCCGTCACCTAAAAGAGGGGACCAGTCACCTAAAGAGGAGACCCGTCACCTAAAAGAGGGGACCCGTCACCTAAAAGAGGGGACCCGTCACCTAAAGAGGGGACCCGTCACCTAAAAGAGGGGACCCGTCACCTAAAAGAGGGGACCCGTCACCTAAAAGAGGGACCCGTCACCTAAAAGAGGGACCCGTCACCTAAAAGAGGGGACCCGTCACCTAAAAGAGGGGACCCGTCACCTGTATTCTGTTTTTGTGTTTTGCATGTTACCATACTTGGCATTTTGGTGTAAGTCTTTTGCAACATGTTATTTAATGCTTTTTTGGTAAATGTGTATTTGGTTACAATAATTATAATTAACGATGTGCTTCGTGTTTTACCCATTTATATTTTATCCAAACAGCGAAAAGCGCGTATCGGTCATAGAACCAGATAGGCTTACGTTTTAGAATTGCAAAATTTTGAGCTAGCTGCTCTGGATAAGCAATATAACCAATGCTTCATCTCTGGACCATGCCCTTCAAGAACTGCTGAAAGAGATCTCTAGGTCAATAAAAGGTCACTTTACCTTGATGTTAGCAGCTCAAGCGATGCATTATATTGATTTAATGTATTGATGTACACTGGCGTTCTTTTCAAAGTAGGCTACCTCAGTAGTGCAAGTTTAACTGGCGACACGAACCTGGCTTCCAGCTTCCTTATTACCTGCGACGCCTGTCTCCATTTCCAGCTATTGCCAGTCTAAATACACAACCGTAGCGTGCGTGGATCTGTAGGCGGATCTGCGCCGGATACGACCTCCGTACTTGCCCGCATCGAGGGAGGTAAGGTAGGTTTGCCCGGCACTTATCTGGTCCTCGCCTCCGCTCCGAAGGCATTTCGTTGTTTGCCGGTATTTATGAACGTTTTTGTACGGAATGGACGAGTCTCTAAACGACGCAAAGGACAACCGTTGCGTGTCGTATTATAAATTTCCATGCATTGATGCCATACTATTTGTGCTATAGCTGGGGCTGCGAAGGCGGTGCATGCGGTAGAAACGGCGAAGATGTCGGCTGCTGGTGCAGACAAATGCAACGGTGACGTGTTTATTACGTCGCATGAAAGAAATTCGCCTTCTGTTTACGGTGCCTCCTGGTGGCGACGTGCTGCGTCTTGTAAAGGGAATTGTCCGTTATGACTAACGACGACTGCGTTCGCTGAGGTCGGCTTTTCTCGAACGATCTCCTTTGCGTCTTATTGCAAACTGGGCAGAGAAAAACGACTTGCGAGGCTTGCGAGTCGTCGTAGGACTGGTTTCAGGGTATTTTTAAAGAGCTTTTTGTTTCACTGTACAAATCCAAAATTTCGAGCGACAAAATCGGCATTTAGTAGAGTATTTGGTGCGAAAATGTGTACAAAGTTTGAAAAATTGTCTTCACAACTCCACATTTCGGTTTATGAAATGTGCTAAAGGCCATTACTGCGCGCTAAAATTGCCCTGCGTGGGTTCTACTGTATATGGAGTTGTGGCATGTGACGAGTTTAGCCCACACCCCACACTTTATAGCATAATTTTATTTCACGGGGTGATGATCGAAATCAAGATATTCAGTTGCGTACGCGACTTTTTAATCAGGGGGTCCAGTACTTGGATGAAAATTGAGGGTGTATGAGAGCGACTAGGTATCTTTCGAGCGTCGTAAGCTCCCCATCGGGGTCTTTGGCGGAGCCCCAGAAGCCAATGCACATTGAGGCATTTAGTATGATATTGAGCACATAAGGGGTTCAGTACCTGATTGAAAATTGAGAGGCTGTGAGGCAGTGAGCACTGATGAGGCGAAAAGACGAATAGAGGGTTTGAGAAGCGTGTTAAACTCCCCAGGTGGGTCCGGGGTTCCCCATCGGAAGAAAATGCTTTCGCCGAAATAAACAGGCCAGAAATCGAACATGTGAAATCGGCTTGGAAAATACTTTTTATTTATGATAATGTTGAAGAGCAAAGTAAAAAGTCATCGATCGGAGGGTGAAGGATCTAGATAAATTCCAAGGTTGATGGTCTTGGCCTGAGAGGGATTCGGACCCAAGGACTCTCGGCCAGGTACGCCACTTAAGATAATTACAATCATCATGAGGACAATAACAATAATAGTAATTCTTCAGTCATTTCTTCTTGGCTTCTTCATCGCTAATTACACTTGATACTGCTAATTCTGCTTCTAAGCCGAAACCTCGTTTTCCACGGTTCTCCCACATGCCTCAGTACATGCTTGACCAACTTTATTGGCTGCCTATTTCATCCCGTTTTCAGTTGAACGTTCTTCTGTGGTAGCAAGAGCGCGTTGGGGCTGTCAGATGTCTTTGTGACTTCCAAGCTTCGGCCGCACACTGTTCTAATCGCTCATCTGACTGCAAGGATCTGTTTCGTCCGTGGACTGTGCCTTCCATGGTGCAGCATAGGGCTTTCGCGGTGGTGAATATGTCATGTTGAAACAGTCTTCCACCTAGTGTTGGATCTCAGGTGGCTGTGGGAGGTAGGACTTTAGCAAGTCGTTGACTTAAAACTGCTTATTTCTTCGGGGGCTGTTATGCTGGGAACGCCCCAGAGTAAGTTGTTTGTAAGATGCATCATATAAATTGAAATTACAACACAGTACAATACAAGCTTGTTATAACGCTGTCTTTGGAAACCATGTATTAGAATTCGCATTATAATGAAGCATGTTATAACGAGTCTTCTGAGTATTATTATTATTATTATTATTATTAATTATTAATTAGCAACTTCCCTAGCGCTGGTGAATAATGCGCAAGGCATCAACCAATGACATGTAAATACCAGAGAGTCAGTCCACTGAAGCTAATACATGTAACCGTCCTTTCTCGAGTTGTTCCCATGTCTGTATCTAATTATTAGTTGAGGCTCTTGCAGTCGCGTGCTTGTGGCTGATTAGTGTGAAGCCTTCTAAATGGGTTTTCTCACTTACTTTGGAAGCAGTCTTAAGCTTCTGACAAACATATACTGTACTTCAAACAGTAACTCCAGAATTCAATAACAGTTAAACCATTCAAAAACAAACCATAGTTACTACAGAAAACAACATTTACATTTAAACGTGTTATTATCCAGGTTTGACTAGCATCCTTAAACAAAAACAAAACACTTGGTGTCTAATCTGTCCATGATACATCTCTAAACGCTTGTCGTGTGACAATGCTTCTATTCTAAATGATGTACTGAATTCTCTGTATGCTCGAATGTTCCATCCCTAAAGACTAAATACAACATTTGATGTCTACTTGATGTGTTTTGATGTTATGTAGTAGCAGAGTCTCTATAAGTGTTACATCTGATACCAAATAACTGCTTTGAATTTCGTCTTTTTCCATGTGCATGGGCAAGTTTTAAAGGATCACAATTAAGAGTGCCTTGATGTCCTCAGCTTATTCTTTGCAACTTGAAACAGAGTGCAACAATTAAAGAGACTACAAAATATCAACTAGCATATATTACCTATCAGAATCTTTTTTTTATTTTTCAGAGTTGAAGGAAGCTGGGGTCATGGGAGGTGTGTAGTTTTTTCATTTTTTACTGCATCTTAAAATCACCTTCTGATAATTTATTCATGTTATTTCTGCATTCTTTTATTTTGTATTGTGCTTTGGCACCACTACCTGATGACAGGTATCAATTAAGCATCATGTAAGTGCTAAGCTACTAACTGTGACCAAAAGGCCTGCACAGTAAACCTCTCAGTAAACCCACACATTCCAAATCACAAACAAGTGTTCAACCAATCAGTTATTATTGTTGTTATTAATACCATTGTAATTGTATTGTAACTAGTATTATGTAAAAACTATCCCTTAGTGAAACAAACTCAGTAATCTGAATGTACCGGTATATCGTATGTAGATGTAACAAAACTCAGTGAACAAAACAGTGTCGGATAGCATAGGTTTGTGGAGAGATTAGAGCGATAAGACTTCATTATTAGCCCAAAATTAGTTCAGCTATGGGAAATGAATTCATTATGACAGGGCCTTATTATAAAGTGGTTATTGATATGACTTCCAAAGATAGCATTGTAACCTATAACGAGTTTCCAATGTACTCTGTAATTGCAATTGTTTAATTAGTTAAAGTGGGTAATTAACAAAGAATGAAAGTACTGTTAGTAACTGTCAATGAGTGATGCACATGTTTGTATAATTCATATCCTCAAGTTCTAATCTCTACCCGTAATCGAATCTAATCTGATAAATCTTTGCAGTATCAAATGCAACATGTATCTGTTGTTAGGAGGCTCTTCCCTTCAGACAGAGTTTTTCCAACTTGGGCTCAATTTTTTGGACACGAATTATTTTGGGGTGCCTGTATATTTGTGTGTATGTTTCAGTGTGCTTACATGTGTGTAACTGTAACACGACCGACCACGGCCACACACTGCGCGTACATTCTTCAATGTATGTGTGTGTGCTTGTATGCTTAATTTTTTACAGTGTGTCTGCTTATTTGTGTATGTGTACGTGCGTGTATGTTTCTGGATGGTTTTGGTTTGTGTCTTCGTGAGTGGATAATTGAGTGGTCTTAGGTTTTGGGTGACCTATTGGCAGTTTTATGGATGCTCACCCGTCTGTTCTCGTTGCCTCTTTATTTATTCTTCTGTTTCCTTCCGATTCAACTTTGACCCCAACATCAGTTATAGTTTACGCATGTATGTTGACTGACACTATGGGTGCATGTCCATGTTTGCATATAAATACATATATATATATGTTGATGTATATATGAATAAAGTACATCTTATGTATACATATATGTATATACAGTATCATAAAAGTATATACCTATATATCTATGTATGCCTTTGAGTGTGCACATGTATATATGCATGTGCATATGAATTTGCATGTATGTATATATGCATGTGCATGTAATTTTGTTGTGTATGTATGTGAGCAATTATATGGCATGTTTTAAGAACCATCCTGCTTTTCCAGTCACTTTCTGTGTACCGGTATATATATGTATGTGTTTGTATGTATGCATATTTATGCTTATGCAAGCATATATATATATATATATATATATATATATATATATATATATATATATATATATATATATATATATATATATATATATATATATATATATATATATATATATATATATATATATATATATATATATATATATATATATATATATATATATATATATATATATATATATATATATATATATATATATATATATATATGTAAGTGTATGCACTCTATATGACCGTTTTTGAGAAACCCTCTCAAAGTCTGAAAATTCGAAAATAAGTTAAATAGTGCATCGGGTTGTGCTGAAAGTGTTGAATATTTGTGTAAAAACTATTTCAGGCCTATTTTATGCATAACGGCCATCTTTTGAGTCGATTTATCTCATGCTGGCTTTTCCGACATTGTGACGGTTTTCTCAGGCACGGTCACATGTCTGTCTGTATGTATACGTGCTTGTGCATGTTTGTTTGTGCGTATGTATGGTGGCGTTTATGTGGCGCCGTTTAAGAATCATTCTTTTAATTTTTGCAGTCGTTTTCCCTGGAAAAGCCTGCCCGAACGAATGTGCTACCGTGAGCCGTGTACATCGGATAGAGATTGTTGCTTGCGCTTTAACATCTGCGATCGGTCGGCGCACGTCTGCGTCGACTGTTGGTACGGCAGCTCATGCATGACGGAGAGAGACTGCTGCTTTAAGTATCCTCACTGCCAGCTGCCGCAGTTCCCCTCAGACAAAGCCATCGGCAAGTGTATCGGCATCAAGTGAAGAAATCTCGTCGACGGTCGATCGCTGCTGCGACAATAATATTGTTTCTCAATTCGTTTCTTTGTTCTTGTTCAATCTCCGTAGTTATCTAGAATCATTTTTCTTGCATGTTTCTGTGTCACCGGGGTTGGCCACGTATCGGGTCTGGTCGAGTTTTGACCAGGGTGCAATTTGTAGGGTGGAAAGGGAAACCTCTTCTCTACCTTTGGTTCGTTGAAGATTGCTTTGTAGTTGAAAATGAAGGAACTTTTAACTGGTCAAGACTATCTCCCACTGAAAGTCAATTTATAATGGAAAAGGAGGGAACTTCCTCCAAACAGGTCGAGACCGTTGCCCATTAAATAAACGTTTTGAAATTTCCTTAGACATTTTACTCCTTCCTTTAAGTCTGTCCTCCTCCTCCTCCTACTCCTACTCCTCCTCCTCCTCCTCCTTCTCCTCCTTCTGCTCCTCCTCCTGCTCCTCCTCCTCCTGCTCCTCTTCCTCCTCCTACTCCTCCTCCTCCACTACTGTTGGCAACCACAAACTGCACGCTGGTTTTTACAAGATCTTCTAAGTTTGGGTTGATAAAATATAACAACTTTAGGTAATAATTCCAGTATGTTGAAAGTGGGAACTTGAGCGACCGATATCAGAAACAAAAATGATTATTTCAGTTTTAAAATCCGGTTCTTTTTATGGCCTAGAATGAGTAAAATCCAAATTTTAAGAGTTCGTTTAAAAATGGGTTAGACGACGTTGACCTTGTTGGAATATGATTGTGTTTCAGAGCGTCTTATTCTGCAGAGTAAGAATAAGTTTCAACGTATATCTCAACTGAACTTTTGCTTTAGATCTCGTTGGCACTGTGATTTCTGCTGCTGAAAAATTTTGTCACATTTTAGCATAACCTGTTTGGAACGACATTTAATGGATCTTAAAATAATTTATTTTTCGAAATTGTGAAGTTTGAGTTTGTTGGTGAAACTTGTATGATGCATTTCTAGTAAAGTGTTGTTAGCCTAAGACTGGTTTGTGTCTGTGTTTCTGAACATTTATGTAGTGCTCTTTACGAACTTCTCAGAGGTGTGCATTTTTGGCATGGAATATTTTTCCAGATGCCCTGTGCTTTGTCTACTTGCCATTATTTTGTTGTTTATTGTGCTTTTTTCATTTGCACAGAAAATCATTGGCTTACAGCTTTAGCCTCAAGGGGGTTCGTTAACATCTTTTTCTTATGAATGGTATAATGTAACATAAGCGCAGAATTATTTGCAGAATATTTAGTTAAAGAAAATAGCACAACAGCTTTCAGAAGTGATCGTTGATCAATGGAATTTCATTTTGGCTCATTGCCAACATGCATCTTGAAGCACTCCTAAAAGTAATGTCTGTTAACCGCAGACACTAGTAAGTAAAACAAATGCTTTAAGACATAAACTGTCAGTCAGTATCAAACCATGTTTTGTCTAATTTACTTTATAAGGCCACAACAATATTTGGCTCAAGGCCATGGTGCTTTTTTACTTGATGTCTATAAGCGTCCACACTGCATTAGTATTCCTTGTATCTTGAAATTACATTTAAGCACAGAGGGAATACTGCAGTGTCAAAGGGAAAACTTGAAAGAGTCTGCTAACATAGTCGCCCTATTCCTATGTTATAAATACAGTGCAAATCGTTAAACACGAAATGCAGGGGACTAGAGTGAACAATTCCTGTTAACCGAACTTCGTGGTTTTCTGTAAAATCCAGTTTTTAAATTTTTAATATAGGCCTACCAGGTAAGCAGATTCTATATCCAGTACACGACAACCGGTAGTTGGGTATAGCCCCGCAATAGAGTAAACGCATTCAAACAAACTACACGAATTTATCTCATTCTTCCCTGCATGGTAACTAATTTGAAAGATAATATAAGAAAGATAAACTTGTAACAATTTAAAGATGTTGCTTTAAATTTTGATCTATATTAAGTATTTTCCCATGAATAAAAAATATAATCATTGATGCAGAGAGCTGGCCAGGTTTTAAATGTTGGAACAAAATAAACCGTTGCATAATGGATAAACGGAGTCAGGTGTTGAAAACAAAACAACATTTCGTGTTATCCAAGGTTTTGAATTGCATTTTTTCCGCGAGACCGAGAAAATTTTTTCATGTTAAACGATATTTCGTGTTATCAGTATCACGATAAAGGAACTAATTTAGGCCTACATTTAAAAAAAACATTGATAATTGAACGGACTAAGCATCCTTTTCATGTAAACCAAAATTTTGTGTTAAAAATTTTCGTCTTAGGCGTTTTGAAAACTGTATGTAGATAACGACGTTATCAATGTGCTGTGAGACTATCAACAATGTTACCTAGGAGGACTAAATGGTAACTTTAGCTGACATAGTGATAGAGGCTTATAAGATATACAGAAATATGTGGCATTGGCGGATCCAGGTGTTGAGAAAAGGGGCAATTTTAAAATGTTGAATCCTATATGTTGGAAAATTAAATTTTTGATGACATTTTCACCTTTTCTAGTCCTTGCCACTTTAGAGCTGATTTCAAAGTTTCACGTGAATAATTTTATGACCTTTTTGTGAGTCATCCATCTTTTTCTGCTTTCTTTCCTCTTAATTTCTTGACTAATCCTTTGTCTCAGTCTTTAACAGTATTATCACACAAGTTTTTTTAAATTTAATATTTTTGTGGGTAAACTTCTTTAAAGCCGGTTTGGGTTTGGCCTCCTAAACTCAAACTGGTGCATAACCGGATTTCATCCTGCCTGGATCCGCCCTTGATGAGTAGTTACCTTAACCTGACCCCACAACCCCAATGCTGTGCAGTTGTACAGAGAATTTGGGTGGGGAACCTTGGGGTGGTATGCTGATCAAGTGGTAACTCGTTGGCTTCTCACCTCACCAGAGGTGGCAGATTCATCTTTGTGTCTGGGGTTCGAGTCACAGTATGTCATGTGAAATTGACCATTGTAACCATGTAAGCCATGTTACTCATGAGAAACGTTTGTCTAGTTGTTGCCTGTGCCTCAGCCGAAAGATCCTCCAACCGCAAGATGACACATCTAACAACCGGTGCTTAATGAAAGAGCAATTACCTTACCTTACCTTATTGTTCTGTGTAAGCATAACGCTTGGTAAGTGATATCTGTTAATTGCAGACTCTAGTGTGTCTAAGCATTTTAGGCAAATGATCTGGTATATATGTCTGCATGTGTCTGAACATTTATATAGCGTCTTTTAAGAATCTTTCAGAGGCACTGAATAAGAAATGGTGATTAACAGCTTTTGAGAGTTTTCAAAAGGTGCTACATAAATTCTCAGATACGTTAAGAGCGATCATTGAGTTTATGTATGTGAAGTTTTCAGACATTGTGACCCATGTGCTGTAAAAGGCCACATCAATGCCTGGTTTTAATCATTTTTAATGTGTTACATACTGGAGTTTTCTAACTACAGTAACGTCCGCTGTGCGCGTACATAAGTGTTGAAACTGTGAAGTTGGTTGCCTAGTACATGACTGATCTGTTTAGTGCTGCAACGGCTCCTCTGCTCCTTCTATCTCTTCTGACAACCGGACATTGTTCTTAACATGGTATCTTTGGACAACCCTCTGACTTGACGCAGCGCTTGTGAATAAGCTCTTAAATATTGTGCCCTGGTGCTCTGCGCTTAGCGTTTAATTAATACTTTAGAAATTCTAAAGATTACGATTACGATACGTAATCTAATCATCAAGCGTTTATTGTATATTACTTGTTACGTACTATGCTTAATACGTATTATTACTCATTACATTTCACTTTTGTTCATGTTTTTTGCATCCAACATGCGTCTTTGATTCCTTCCCTGAGAGGTGTGGATTCTCTCAAAGAAAATTACTACACCTTAAAGGGCGTATATATGTAAACGATTACTGCATTTACAGTTTTATAGAAACATTCGAAGAGCTACAGTTGAGAGTTATGGCCAGCATCAGTAGCCAAAGTCTAATCCGAGGACTTCTGCAGTGCCGTTGTCATATTGGACGAGGCATTCATTACCTGACGGTTCCTTCAAAGTGAAACTGCAGTCCCAATAGCATCATCTGTTGATGAAGTCCAGTCAAAATTCGTTTCGAGCCTTCCTTTCACTTCTGCAGCTGTTGTCAAGCCATATGTAGGCCCACTTACTTATGTAATGACATGCATGCATAACTAACCTACATATACTTACATACATGACTATACATTTGAACTGACCATTGTGCATTATGATAAGGGCTCTGTAGAAGTTATTATATCACAAAATACATGCCTACATACAATACATGCATGAAGAGACAGTAGAACCCATCTCCTCGTTGCATTGTGTGTAGGGGTAGTCCGAACCAGTGTCCATTCGTCCACCTTCCTCTACACAACTCACAGACACTGCAGCCGATGAATCCAAGCATCCAGCAATCCCAAGACCACGCCACACTGGACTAGAACTATATTCAGCGGCGGATTCAAATTTGAATGAGAAATAAATTTTGGAATCTGTGGCATAATAAACATTTATTAACATGTCAACCGCCAAGACTTTAAAGGGGATGTAGGCCTACGTCCATTGCGCCCCCTTCCGAATTTTCCTTTATATCACTGATAAAGTCTTGAAACGAACGAGCGATTTTCGAATAGGCTAACCCCAACTTACTATTTAAAAAAAATTGAGGTGAAGCGTTTGATCTATCAAGTCGAACTGACACGAATATTTGGATATCAGCACCTTAAAAGATGTAATCTACATGCATAAATACACCCGCATACACACATATCGAGTCCCCGTGGAGTAGGCCTACTTATGGTGTCGATGTCCTGATTAGATATGGCCCCATATAGAACCCAGATGGTTTGCGCATATAGAATGCATATCGGGTGTCGGGTGGATTCAGGGATCCAATATGTGTGTATGCCCATATGGTTACTATATTGTGGGCACGTTTACCGCTCGGCCAAAGTCAACGAGACCACAATTCCACCTCAGATAGCCTCATGTCGTGTATTGGATTTTAAAAAGCACTCGTAGGCCTATCACTTATAACTTCGAGATTACGCACAATACGATTTGTGTCGATTTAACATATATGATGGGCACAGGATTCAAACCCAAGTCGCAGAGATGAAAAGCCGACACTTAGTTCCTCGCCTATCGTGCTAACACTTTTTTATCGATGCTGTGTCAGAGGCAAAGACGATTAGCGTCGCCCTTCTCCTTTATCCAGGCTTGGGACTGGCACCACCCAAGTACGGCAATGGAGGAGTTAGCCGTGCCAATATAAACGAGGCCACCGTAGCAAGCATCGACGCACTGAGCATGTGTACGTTATGACCTGAGGACTTCTCAGGGTCTCTAATATTGAGTTAATAAAAGAACTGTATTGGCAATTACCCTCTGTCCCTCACCCCTAACTGCGAGTTTCGAACCCGTACACTTCACGGCACAATCGTAGGCCTAATGGTAATCGTAAACTCAAGATTTCTGTAGCGCCCAGGTATAAGTAGCGGGAACCAGCTTATTCGCAGGCGCTCAGTCAAAAGAAAATCGATAGGCAGGCATGGTCAGCTTTGGTTCCGGGTCAAGATCCAAGGGCCAGGCTGGCTACGGTGAATGGTGTTTAGAATAGGAGCGGCAAATGGATTGTAGCAGTCTAGTTTAGTACGAACAATGGAAGTGGTGAAGTGGTGATGGTAGATGCAGGTGAAATCAAGCGGGGGGTCTGCGGAGATCACGAATATGCACGCAATACGAGCGCGAAAGATATGATCAAGAAAGCTGAGGTTTTGGTCGAAGATCACACCTAAGTTGCGAACAGAAGAATTTGTATTAACGGTATGGGTGAATGCAGAGTCCAGGTTGATGGAGATAGCAAGGTCGGGAATTTTCTAAGCTAATAAATATAACAGGTTCAATTAGGTCTACAAGAGATTATAGCCTATGTTATCCACGAAGAGATTTGGGTAACCACACAAAGAAGATGATCTACGGAGTCGTTGAAACAATTCGGAGAAAAAGAGGTGAATAGCTGAGTAGCGTCATCATATAGATGATGGTCAACTGAGGATGCAACTGAGTGAACTGCTTGAGACACGGTAGCCGATTGGATAGAGCGCTTGACTTGTAACACGGAGAATGCGGATTCTAGCCTCCTCTGAGGTGATTACTCTAGGCTTACTGGGACCTTGAGCAAGTCTTTCACTTACCACTGCTTAGCGCCACCGATTGATGTTTTAGTAGATAGTGGTGCGTTATAAATGCATAGATACTGATAAACAATTAATAATAAAGAATAAACAGAAGAGGTCCAAGAACAGAGCAGCATAGTGGAACTGCGCAACTGAGAAGGCATGAATGGGATGAGGCTTTAGATGTTTTAGCAGCGAAAGAGCGGGGGGAGAGATAGGATTGTAGGCTATCCAGAGGAGAGCAGTGTCAGTAAAACCAAATCAGGTAGAAAGTCTTCGGTATAGGATGTTGATATCAATGATATGTAGAAGCGGCAGTCACCCGTGACGTAGAAACGACAGTAGGCCTGTGTTTACTAGTGTTGAGAGAAATGGGAAGGCGGTGGATTTTGGATAGGCTATTGGTGGGGGTAAGATTTCTGGAATCAGTGGAACTTTGCCCTCGAATCGTAATCGTAATCCCGAGATTTTTACAGGGCCCAACGAAAGCCACGTCACGGGGACCAGCTTATTCACATGGAAGGCCCGAGGACAGATAGACAGAGGGACTTCAGACAAGTGATAATTGGTGAACAATAGGGAGGAGGAACAGATCGAAAATTTGGAGAATTCCGATTCGAGGGAGATCGCTCAAGAGGCGAAGTGCAGTTTAGGATTTGGATCCTCCGCTACCGATTTTAATCGACCCTGCTGAGCCCGGCCCAATCTTTGACTAATTCGCTTATTTGCTTTAGAATGAATTTGTGCCGAACGAGCTTTGTGTATAAACAGCTTTTTCGGTTTAGCTTTTCATGGCGCTTATAGGGAATGCTGGGATGCGCGGGTCTAGTGGATAGCGAGCTGATGTTAAGCATAGGCGTGGCATATCTTATGAATATTAAAATATTTATAGATCATAAATATTGAGCGCGTGATTGTCAAGGGTTATCCGTAAGACTGTCGCGTTTGTTATTTTAATTTTACCTGGTATGTGAACGAGGTGATACAGTTTAAAGTAGATTATCGTCGTTTATATTTGTAACTGTTTCCACAATATTCGAATTATACAGTTTAACATAAGCCAGTAATAGTTGATTTATTTCGGTTAATGTTTATCTAGTGATCAACTCATTTCATCGATCACTGTCGCCTTCTTACACACTCAGTACTTAAATCACTTTTGCGTACATCAGTCGGTGAGCTTACAGATTGGCAGCCCGACTGAATACTGGCATGTACGGCTACAGTGGTAGCGTGTCACGCTTGTGTCTGAGATAGTCGGATTGCTTCCTGATTATGACTATAATTTCAGATATTTGTATCTGAAGTAGCATATATTTTTAACAGTTCCCAATATATGCAAACATATTTCAAAGATTTGATCTCGACTTTAACATTACTCGTGCATGTATGGTAAATTGTAGTACACCTTACGTTACTTATGAACAAACTTTTATTGAGTAGGGCCGGTGTATACACACTAGAAGTGCAACCAGACTTAGTGTATTAATAGAGTTTGTTAAAGGACCTCTTGAAGCCACGGTAACACACATACTGCCATCTAATGTAAGTTTAAAATGAACAGTCTGTTCTCACAAAAACTTGTTTGATCATTTGGTTAGCTGTGAAGACTTGACTTTTAATGATGGCCGGCTGTCTCGATAAGTGCACCTGTCCTGATTGGGAGATCTGGAATGTCGTCAGAGACCGGAGGAACTTTGTTGCTTCAGTTACAGCAGGTGCTTTGGTGTGTGCTTTGCATTTTCTCAAACATTAATTTTTAGTCAAGCACAGCTAATAATGATTATAAATAAAGAAGCTGTCAACATTGCTCCTGTGGGCTTTAAATCAGTTCACTTCTCACTAGTCACTAGTAAATGGGCAACTTTATAGTTAATTCTGTAGTTTTTTGACACTGTGTTGCTTTTTTCTATGCATCTTTTTATGTTTTTGGAGCAGTTCAGCGTTGGCTGGTGGATCGTTATAGATGCTGCTGTCATGTATCCGAGCCAACAGGACTTCCATCATGCATGTCACACGATCGGCGTTTTTGTGACTGTAGCACTTTTCATGTTAGTTGTTTAAATACAGTGGATTTCATAGTCAGAGGCAAAAATTTCTGCATTTTGGGGAACTTCTTAAAGCTGATTAAGATGTTCTAATTTAAGGCTCTGTATAATGTCCATGTACATGTTTATGTATGCTTTGTTATGGTTGCCCTAACATTCACTTAGGAATGGGTTGCTTATGACTTACAAATTCTTGAGCCTTCTGCTACTTACGGTCCTGCAGTGGCTGAAAACCTTCTTATCTGATGCTGCTTTGGTGTTGTTAGTTCAGAAGTGCTTGTGGGATGTTCCCTTGAAGTGCCGCTACATAAATACCCATTTAGTTTACGTACATTAGCGTATATATGTTATACAAATTAATAGATAGCACATATATACATATGCTAGTACATGCAAACATACATACATATCCCCCTGCAGATTACAGTTTTTGATTGCGGTTTTACTTGAAGCAAACATCAGCATGAATTGTTGCATGGTGCATTTTGATAAGACTGTATGAGTCATCAGATTAGATTAGATTATGTACATAAAAATATATATCCATACATTATCGCTTTTTAATTCAGTTTGTTCTCACTTAAAATGTAGTATTCTTGAAATGTTCTTACTAGGATAAATTCAGTGTCAAATAGTGCAATCAGAGGTGACAATTACGTCGAAGGATGTTTTGGACAGGCAGGTTAGTTGTAACTGATCAACAAGTTAATTGCAGCATCAACTCAGATGTTTCGGTTGAATTTTTTCAGTTTTATTATTATTGAACAGACATTTGTTACTTAAACAAAACTATGCACATAATGCAAATATTTTTCTCAGATTAAATTTTGCTCATGGTCCAAAACTTGGGCAGTTGTTAAGACGGTGCCTGTTTACCACTGAGTTTGTGTTTCCTTCCGAATTCATCTTGTATGTATATATTTATTTATTTAAGTATGTAAACAATTATGTAGCGGCCGTTAGCACCCCTAAAAAGTACCTCGCGTGAAATTTGTTGACATTGTGCAAAAGCAAAGTTTTGCATTGCGAGATAGTTTATTCTACAGCTTTGAAGAAACATTAATAACCTGCTTTCATATTTGAACTGATAGTTCTTTGATTTTTTTCTAATTTTATTCTAAGTAATTAGAATTACCTACAAACCTTCACGTAACACACATCTTTATGAGACATATTCTTATGAAACGTGGTCAGAGATGTAGATCCCATATTTAATACATCCTTGAAACATAGCCTTATTATAACATGATATCTTTATGGTTCTTGATGTGGCTTCCAACGCCAGTGTAACAACAACGCTTCACTGTCTTTTCTTATCTCTGCTTGTCAACTTTTCTCTGCTTGACACAAATATATCCCACTTATGTACATGCCTTGGTTTCTTCTGTGTTAGGATCACGAGTTTGGTTTTTCCTGGGGTTCATACTCAGCTTTGGATCGCTGATCGCTGCATCGGGAGTGTTGTTTGGTGTGTACGTTGTACCTGGTAAGTTTAACAAGAAATTCGTTTTTTGTGAAGTGGGAAATGAAGTAAATGGCTTATTTATTATTTACAGTAGATTTAGTGCTGGTTCATTCATTGATGGCTAATGGTGGATTCCTATTGGAGATTCGACCTAGCTTCAACAACAGATCGTGATTTTTGATTGCGAATTCATTTTAAGTGACCACCAACTGATGCGCTGGGCTTTATGATAGTGGTGCTGTGGAAGTCATTAGATTAGATTAAATTAAATGCAAATGTTGCACTATGTTTGGCACCACTTGATCGCATCAGCTCTGCAAATACGCTAGGAGTAGCTGCTACTTGCCATGTAACTTAATGCATAACTTTTATATGGCACCCCTTCCAGATACCTGCTCAGAGCTGCTCCCAACCCAGATTGACAAAAGAGAAAAGTCTAATTTAGGGCAAAGGGTGCCACTACCATCTCCTTGAATCTCAGGCAAAGTTCAACATTACATTATAATGTAATGCAGTCATTATAATTCATAATTTATAGTTATTACACTACTTTACAATGGAGCAGTTATTGTCTTAGTGTAATGCACAGCTTAAGTTTGAAAACTGTGTTTTATTGGTTTATATAATATTAACTACATATGATCGTACTATAGGCAATGATTTGTGGCTCTCAACTGCATGTATCTAGAAATGTGTCTCTTTGTATAGTCGTCTTTTGTAGACAGTTGAATCCGATCAGTCAGTCGTATCAACCTCTTGGTGATTGTTAATTTGGGTAATTGGTAATAGCCTTAAGGATCATGTCTCTGAGGACTGTGTTATATATGATCAATTGCCTGATTTTACCTTATATTACCTTATTACCTCACCTTATTTTACAGTTCTTGTCTTATATTTTTATTATATACATTAGTTAATACTAATTGTTGTATTTGATATAGGTAAACAGCCAAACTGGCCTGGCATTGCTCTTTTCCTCCAGAATGCATTAATATTTTTTGGGTAAGTTCAGCAGAATTCAATCATTTTCATTTTGATTTAGTTTAATGAACCTGCCTGCTGAAAGATAAAAGTCTGCACGATAATACATTTACATAACATATGCTGCTAACTAATAACTTTAATACCTATAGTAAAAGTAGGATATACTGGAATATTATACATATATAAATATATATGTATATGATACCGCTAATAACTGTGATATCTTTAGTAGAGTATGCAGGCATATAATATGTGTATGTATTTATGTATATATATATATATATATATATATATTTATACATTATATACAAAGTATACAGTACACAATGACACTATGTTAGTGTATGTACACTGGAAGCTTCTTATACTATGCATTGGAATGTGTGGTCTGAATTCAGGTTTAGAACACAGCTTTAATGCAGTTCAGGCTTGGAACGCAAGTCTTAACACAATATTGTTATAACACACTACTTGATCTGAATCAAGTGCTATGTGAAGGTTCTAATATATGCAGGATGCATTCTGTGGTTGCTAGTAGTGTGAGGAAAGACACTTTTAGCCGGAGTGAAATGTTTGCAAAATATGTATCTTGGGTGGGAGATAATCTGAACCAATGGGGCATTTCCTCCCTTCAGATTGCACCCTGAATGTATGTGTCTGGCTATTTATATAGAGCTTTAAAGAAAATTGCAAAGGTGCTGAAACATTGCTGTCTAGGAGATCTAAAGAGGTGGGACTTAGACGGATAGATAGACTTCGATAGGGTGGAAAGGTTTCTTGACTTGTGGAAGACAGTGTATGAATAGGTAATGTAGATACATAGTTTCCTAACATTCTCTTGGTTTATGTCTTGCAGGGGCCTTATTTTCAAGTTTGGAAGAACAGAAGAACAATGGGGTTAAAACTTGTTGACTGCTAAGCAACTGCTTGAGTGACATGCTGCAGAATAGACACAGAAATTACTTTAAAAATCTGTGCTACCTACAGCTTGTTGCAGAAACTTACGTGTTTATACAATGTAATAATTATTAATGTGATATTACTTTATTTCTGACCCATATTAAATCTCTGCATAATGTACAGTGCACCTTTCGTAATTTTTTTTCATTTGAAACGTTACTGGTTAAGTAATTCAGTTTTGCACCTGGGATCAAACCCTGAATGTAGTGATGGAGTCACTGTGATTTGGTTTGAACCCCAGTACATAATCAGAGGCATCATTTCAGAACTTGACCTTAGAGATTTTAATGAAAGGCTGTCAAACTGTCTTGTGTTTACACAAATGCATTTGCAGTCTGCAACCTGCACATTTGGAAAGTTAATGAGGCTGCTTAAGTATGGCCTTATTTGTGCTATTAATGCCATGGTTTTTGATATTATATATATATATATATATATATATATATATATATATATATATATATATATATATATATATATATATATATATATATATATATACTGTTCTATTTTCAAGTTTGTTCTAATAATAGCCGGGCCTATCATAGGTTTGCCTATTATTATAATGAATATTATGAATATTAATGGCAAATGACATATTCTTAGCTTGTTTATATCTTTATGTTATTTAGAAACAGTTCTGTTGGGAGTGGTATTTGTGCTTTTGTTAAGTTACAGTGTTAGTGAGTTAAGATATAGAACAGGTCTAAAGTCTGTGAGATTCCAAAGCGTTCTGAGTTTGGTTGCAACATGTCAATGGTAAATATTTTTAAAATTGCTTTTCTTGTTGAAGTAGCTGTAGCTCTGTAAGGCTTTTACATTGTAACTGCTTTTGATACTGTTGTGTTTTGTAGCTATGTATTTAATGAGTTAACAGTTTTAAATTGCAGTATGTTTTCTAACAGTTTTGGACTGTGATTGGTAATTATTTTAATTTCTTTTTTATTCGACTGTTGTAAATATTTTCAATTCAGTAACATCATTCATAGATACAATAAACTAAATGAACCAACTGTTATTACCATTTATGATAAATTTGTACTGGTGATTTATTTGCAATTAAATAAAAATAATTATCAAGAAACACTCATCCCAGGGTCATTCCAGCTCAACTCAGTCAGTGCCTCCCACTCGATCATCTTAAAATTGGCTTAGATTTAACCACTTGTTGCAAGATATATTAGATGGAATAGCCCAAACTTTTCTGCAATATTTAAAATACTTTCTGAGATATCGCAGCATCGCACCCTCTGAAGGCATTTTACAAAACTTTGAGACGTCCATTTTGATAATTTACATCTTTAGACCAGCTTAAAAGCCGGCGTTAGCCGTCCAGATCTACTCGTTTTTACTACAAAAATTTCTCTTTCGGCCTCCAGTTACCTCCTCTCTCAGATTCTGCAACCGCTCCTTAACCTACGCGGCGCCAGCTCTTTGGAACGAAGTCTTGAAAGATCTCCGCAAGTTCGCTCACCCTTATTCGCCTGTCAACACGAACACTCCCGCGCTTGCCTCTCAACACTGAAAACCACACTTCAAGATACCCTATCCAGCTTCCGGCAGCGTAGCACCCCATGACTACCATCACCAACGTTTTCTACCGTAGCACCTTTTTGTTTCCCCCTTTCGAAACCGAAAACTGAGCAAACAGCCTAGCTCTTTCAGACTCGGTTTGATATAACGCCGGCTTTTAAGCTGGTCTCCCTGTACAAATTACATTTAATAACCGCTTACCTCATAAGCCTGCACGTGTGAAGTTTACCTGCACTGGACTCAAATTTATTCACAAAACTCCATTAAAAAGCACCAAAAATCTTCCTACATTGGGTGAAATTGCAAATATAAAATGCTGAATCTAAGCACAATATCGTTTGTTTAAAATATTTTCTGCTATTCCAGAATTTACTCCACCGCAATAGCCGTCCAGTTAATGTTCAAATACGTCATCAAATCGTTGAACTCTATATAGTTAATCTGTGGCGAATTTGACAGAGGGATTCTCTTTTGTCGACGTTTAAAGTGGTTTCAGATTTCGAGACAAATTTTTGCGAAAATCGTTTTTTGTTGTCGAATGTTAAATTGTGCATTTAAGTAGGTAAAATGTCTGAACGCTTTCGACCAGGAGAGGGCGACTGGGTTTGTGGAGAACCAAAGTAAGTTTTTTGTGCAACATGACGCTACGGGTGGTGCTGATATGCGGTAATCGTAATCCCGAGATTTCTGCAGCGCTAAGACTTTTGGACGGGAAACACTAATACACAGAAACTGTCATGAGCAGAACCATAGTGACGATTTTTCTATGAGTCGGGAGTTTGATTCAAGTGTGCCTATTGATATTTTATTGTGGAATCGTGTGATCTTTAAAGAACGGAATAAAGATATGGATAAAAAATATTACTTATGTGGCGGAAATCTCATTCAAAACCTTCGCGCATACGCATTCCAAACCGCGTAGGCTACGACATTTCGGTTTTACAAAACGTTTTACAAAGTTAAAATGTCTGAATTAATCTTCGGACAACTTCTGATAGCCAGCAAGAAGCTGAACAGTTTGTTACTTTGTATTGTGCCTGAACTTATCACCCAGTGCCACAAAGGCACAATGTAATGCAGAAGCTTCCGCTGCACAAGTAATTTCTGCATGCGTTGGGTGGCGGAATCTTCCGCCGCAGAAGCACTATGCATAAAGATTATATCGGCAGGTATTGTAATATAGCGAAACATTTGTTTAACGCCTTTTAGAGCCTTAAAAGTGCAAGTTGTGTTATTGGGAGAAGTAAACTAATCATGCAGTTTCGGCCGCTAACTTATCAGCAATATGGCCACCCCAGATTGTGAGAGAAATCCTCAAGATATAGCCGTTTGCGATGGTGTCTACCCGAATCCCCGAATTTAAACTGATTCCCCAAAATTAATGAAAATGCAAAACAGAGCCAATTCCCCAAAACAATTTTTCTATCAAGCATTAAATAGTATGGGTTAATAGACCAGTCTCCTGAATAGCATATTAGAAAAACATCCTGAAATCTAGAAGAGTTGGATTTGCACAGATGATTTTGTTTTCAAGCAGTAAGTGTTTTGAGAGCATCATTGTTTGACTTTGTTCTTTTCTGTTTACTTACTTGACAGTTATCCGGTAGGGTTTATGTACAATTATTTGGTAGAGTTTATGTGGCACAATGAATTTCATGGTTAGGACATTTTCTCAAACTTACTTGATTGCATCACAGAAATGTTTATCATATAATAATTTTGTTTTCAAACAATAAAACTATTTTGAGAATGTTCAAGTTTGACTTTGTTCCTTTCAGAATGTTTCCTTACTTGACACAAAATCTCTAAATTTTCCTGTTAATAAAAAGTGTTCAGCATAAATTTAATTTTATTTGAAATTTAACACTGTGTAATGTAATCCACTGTCGCTGTTACCTCCTACAGAACATAAAGAATCAGCCAAAGATGTGAAATTGGGATACAAACAATTTGTATTAATCAAAATTTAGTCTTAACAGTTTTTTAAATTTCACTTTTTAAAATTTTAGTGCATGTATAGGCAGGTACTGTAGTGTATACACAAAGATCGTTGGGTACAACAGTCGTAATGGAGTGCAGGCATTCAAGCAAACTACACTAGAATATACAAATTGATTAATTATTTCCTGCTTAGTAATTAATTTAAAGAAAATAAAATATAAACTTATAAAAAATTTAGAGATACTGTTTTAAAAATCAGATTTAATAAAGTTCAGATCCTATGCTGAAAACATTGTCATGCTTCTAAAGATGCATCATAACACAGAGCAAGATTATCTTGGAGCCCAGATCCATAGTACTGGATTGATACAGCTTTGGCTGTTGGCCTATAGCCAATGGTGATCTGGGTGTGACTTCCGGTTACAGCAGAAAGGCTTGGTGTACATGCAAACCAACACTAAAGGGATCATATTACAACACAGAAACTTACTCGATTTCATGATTTATTAAGACCACTAAGAGTATTTTGAAAAGCCTCTGTTACTCTGTTACTTGTTGAGTATTGCCTTAATTATTTATGTGATATTTGCTGCGTGCAGCACTGTATTTTCTCAGTGATCCTCAAGAAACTCAAGCTTGTGGTCACCCTAGTTGTAACTGCATGAGAAATTACAGGGCTGCAAGCTAACATATGGATTGTAAAAGAAATAAGCAATTAATTATGGTAATTGGCAGCTTTGAAGACAATCCGGAATTTTTTGGATATAGCAGCTAATCTGACCGGAATAATATTACAGCATATCTTTCTGGGAATTCATATGGATGTAGTGCTGATTTCAATCTGGAGAACCTAAAAGGCCGCATTTGCATGCATTCTGCTGTTGTGCATCAACGAAAATACGTAGGTCTGAAGGACGAGGTACACACACAAACGTGGAGAACTTGTGAACCGCATACCAAAAGCAAATTGTGAAGACAGCTTGAACCACAAAACATTTTCTAGGTGGCCTTTTGATGTCATCAATGACAAGCAGCTGAAATCACTAGATTATCATTTACTCTTTTCCATTTTCATTTCAGATGTGGGAATGTAAATTTTGCACGTAGGTCTCAGTGCAATCGCTGTGGTAAAGGTAGGTCAGCCGACAGCAAAGGTACGAACCATCAACTTTTGTTTAGTGTGTTATTACCATTCTCAGATAGTCTGTCTGCATCTCTGTTGTAATAATGTCAGCATTTATGCAATATGACTTCTACGTTTATGTAGCGTTGCTTCTGCCTATATGTAGTAATGGACTAATAATGGGGTATGGGACATTTGGGCACCAGCCATTTTGCCATGGCACTGCAAGACATTTAACACTGTTTTACTTATAATCCAAATTTAGACTTAATTTTATTGCTTAGTATGAACTATTGAATATATTTTGTTTGGCTATAAGCATTTTGTTTTCTTTCTTTCTATTTCTGTCTTAGACTAATTTCCTGTGATAGTGTCTGAATTTGCTTTCTGTTCTTTAGTATCAGTTAGCCTACAGTCACTGTGTAATTATTTTTCAATTAATTGCTGACTAAACACATTGTCCTTGCCCAGCTGAAACTTGCTTTTCCCTACCGATCTGGATTCGCTAAACACCACTCCACTGAAACTCTGCTTGTTTCGCTTTATAATAAAACTAGTCTGTGCCATTAGTCATCATCAAGTCTCTACCCACTGTGTTCTTGACATTTCTGCTGCTTTTACACCATCGATCATGACATTTCTTCAGTGACTTTCTTCCTTGTGTGGCATCTCTGATACTGCCTTTCTTTGGTTCCAGTCTTATTTGTTTATCTGCTGTTTTCTGTAAAAGCTGCATGTCATTGTTTGCAACCCCTCTCACTCGCTTGTGGCATCCCTCAAGGTTCCATCCTAGGGCCACTTCTCTTCTTTTTATACCTATGCTGCAGAGCCATCTCATAGAATCCTCTTAGGTACACAAAATGGCAAAAGGTTATGCTGTCAGTTTCACTTGATACTTCAGGATTCAAACTCTGGACAGAGGTGAAAGGCAAACACAATAACCATCTGCCACCATGCCACCACACAAAACAACAGTTGTATAAATGTTCTTATTCTAATGAAGATAATCTTTTAAGTTTGTGGTGTGTGCAAGCTGTTGTTGTACAAGTGCTGCAAAGATGTGGGAATTCAGTAATTCATATTTTAATATGCATTCCATAATTTCCTGCAACAGATAAAAATGAAGGTGTGGAAATTCGCAAACTCGGGACAGAAATTGGAAAACAGATGGCTGAGAAGAGTCATGGCCTGTTCAGTGCTGACGACTGGCAGTGCAAAACGTATGTACCTTGGACTTCTCTAGCAGTATCTCATCTCTAATCTGTAGGGTAGATTAACCCAATCTATTTTAATCTATTCTATATTACCTGCGCTTCTCTTTGAAATCAGTATGAATGCCAAAATTTGGTGCAAGTCCAGTCAGAAATTAGAAGAGAAATCCCAGAGACACAGAAACAGCTTATGAGGGAAACATACTTCCCCAAGTGATTGAAACAAAACCTCCATCCTGCAAACATAACCTTAGCAATCCAGCAACAGAGTCATTCCTTGTCAAATCAACACAGCACTGACATGACGATGTCTGATTTTGCTGAAAATTGGCACAGTCATTCACGTTGATGAGAAACTTTCAACACCAAAACCAATTGAGTAATAAATTGGCCTGCAATAAATGCCTGATTAATAATAATTACCAGTATACTAACCTAGATATCTCTGATGCGAACACTAGATGCAAAGCATTTGCATGGCAGATATTACAGCAGCTTTCACTGGCATTTGTATCGGCATTCACTATATTTCCGAATAGAATAGAACCTGTCATCTACTACCAGGCTTTTTAATCCTGCATATAATAATCAATAAATCTGAATATTTTATTTAGCTGTGGAAATGTGAACTGGGCAAGGAGAGCCCAGTGTAATGTCTGTAACACTCCGAAATTCGCCAAAGCTGAACAGCGGACTGGTTACGGAGGCGGCTACATGGAACGAGATGAGATCATTGAGTACAACAAACGTGAAGAATCTGATGATGAATTTGATGAGGTTGGCTTGACAGTTTTAGCTTACAAGTGTCTGATTATAAAGTTTTAGTTTACAAGTGGCTGATTAGAAATGGAAAGCTCATCATAATGCTGCCTTTGGGACCATATGCAGAACCACCTTACAGGAAGGTTTTGTTATGTTGGGCTATTGTCTAAAGCTGAACTAAATTTGGTATCTATGTCCCCAGCTGTGTTAATCAGAATTTGTGTTACATGATATCAGCTCTGGGTGGGATCCGTGGTTGGGTTGTGTATGTGAGAGCCTGCCAGCGATGACTTCCAGTTATCAGCATTATTTGCATCCAGGTGAACTCTTTGTTCTTGATGAACTTAAACACCACTTAGTCTAGTGTAGGCCACACTTTTGTGAGGTACTTAAAAGGTCTACATACATACTTACATTCATAAGGAAACATGTAAAAAGGAAGTCTCCAGTGTATTACAAGAGTAAATCGCTGCCTGGATACATAAATGTCTGCATTTCTTGATTTTTTTGTCTTTACCACTGAGGAGTTTCTTCTGTATTGCTCTATAATTGCTCAGTTCCATAATTATTATGTCAAGTAGTCATGTTATTAGGTTAGCTTTTAATAATTGCTTAAAAAAGAGCTTAACGTCAAAGTATGTTACAGGTTTGTGGCACGGTGGTCTTTTGGCTAGTGTGCTTGGTCTGTAACCTGACAGTTGCAGGTTTGAGCAAGCTGATTTGACTTCTTGTAATGACCCTGGACAAAATATTCATAAACAATTGTCTGTGTTGCCAAGCAGTAGAATTTGGTACCAGTGTAAGCTGGGAAGTGAACAGTAAGTCCTGGAATTCACCGGCTCCATTTTCAGGACTTTTGCAGAATCAATTCCCGGGTAAAGGGCCAAAGAGTAGAAAATTAGCACAAACATACGTTCCACAAGGGAAGCTTTACTTTATTACCTTACTGCTGTGTGAACATTTTTGTCCAGTTTGGTCGCAAGAAGAAGAAATTTCGAGGGACTGTAAACTCCACTGGGTCAGTCATCCCACTGGTGGAACCTGCGTCAAAGAAAGAGCCTGAAGAAAGACCCAAGAATGAAGAAGACGAGGAAGAGGAGGAGGATGAAGGCGATGACGAAGACATCTCCAAGTACAAGCTCACTTCTGACGAAGTTAGTAGGAATTAGATCTCTCTGGTTTAGATAAAGTGAAGTAAAGTAATGGTTTGCGTGGAATGTGCCCCTGATAGCTTCTATAATGCCTCTCTAGTAATGCATAGAGCATCAACTGATGGTCGCTGCTATGCTTAACAGACCAGCCGGCTGCAGTCTGCAGTTGGAATGCAGAACGGCAACCCTGAGAGCCTAGCTTTATGTGGCCTGCAATTGCTTACTTTTTTGTAAGTCTGCAACTGGGTAATGTAACAACAATTTGTCAGTTTCAAACGATGCATCAGCATTCAAACTCTAGAAGCATCAACCACCCTTCACCTTACCTTACTTTTACTTTAGTTTGCCTCTCCTTATCTGATTTAAGGCATTAATTCTACTTTACTTCTTAAGTTTGTGTATGTAGCTGAGCATTTATGTCACACCTTTTAAGAACCTCTTACTGGTACATGGCTATGTAACTTAAAATAAGCTGAGCATTTTGTTGAGCTGTTGTTGATTTTGTTCTAAACAGGAAGAGGATGATGTTGATGTTTCCAAGTACAAGTTGGATGGTGAAGATGCTGATGGAAACGACAAGGTGAAGCAGAAAGCTAGGTCGGAATCGCGATCAAGTTCTGATTCCGAGTCGAGCTCTTCCTCTAGCTCATCTGGGTCGAGCGAAAGGTCGAGGTCCAGGTAACACAAGAGGGCCGTAGTGAGCTGATAATGTCCGTATCAGTTTAATCTTTCTGGTATCCTTCTCGACTGTGCATTTGCTTCAGATGTGTTTGCAGGATCGTGGGATTATATTATACACAACTCAGGGATAATTACGGGTTTGCTTTCGGTGACGAGTGGTTTTCTAGGACCTCTGTGATAACTTTATTTAATGGCGTTTCTTTAGGAATGAGTACATTTTAGCCATGGTTTTGCAAACACCGGATGTAGGAACAGTTGTTTAGTTTTGAAACATTGTTATAAGAGAATCAGTGGCTACCTGTGGAAGTCATTTCAATGTGAAATGTTACGATTTGTTTACTTTTTAAGAAATTCTTAAATATCAAAATTCCAACGAACTGACTTTTGTGGCTTTTCACAGATTGGGCTCAATCATCCGATGCTAAACTACTTCTAAATTTACGTTTTGTTCTCTGAATTCTTTCAGATTATGTGAGGTTGTCGTAATTTAAATAGCTTTGATAGGTCAATATGTACTTTAGGACAGATTAATATGTACACTGTTATTGTGCACGTCTTAAAACTCATTCATTTTCAACATTGGGATGGTTTACAACCACACTCCGCAACAGTATATTTGTTATGTGGGATGAATGAAGAAGACAGAACTTATTGGTTCTGATCAGTTTAGAGTTAATTTAGAATAGGGTTCTTAAGATTCGATAAATAGCACAGTACAATATGACGGGGGCTGGTTGGTTTGAGAACTTGCCGGGTAAGCTTATTTGAGTCCACTCTGAAACAGCCACTGTCTAAGGGCCTTGAACAAGTATGTTTGTATCTAAACATTTATATAGCACCTTTTACAAACCAGTCCTTTACACACAGTTGCTCACCACCTTTGATAGATACCTTGTGGATTATTTAGAGGTGCTATATAAATTAGAGGTATTGGGTAAGTAAATGACAGTGCAAAAATGAATCAGTAGATATTTCATATACATTTTCCTTTCCCTGGATTGACTTTCCATCGCCCTTGGCTGATTAAGACTGGGGTGCATATCAATAACTAATGTTAAAACATTGGTTCTTGGTTTGTTTTGAGTTGACTGCTGCAAGCTTTTGTCTGTATTTGTTGTCTTTTGCTCTGTAATGGTGGTTTCGTGTTGTAATTTGTCACTTTGCAAATCTAGTGTTGTAAACAGTCTTGGTATTTATGTTCTGTTGTTCTGGGAATGTAGTGTTGAATATAGTCTGTTTACAGTTGCACTGTAACTGTGGTGTGTCGTAATTCACCTTTGTAGCATTCTGTGAGTAAGCTTATGTGGTATAAGTAATCTGCTGTAGCAAATACAGAGCTATCTTTATACATATTGCTACAGTCAAACTGTAAACAATCTCATGCTTACAGCAGTGATTAGCAGTGCTGCGTGTAGTTAAATTGTCTCTACAGAAGTTTTTAGATTAGATTAGATTTGTTCTGATAGATATCTAGCTGAGATAAAAAATAAGTTTGTGCCCATCTTGGCTTGGTTGGCAGTAAGTACTCTGATAAACATTGTAGAACGTTTGTGTCAATATTACATTTTCCTTAGTTAAAAGGTTTTTAAGTTTGTGTATAAAAGTTTCAGATTCCTTGATTCATGCAATTATGTAAATGCACTTTGTTTCCTTTAGCCCTCTGATCAAAATGATTTGCTTTCTACAAATTTTGCACAGTTTTTGACTGCTGAAAAATTTTGCATGTAGATTTAAATTTTGTGTTATTTTATACTCTGAGCATGTAGATTTAGCCTAACCCACTTTGAAAGCAATTATTTGCTAAATTGTAAATCTTGCAGAAGTCGTGTATAATACCAGTTTTGGCAGCTGTTAAAGAAATTTGTGCTCTTTGAACATGTATTATCGTTCATGGACCTCTCAAAAGTGCATTTACATTTGTGTCTTTGGACAAGTCTGATGGGTTTCTTGGTGGTGATGTGGCTGTCTCAGGTCACGTTCCAGTTCAGGCAGCAAGAAGGACGAACGTGGGGTCAAACGAGACCGAATGACGAGAAGGTCACGATCGTCAAGCAGTTCACCTGACGAGGACTCTGACGCCGACAGACGCCGACAAAAAAGAAGTCGTCAGTCGCCATAGGTCGAGGTTTGAAAGAGAACGGTAGAAAAGTAGTTCTGCCGAATTAGAGCAAGTTCACTCAGATTTTTCCCGCTCATCTTTTGGAATTCTTTGCAGCTTTGACTGGGAGTTTTAACAGATAAGAAGTGCATTGGGTTTTTCCCGAGAATGCTTGCGGATAATGGTTTCTACTTTGGGTGATGCATGACAGCTGGGTGTCAAAATTTGGGTTTAAATTGCATTTAACAGATATTTAAGTTTTTTGTTAAAATTTTGTCTGATTTTGAGGTTATTTGCAAATTGCTGAATTAGAACTGAGAGCCTCTCAGTCTACTTGAAGGTACAGTAAGACAAGGTAGTCGCTCATGTTTCTTATGCATATGAGCAATGCTACTCGTAGACATGATCCTGTAGTTTAAAGATTTTTTTGCTTGGGGTGCAGATATGGCTGCAGCAACAACTGGACAACAGTTCATTATGAGTTTTATTTTGTGATGCATACCAGACATAATTGGTGAAATAGTCTGTACTGTGCTGACACTAGTTAGTGATCTAACAAATGCATTCAGTGAAGTCCTTGAATGGTTAAATTCCTTTTTCTGGACGATGTTCAAGCTAGTTGAAACGGTCTACATCTTGTGTCTGGTATCTTTGTTACCAATTGAAGGATCTTTTTGGCTGCAGCACACACCAGTGTGAGTGTTAGGCTTGGTTTTGGTAAAGGGGAACTTCTCTGTCCCTTTGGTTGGGATTGTCTCCCACTGGGGACACGTTTCTTCGTACATTTCGCTCCTGCCTGCTGCAGCCAGCCACAAATGACGCCCTGAATAAAACCACAGCAATCCAACGATGTTACTCTGATGACTGCATATGATAGAGGCTTGTAATAAATAAACTGAAAGCAGAGGGATATATATGTGAAATAATCAGAATTTATATAGTGACACTTACTGTACAATTCTTGGCTGCAATGCAAACCAACAGCACCATTCCACTGGACAAAAGATTTTGGTAATTGATGAAGTGAAGGCAAAAACGACTTTACAAAGCTGGGCTGTTCTGTGAGTTTCTTGGACCAGACTTGGAGAGTAGGGCACTTGTTTCCTTTGTGTTTCCTTAACACCTTAATATGTGTTGGCAAACTGGAATAAATTTTCACTCAGTTCAGGTTCAGTTAGAAACCCAGATGTGAGCATGTTTTATTTATCTTTCATATAAATTATTGAAATTCAATATTTTATAATTATAAGGACTTTTTTTCTCTTCCCCTGAAGATGGCCGGTAACTAGTTGAACTGTTGTCTTGTTCAGCCCCATCTGTGCATGTTTTTCCTGGCAGTGGTACTGTATACATGTATATGCATTCATCCATATGATACTAAAAGCCATGACCTATAGTAGCTCTGCTATCTTATTCTCTATGGTGTAGGATGCAGGTAAGTGCAAGAGTTTCATACACTGACCCATATTTTGTCTGGCTGATGTGTGATAGAGAAGATGAACCTGATTTACATCTTGCATCACGTACATCAGGAGGTGATTGTTTCTGTTATGGTTTTCAGCAGTGGGTTCGAATTATGTTAGTGTTGGTGGCATAACAATTATGTGCACTTTTAACCACTATACAGTATGTGGCTTGAATTCTGGTTCGTCCATTGTTTGGTTTCTGGTGATTTCATGTCCACTTCAAATGAAAGAACAGCCAACTTGAAGTCCACACCTTTAAGGATTTTGTTAATGAAAGACATTAACCTGTGCAATTGTAACTTGATATTTAGCTTTGTTTCTGTAGTGCTGGTCTGGCACTGTGTATGTTATTATGGGTCATCCATTAAGGGTGTCTGCGAAAAGGTAGGGGTCACGTAGATGTGGGCAAGGAGTGGGGTTATCCACAGTGTGGATGTCCGCACCTAAATGTGGTACATGCAGTTATTTCAGTACAGCCTATGTCTTAAACACCAACTTCAATCAGCCACCAGTCTGTATTGCATTTGATCTAATTGAAGTCCCCTTGCTTGATTTGGCAGTATCGACGTGCAGGATGTCCTAATGTAAGCCTTAGTACTCCGCTGGAGTGTGGACGTCTGCAGAGGGAGATGGAGGAGGGTAATGCCAAATGCAGACAAAAGAGGGGGCAAAGTAAGTCCGTGTTTGCGGACGTCCTTTATGGACGACCCCTTACTGTCCTGTGTGAATGTGCTCGTATTTTGTTGACTTTTCATAGTCGCAGTGGTTTTTCTTGATTTTTTAGATGTCGATCACGAGGACCAACGAACAAGATGTCACTACGTTCAGGAGGAAGATTTCTTTTTTGCCATTTGTTTGAAAATCTGTTGTGCATTCATGTTGAAAAACTCTCAGCTAGTTCACAGGGTTGTAGTTTTGATGAAATTGAGAAATATGGCACCAAAAGATGGGGACTTGTTTTTGAATACCAGTAATTAAAAAGAATTATTAGTAATGGTACAGAATTGTCTTGACTGAATTGAAGCAGAAATGCGATGCAGCCTGGGATAGATACACAGATGTTTGTCCAGCTGTGTTCCCTGCCTAGAAGTTTCGAAAAATCTGTATAGCACAGAAAGAGGTTACTTGAAATGCAGATAAAATACTGCATTGTAAATGTGCCACACAGCAGCGGGTAGCAGATTAGACCACCTCGATTGGATTTTACTGATGTGCATTTAAGTCATTGCTACACGTTTAGCATAACACGCTCAGATTGTTGGATAGAGGTTGGCTATTTTTTACCAGGCTGGCATAAACCATTTCTGTGCTCATAAGCAAGCAGTGTATTTTGAGTGATCCCAGATTGAACTGTTTACATGTTGCATGATGTTATTTAAACAAATGTAAATGGATTGCTATATCGGGATCTAGTTTAACACAACTGTAATGCCTCATTTCAAGATTTTGCTGACTTAAATCCCCATGAATGTAAAATGGAAGCCCCCATGCGTCGGGCAATTAAATATATATGCAGACGTTGCACGATATTTTGTTTTAGACCAGTTGTGTTCACTGCATATTTGTCACTTTACAGCTGCTACAAAATTGCTTCACAACATGTGGCAAACGGTTTACTATAGGCTGTAACGTTAACCGACTATTCTAAGGCGCCACCACAAGAAAACTTGGCAGTTCTTCCAAACCCAGTACCTGACTGCCATCAACCAACAAAATTTTGTGTAAAAAAAGTATTACAGAATTAGAAAGCATACTAATTAACAACATTTAAGAATAACTAATCCCATATAAAGACACTTGGCAAATATTATTTTGACTGTTAACAAAGAACTGCATTTTGATCTTAAAAAGTAATTCCTGTCAATCATACGGCGGATTCGGCAGAGGTTACGGTTATGCGTGAAGCAAGAGCGGGAAAGATGGGTGATACGATCAGAAAAGGTGGGGTTTTGGTCAGATATTACACCTAAATTGGGGACAGGAGAATTAGTATTAAATGTGTTGGTGGAGGCAAAGTTTAGATAGAGGGGCCAGGAATTTTCTTGAGCTCGTCATGTAGGCCAATAAGTATGAATTCCGTTTTAGACGGGTTCAGGCACAAGAGGTTAGAAGGAGATTTGTTTAACCATAGGAGAATGCTTGTCTTATGTTTAGAAATCTCAGCTGGACAACCCTGGGGTAGTTGTAGTTCGGCTGTTAGCTAGATAGGAGGAAAGATGAGGGTCGGTGGACTATATTGATGGATGGTGGTTGGTTGGATGGGCGGATGGGTGATCCTTGAAAGGCGCTATGCAGATGTTTAGGTACATACATACATGCACAGTACATACATAAATATACATACATACAATGCAAACATACGTATATACAATCCATCCAACCACAATCCCTCTGTATAGCCCACAGACCCACACTCTCATATTCTCCGCAGTTATGCTCTAGATTCACACGACTCTATCCCAATAGTGTTGTATGTGATTTTTGTTGTAAATGAGGTGGAATGTGTCTCATTCCACATTAATATCTCATTCTCGTAACTTCATTATACATATCCAATGGTGAGCTGTAAAAAGCTAAGAAGAAATGAAGCAAGAATCAGCAGAATTTTATGTACTTAGCTCATGATCTCAAACAAATAAAGTCTTCAAATTCTGACACGTTGGTGATAAGCAAGGTTCCCGTTGCGTTGTTCTAAGCTTCCACCTGAGACCAAGTGAAATTTTTATGAAAGGCCTTCAGTGTTGTTCTAATCACATTTTAGCTGTTTGAATACTCGAGCAGCTCATTTTTAAAGTTATTACTGATCCAGTTACCATACAGCCTTTTCAGACTTTGAGTTTGTGTAAGGTATATCTGTTGCTAAATGCTATGCACAGACTTCTGCTGAAGACTTAAGTACATAAGCACAACTTATCTTCCGTCAGCTCTTTCCCTAGGTGTGTAGTGGCGCTAAGCCCCAATGCCTGTTCTCAGCCTCCAGAACAAATTTTGTAGCCTTGGCTTCGGGCTCTTGGCCTCGTGATTCGTTTTATTTTGGTGTTTACTTGTATTTTAAGTGTCCTGGTGCCGTCTGCCGCCGTCTGCACAAGGGGTAGAGGCAAACTGTACTCAAAACATGGGTAGTCCTTTCTTCAGGCGATAAACTTGTGTCATTTATCATGCTAATATTATGGCAAGTGATGCCTCAGGCAAATGTGCCGCCCCGAGTGCTGAAGTAGACAAGGCCATGATGCAGGACCAACGCAGTAGAAGGGCTTGTTAAAGTGTTAATGTATGTAATGTAATGTAACTGGACATTTCATATTTCGTCTTTCACTCGCGAAGTTGCAATGTTTTATGTAGTCCTGTATACAATCGTAGTCCGTCATTCGCTCAGTCACTGAATTTGTCAGAAGAATTTCTTCTGAGTTCGGAGGTTAAATACCTATGGACATAACCGACCAATGACTTTCAGTCAAACCAACCGATGGGAACTGGATGTCAATCCAATCTGTTCAAATCGACCAATGGTCGTCCAGTTCACATACTAAGGCTGTTCGTCGTTACTAATTCGAGAATCTGTTTAAAAATTCGAATCACAGGGCCAGCAAGGATCTTGCGAAAGATCATCCGCCCCTAAAGAATGATCTCGAAGAACAAATCCGAGCGTCCAACACGGACAGCAAAAGATCCAGCCCAGCAGACAAACGACTAAAAACAAATATGACAGCACGCGGTCATTAAGTAACATTTTGTAGTAACATTTAATGTTGCATTACAATACATATTCATAATTATGTTGAGTAGTGTTGCGCACCACCGGTCCTCCTTCCGCCAACACCAGGCCGAGTTACAGAAGGAGTCAGGATGGCCTCCTTAGCGCTTAGCCAAGTCCGTATCTGTAGGGCTCCCGGGGTATATCGGGATATGACGTAGTCAACCAAGCCAAAAGCGTCCGAAATATAACGTGTATTCTCAATTCGACAATCAGATCAAGCACATTAGTAACTTCTTCAAACAAACGACGACAACTAACTGACTGACTACTAACTGACAACCAACTGACTACAGACGAACTAGTAACGGACTGCCAACTGAACTGCCAACTAACGGACTGAACTGCCAACTGCGAACTACGACAAATCCTGTCCCCGACTTATATAGGTCACTCATTTGCATATTGGGCACTCATTTGCATATTGGGTACTCATTTGCATATTGGGCACTCATTTGCATATTGGGCACTCATTTGCATATTGGGCACTCATTTGCATATTGGGTACTCATTTGCATATTGGGCACTCATTATTTTGCCACAGTAGTTTCAGGAAGAATGTTCAGAAGAAATATCCTAAATTTTTATTACAATTCAAATAGGCTGCGCCCCTAAAAATGTGGGTTAGAAAAGTGTCGAAAGTTAGTACCTGGGTTAACTAGAAAGTTATTATAAAACGTAAAAAAATTTAATCTCCAAAACTTCTCCGCGCCACACAAAAGACGCCTCAAGGAGACCGGTTGACGCACCGCCACTGTATCAAATCAAGTCCACAAGAACTAGGTTGGTTGGTCTGTTTCAGTGCAGGGTCAGAAAACGTGGAGGTCAGCCGGAGATACAATTTAGTGCTATGGTGCTTTGATCTCGACCTGAAACCGAACCTTTTAGCTTATCGATTTTGTGTTGATTGAGCGCCCGCGCTTAAGCTGGTTCCCCCGACTTAGCCTTCGTTGGGCGCTGTTGAAATGTCGAGCTTACGATTCCGGATCGTTTCAAGGCGCATTTTAACATATGCGATTTTAGAGAAGATGGAGCTGTTGTAGTCGAGTCTGGAGTGAACAGTCGATGTGGCTATTGTGCAGGCAGTTTTATAATTACAGTAAGTACATAATCGATCAAATATAGCATTATAAGTACCCGGGTTAGGGAGTTATGAAAATATGTACCTGTATTAGAAAGTCCTAAAGGTATACCTAAAATAAAAGTCTCAGTGTAGCTTACTTCACTCTTGTACCTGTTTTTATATAATACTTGGTAGATTTTCGCGATTCCTGATTGGTTGTTGTCAGACAACTAGGGTTCTGATTGGTCGATTGTGATATTTGACGGTCAGTTGGAATTGGTCGGATCGATGGCTCGGCATTTTCATTGGCTGTCGACAACTTAATTCTGAACAGATTTTCAAACAGAGGCAGTTTAATAATTAGTTGGTGAATATGTTTCGTAATATAGTGGGCGGATAGGTCGTTATTTGATAGATCTATTTGCAGAATATAAACTAGGCCTGTATTAGCCTACTATAACATTATTATGATTCCAGCATGCAATATTGTAACGGGCTCGGACTGGACATAAATTCGCGGTGTGAGGGTGACTCCAGCCGAGATATAGGCTCAGAGCCAACCCCGTCACTATTCCTTCACTCTACGTAAAATGACCGTTCTGTACCATCTCTGCCCATAGTGCCCCTTCTCTCAAAGGAAGGTCCTTAAGCGAGGAAGGGGCCACTGCAAAGCTCTATCTCGAGATCCGACTCTGCCTCTTCCGCGGTTGTTGGATGGGGCAACGTACTAAGGATGACCATTTCCCAGAACAGGGTTCGTTCCTTTACCGGCAAAAGTCGATCCCTCTTTGTGTGCTTCTTTACTACGGACTTTCTCTTCACCGCCATTCTACATCTCGTAACTCTGGAACCACTGCCAATAATTTGACAGACCAGTCGTTCTCTTAGTTCCTGGCATAAAGGAGTCCTATGACAATTCTGCGTCTGTCCGCTCTTGGCTCATGTCTATTGGGCAAATCACCTTCCCTCTGTCATACGTCTCTCATTCCGTTTCCGTGTATAGGCCTTCCAGCCTCACAGGTATATTTGTCACGCACCACAACTTACGAAGTAAGTTCTCGTACTCGGGCTCTGTATTGGCAGTTCTCGACCAGCACAGTTAAATCTGAACTCTGACAGCGAAGGCCCTCGCTCTATAACCTTCACTACTTACACACAGACCTTCGTCCCGACCTACGCACGAGGGCCTCACCTCACACTTCAGTCAGTTCTGTTGTGTGCTGTAACAAGTTTATATGGAATAGGTATCAAACGTGTCGAATACTATTCTGCCTGGTCATCCCGATCCGGACCACGACATCGGTTATTCTTCTGGTCTTATTTGATCTCTCTTTTACCTCGTCACACTTAGATGTGGACTCTCGGCCTTTACCTTGGAGTACTGACCCGTTGTATCTTCCCGTTATATACTTCCGCCGTCTGAATAGGGTTGTGTCCTTCCCCGAGTTTTGCACAATCTCTTGTCTTCCCTCTATCGGGGATCAGTCCGTCCGATTCGTTCCATTATTGTAGATAGATATAACAGGAAGATACAGCGGGTCAGCGTTCCAAGGTGAAGACTAAGAGAGTCCATACCCAAAGCGTGATCAGATCAAAGAAAATTGCCAATACGTCAGCATCCTGATCGGGTTATCAAGGTAGAATAGAAGTCGAAACGGTTGATACAGACTCAAAAAATGCTTGTCACAACACGTAGCTTGAAGAGCTGACTGAAGTGAGGGGTCGGACTCCCTCACGCGCATCTGTGTGCAGATACGAAGGCCATAGAGGGAGGAATTTAGCGTCAGAGTTCCACAGAGATCCTACTGGTATCTTCTGAAGCAGAATTTATCTGTGTTGGTCGAGAACTGCCAATACCGAGCCTAAGCACGAAAACTTGCTTCGTAAATTGTGGTGCATGACATGACACATATACATGTGAGGCCGGGAGTCCTACACACGGAAAGGGAGCGAGACACGATTGAGTGTGGGACGATAAGTCTCCCGATATCCAAGTGCCTAGGGAGGAAAGACAGAGATTTGTCATAAGACTCCTTTGTTCCAAAAACCAAGAGAACCATTTGTGTCTCATACTAATAGCGGTACTTCCAGAGTTACGAGATGTAGAATGGTGTGAAAGAGGAAACCCGTAGTTAAGAAGGCACAGCAAAGGGGATCGACTGTTGCCGGTAAAGGAACGAACCCTGTTCTGAGAAAAGACCATCTTCAGGGCGTTGCCCATCCGGCGATCGTGGAAGAGACGGTCGGTTCCCGAAACAGAGCTGTAGCGTTGCCTCTCTGGAGAAAGCGGCCAATCCTCAACATTCCGTGGTTAGAATGGACACCATGGGCGGAGACGAGCCATTTTACGTATAGGGTAGAAGAGGCATTGATACGGGTGGCTACGGGCGTCGAACTGGGCTGGAGTCATCTCCGTGTCGTGAAGTTATGCACTGACCGCGACCGCTATATGGTCACTGTCATTAGCAGCAGGTCTGGACTACCGCTTATGATTTAGCTTAATATTAATGTAACTCCCTTATCATGCAATATGCTCGGCCTGTTGCTCTACTGCGCTATAATGTACTAGTATTAAATGCATTCTATAATTAGTAGGCCAGTTTTAAACCATTAGCAACCGTGTCTCGATGAATGTGAACAAGAATTTATATTGATCACGCAGGCAGCTCATACGAATTTCGCGACTGGATAAAACAATGTAGGCCACTCACACAGCGTCATCTGGCGACTGTTTTCCATCTCTTTCATCAAAAGCAGAAGAGAAATCTGGAATGACTTCTAAAACATACAACGAAACATTGCTGTTCATAGCAACGGCGTCAACGCTACGTAGAGGGTAAGACAAACAGACAGATAGACACAAACAGACAGGCACACAGATACACACAGACAGACATGCAGGCATATACAGTTAGTTGATGCTTGCAATGAACACACAATTATCATAATTATTCGCAGTCGACCTAAGCTTACTTCTCTCTGAATTTCAAAAATCATGGCGACCAGAACGAAAATGATGATGATGATGACGATGATGACTGGGATGGTGATGATGGAGATGATGATGATGATGATGATGACGATGATGAAGATGGTGATGATGATGATGATGATGACGATTGCGATGATGAAGATGGTGGTGATGATGATGGCCATGATGATGGCGATGATGATGGCATGCGGCTGTACTTACCTCGCAGCCTGTTCTGTTGTGAATCGTCGTTGATTTCCAGTGGACTGATTTCGAATGGCAAACCGACGGTCATCTCGAAGCGATGGCAAAATTAAACGCCAGAGCAACGCAGAAAAATCCTTTAGAGACCAGAAACCTGTAAAGAAAGCGTCGTCATACTAATCATCATCATCATCATCATCATCATCATCATCATCATCATCATCATCGTAATCATCGTCTTTATCATTACTGCTACATGCAGTCATCGCGTGCGAATAATGCAGGCCACGTTGATAATGACGATAGCGATGACGATGAGGCTGACGATGATGATAATGAATAAATGAATGAATTGATGGTGATGATGATGACAGCGACGAGATGAATGAATGAATGCGTGAGTGAATGAACGAATGATGGTGGTAATGATGATGATGAATGAATGAATGCATGCATGCTGACGAATAAATGAATTGATGATGAAGACGACGACGACGATAATAATAATAATAATAATAATAATAATACCAATAACAGCGACGACGATAAATCGATCAAACGGAAGGTAAATGCCCAACTCTTAGTCCAGAAGGTTCAAGAAGAAATCACAGGCATTTTCAAAATTTATGCTGATAGCAGGTTTCCTTCACAACCCAACCGAATGCATCCCAACCGAAATGCGATCCACTGCCGTCAGTTTCCCTAATATCCTCACTCCCTCCCTCCCTGAATGCGGGTTCGACCTTCAGTCATTTTCCCGCCAAACTCTATCCCGCCCAAGCCCACATTCCTAAGCGCCCTAAAAGCCCGAGTATGTGCCCTAGTACCCGCAAGGACTACGTTCCATGACTGGCAAAACGTATCCGTATTCCTTACGTATTTGTATCTGCCAGCAGTATCCGTAGTCTGTGGAACAGAGCAGGTCTCTGAGCACGAGAGATCATGCATCTATCGGCTTTGATGCAACCGGGTAAGGGTACGTATCTCTCTGGCATAACAAATTCCCGCTCGCCCGTCGACTGTCGACGTATCTCGATAGGCCTCTGCATAAACACAGTTGGCTGAATAATCATCGAGGCCAGCCAACGGTTGGCGCGCGAAGCAGGTGGCGCCCCCAACGTCCCTGGTGGCGAATCATCAACCCAATTTTATCAGCCCCACATATATATATGCTTATATATACATACATATATATATAGATTAGTGTTCGTTTACGTGTATGCATACCTAAATACCTACCTACCTAGATACATACATACATACATACATAAATACGATTTTATATATACTGTGTATATCGATAAAAAAGCAACCGTTCGCAGAAGGCGGGAACCCGTCTTCGCCCTTTCAAACTAGAGACGCCCTTTGTGAATATATGTGTGCTGTGCTCTTGTATGATGTTAACGTTACAGGCAAGTACATGCTGTCCTGATAAAAATGCTCTCTTCGCCCTTTTTTGTTTTGTGCTGCCATTGTCTCAGTTAAAACTTTATATACAATAAAGATATATATATATATATACCGATAATATAACATCTTCTACGATTCCTCGTTCAGTCGATGGACATATGGCGTGTTAACAAATGCATTACTTACTTACTTACTTCTATACTCTCGATATAGATGTATAGGCCTAGTAGATATAATTATATCTACATAGATGGGATGCGCTATAGTGGTAAGCGTGCAGGACAGTCTAACACGAGGTTGGGGTCTCATGTCCCCACCAGGGCAGATATTTGTTTTTCCAGTTTTCGACTCCACTTACGCCCCCTAGCCATCTCAGCTATAATGAGTACACTGACTCTTCACTGTCCGTGGGAAGAACAGGCTGTGAGGGTGATGAGCGACCACCTACTCTCATATGCTGAGGCTAAGAAAATTAAGTCGAAGACCCTTCATATCCATGGCTGCCTCACGGCTACCTTAAGGGACTGCACTTCTTCTGTACAGATGGGCCTACTGTGAGATGGGTATACGCTGCATACTGTGGGCAAATCGCAAAATCACAAACTGTAGACATTCAAACTGCCACGCCTCGCGCATGTATCCAAAGGACACACGATACACTAAACAGGCGGTTAACACCTCGACGCACACGAATACGCGCACACATACGCAGACAGGCACTCGTGTCGCCCGCGCATAATGTGAACGTCTGTACAGATGTATCCATCCGCGCCAAAGCATTAGACCTAAGCCAACTGGACGATGTCGGTAAAATGTTTATCTTGGACTTCGTCAAGATATCCAATACGCAGAGCTGAAGCTATGCACACCAACACACACACACACACACACACACACACACACACACACAACACACGCACAAACACATTGTATGTGTGTATGTGTTTCGCGTATATACAGATAGATGTACATTTTGCTTCGTTTATTACATAATTATGTTTGCTTATGATATGACTAATGTGTTTTATGTAGGCCTAGACCTAATATATATTTAAGTGTTATAAAATACATATTGGTCTAATATATAACGCATGATGTATACCTTTATATGATACATTACATCACAACATATATCTGTACATATTAACATATATACATAACACTTCATACACATAAATACGTCGGGCTACGTATATTTAACGTCAGTTGTGGATTAACATTTTGTCAGATCAGGTAACACTTTGTCACTACCTCTCAGCCCTGAATTCAACCCTGTATGTATGCACATATATAATGCATATATTATGGTATATGTATCTAGTCAAATGTACCTGCGTGCACAGAGGCAAGTAAATGCATTGGCCATCTCACCTGCCAAGGTCCTCCCGTCTGAGTTTATGGGTATGGGTGACCCTCCTAGATGCACCTCAGATGCACCCCGCTCTTTGTTTTGCACCGAATTTTTTAACTCGGAGGGAGGGAGGGAGGGAGGCGTGGCCTCTGAATCCGCCCATGAGCGAAAAAAGGTTTTACGATTGTTTTGGAGGCCATGGCTACGACTGAGTTGTTTGCAGGGACGTGAAGGCAAGGCCCCTACCTGCTCCGCAAGCATGAAGTAATGTAAAGGCAGTAAAGTAAGCCTAAGGACTGATGTATATTAAAGTATGGGTTTGGTCACGTGGGGAGTCAGCGGATATGAGGCGCTCTCTTTCATAATTTCTAGTTTCTTAACTTTTGGCGCGTCTTCTGCCATCGTAATTTCAGTTTTTCATTTGATTTATATTCAGACTTGGTGAGTTCGTCCCATAGGCCTATCTTTTAACTCTTCTTAGTGGCCTTATGCCTAATATTTGCCTACCTTAACCCCCGGATCTGACCTGGCACCAAAACTGACCAAACAACCTGACTAGCGGACTAGATTTGATACAGGGCACCGGCCTATTATATATATATATATATATATATATATATATATATATATATATATATATATATATATATATATATATATATATATATATATATATATATATATATATATATATATATATATATATATATATATATATATATATATATATATATATATATATATATATATATATATATATATATATATATATATATATATATGCTGGTCTCCCTGACTCGGGGTTTTGCGTGTAGCTGAGAAATTTCGGGAATTTACGTTTACATTAGATTCACAGTCTGTACCATTCGTTTTGACTCCTCGTCTCCGCACCTGCCACCATACTGATTCTTCTTCCCCTTATCTATCCTGCAGATCCAATTCCAAACACCACCCACCGTAGCCGTTTGCCTGCCTGCCTGCCTGCCTGCCTGCCTGCCTGCCTGCCTGCCTGCGTGCCTGCCTGCCTGCCTGCCTGCCTGCCTGCCTGCCTGCCTGCCTGCCTGCCTGCCTGCCTGCCTGCCTGCCTGCCTGCCTGCCTGCCTGCCTGCCTGCCTGCCTGCCTGCCTGCCTGCCTGCCTGCCTGCCTGCCTGCCTGCCTGCCTGCCTGCCTGCCTGCCTGCCTGCCTGCCTGCCTGCCTGCCTGCCTGCCTGCCTGCCTGACTCAGGGATCTTGACCTGGAACCGAACTCTTCTTGCCTATCGATTTTGTTTTGACTGAAGGCCTGTGAATAAAAGGGTTCCCGAGACTTAGCTTTCGTTGGGCGCTGTAGAAATCTCGAGTTTACGATTACGATACTGGTTTCATACTACGTACCATCTTCAGCCGCATCTCATGTATGTATCAACAATCCTCCTGCTTACTTGCCTAGTTAGCTACATCGGTAAATGCGTACGCCAGGGAAACCTCTATGCGTGGGGATCCCCGGTTCGCATCCCGATCGTGGCCTATTTCAGATATTTAAATCTCGGGCTAGTACGGTTCGTGCACGGGGACCTTAAATGGCGCGGCCCCCATTCAAACGGGCAGCGGTAGTGAAGGATCTCACCTTATCGATTCATTGCAAAATGTGCAGGGTCGAGGTCATACGGTCGCTATATAAAACCTATATACTTTTATACATTTACATCTAGCCTATGCTGTACAGCATTCCACTCACTTTTCTACCCCTCCCATCTCTGCATACCACGCATAACTACTACAGACGAACAAGTAACTCCTTAGTCATATCTCTGTCCCCTGCCTTATTTTCTTCCATGATACATCAATTCACACTACCCTCAACCCTAGGAAATTATTTCCATCTCCCCTTCTCTTCCTCCTACTGTCATGCGTGAATATTCACCCAAGCCCAACTTCCTCATTCTCCCTTAATCTCTGCACACTTAATACTCGCTCAATTCCTTAACGAAAACACTACACTGCCATCCATGACCAGATTTCTTCTTCCAAACACCTTCTTGCTGTGATTGCCCTAACAGAACAGAAGAATCACTCCCTCAGGCACTCCGAGATAGACTGGCTGAGGGAGAACGCAGCCTTGTTATAATGCGGTACTTGATGCTGTTCCCAATTGCAGCATATTACGGAAACTCCAGTGTAAACTAGACTCCACCTGTCGACCGATTCGCCTCGGATCGCTTCGGTTCGTTAAGCGTCAGACGGACCTTGGCACGTGCCTGTTTACGGTTCACGCTGTATGCACGCCTTATCTGGTTTCAGCCGTCAATTATTAATGCATCAGAGTCTGTTTGTCTGTCTGTTTTAATGCACTTGTCTGGCATTGCCAGATCTCTCATTATATCTCTCGTCCTCCCCTCCTGAGTCTCTCGCTCTTTCCTTATCGATAATTATTCAGACGTCTTTTCCTCTCTGCTTCAGTAGCCTACGTCCATTCGTTTCCCTGTCTGTCTCTGTGAAGACCAGAAGAGTGGAGATATAGAAGCCAGTAGCTGTGACAGATTTTCGGGGCAAATCGGAACATCGTGGCTTTTCTTGAAAAATGCCGAAAATTTTTGTGTTCGCCCTAAATGATGAAGAAAAGAAGCCTTAATTTTTGGCAGCTACATCAAGATCTTTCGAGAAAAAAGTCTGTAGGTACCGCTCATTACCTACTCAGAAGGTACTGAGCTTTACCTACACAGTACATGTCACCAGCTAAGATCTTTCAAGTCATCTATTCCCACATTATTATTGTTGTTATTATTATTATTATTAGAAAACTTTTCGCATACTAATAGTTAATCAATAAAAGTGATGTGCTAAAATTCTGCCTTAGCACTAGTAAAAAACATGTATTATTATTATAGTAGTAGTGTTATTGTAAAACTTTTAACAAACTATCAGTCGGTTAGTCTGTGCTACAATTCTGCTGAAGTACAAAAGTTATTACATTACCTATTATAATTATTATAACAAAACTGTTAGCATATTTTTAGTCTATAAGAAATATAAAATTATGTTTCAGCACATGTAAAAAACAAGAACGTGACTACAAAATTTGCTCAACTCAAATACTGTAATGTAACAGTCTCTTTATATATAAACTTTCATGCATTGGAAATTTTAGCAGTGCTATGCCATCATATCAGCAATGCTTTTATTGTTTCAGCATGCTACATTATCATTACAGCATTGCTATGCTATTATCCGAGCACTGCTATTCAAGCGTTCGCCAAGTCAACACCAATCCAGCGCTGTTTCAAGCATCAATTACTGCAAAGGCAAACAGGTATTTCGATTTGAAGTAACATGCATACGAATAGGAGTAACTTAACGTGCTGCCAACAAGCTGCAGAAAAGTAACATGTTAAAGTCCTGTTGTAACATCTGTAAATCCAATGCCATATGTGCCAAATGTATTATAAAGGTGTTCCGATTGTTGTAACAAGTTTCGTAGCATGGCCCATTAACGCTCCACCATAATTTAACGTAGTAACATGTGTAAATCTGATGTAATTCGTGTAATTTTATTACACTTTGATTATAAATTGATAGTAATCAGTCAAATTTTTCAATGGAATGTACATATATCCAAGAGTAACATCCAGATAACCCATTTCAAGATATGAAATTAAAATGCATCATCTGCTGAACCATCGAAAGATGTACTGCAGTCACAGAACGGCACTATTTAAGTTACAAGATCGTTAAAACATGCTAAAACAACAGAACACACACAACTCAAATTCCAGCATTTAATAACGACCAAGAAACTAACAAACAGCAGAGTAGTTTGAGAAAGAAAGGAATTAGATTAATCAAATATTAATTGAATAATATTAATTAATCTTGTATGCGATTAATGTACAGCCAAGAGAGACAATGTGAAGCCATGAATGCTCAACGCAGACATTCCCGAAATTTTCCACGGAACGGCCTCGGCTTCCAGTGGTGAATCAAAGGTGTTCGAGGGTTAGCGTTTCTTGCCGACCAATATTCAGTTGTGCAAAAGTCGTTGACTGATCCAGCTGAGTCAGCTGCAACAGAAACAAGCAACAGTAAAAACTTACTACAGTGCAACACAACTGCAAAAATGCCAAGCACTGCCAAGCACTACTACAATGTGCGGCACGATGGTCTGTTTAGTAGTGCTCTGGGTCTGTAATCCAACAATTTTGGGTTTGAGTTTGCTAAGAAGACTCTGTGCAATGAATCTGAACAAGCTGCTTGCACAAACACCCTTGTCTTGTCTGTGCAATGAATCTGAACAAGTTGCTTGCACAAACACCCTTGTCTTGCACCTCAGATTTAGATTTACTGACCTAGCCTGCATAGTAAGTGCCATAAATAAATGAATATAATTTGTTTCTAGTTTCAACTTTATCCTCTAAGTTTAACACGCCAAGTCTTGTGAAGCACAGGTTCCTATACAGCTTGATGCATAAGATCAATTAAGATAAAAACTGCAATCATATGCAACTGAAATATACAATAGCCCAGATGTTAACTTTCAGGACCAGCAACATGAAACATTATGAGTGGAAGAGAATTTTCAGCTTAGAATTAAGCACAGACACAGTTCAGTAACACAGTTGAGAAAGAGAGGATTAAATAAATTAAATCACAGATTATTATTTGATTATTCTAAAAATGACTTAGGCAGATCGTAGCAAAACAGTGGCAGTACTTACATCTCTTCTCGGATAGGTTTGTAAGACTTTATACTCTTCGGCATGAAATCCTTTGGATGTGATGTAGTTCATTAGAACAGACAGCGTGTTAGTGGTGCAGAAGCGTCGGGTTAGGGTCTGACCCTCGGGACAACGGATTCTGAAGGTTGTTGTTGGTTCAGTGGCATCAGCTGGTGGCTCATCCGGAAGTTGATTTGCCAAGGACTGTCGCAATGCCTATTGCAAACGCAGAACACAGCAACTAAAATATTATTCAAATTTTTGATTATTGGGTAAGTCTAACTTCAGACTTATTATTACAAGCTGACAAACCTGACAAAATTGCTGCATATATATATATATAGCTGTGTTCTAAATGTTAGAGCAACTGTCGAGATTTGTCACTGTATAATAAAATATCTTCTGTGAACGAAACTGAAACAGCAAACTCAGTACAGGCAGGCCTTCTCTAGCTATTCATGAATGTGGTGCCTAGGCTGTTTCAATGTTCAGTAACCCTGGACCTCTCATTGTCGACCAGGTGTAGTGCTTGAACATGTTCAATGTATGGGTAAGCACCCGGCACAACAAGAGGGTCTCGTCAGCAGCGCCAACTCCCAACTTGCAAAGTAGTTGAGACGAGGCATAGTGCAACACCCCCCTCACCAATTCAAGACAACCGCCCCAAACTCACGTGGCTGCCCAGGACTGACCTTGGCAACCCAGTCAATAACATCTAGCCTCGCAGAGTAGCAGACTTTCTCTTGATACAGACCGCTCACATCACTGCAGTCTGCAGTTTAGGTGACACTGACATGACACTGACATAGGCTACACCATCCACCCGGGCCATCAGATCAGGCTTTTGCCTCCCAGTCCAGATGCTCAGTTGATGGACACCATCATTACCCTTGGACTCAATCCTCTTGACGATGGGGTCGAGCACCAAGTTATGTCTATCACACCGGAGATAGTGGATCCTTACATAGCTCTAAGAGACGTGTGAACCAGCGTGCTTTAAGTGTTGCACCCAGCATCACACCATGCTAGTTAGCATTCCTTAGATGACAAGGTACCAACCTGTTTTTCCTCCTCTTCCTTTTGCTTCCTTCTTTCCTCCTCCTCCTGTTTCATTTTCTCGATCTCTTCGATCCTTCGCCGCTCATCTTCCTCTCGTCGTTTCGACTCAACCTGAAAAAGTCAATAAAAAAATTAAAGTGAAACCAACTGCTCTCGGGCAAACTAGGTCAGGTCCATTATATGCAATATAATACATCTGAACAAGAGAAACTTCAACAAAGATATAGTCAGATACATACTTAAAGTTAAACTTAACTTATTCAATGTTAATCATTAAATACAGATGGTTATAACAAAATGCCTACCGTGATGTTGACAACCCCCACACTTAACAGCCAACAGAAATTGTAAAAAATTAAGCTAATAATACAGTTGCCATTAATAACAACTTCTGTTTAAAATCTTGTGAAACTCAACAATTATTAAAATAACAACATCAACAGATCATCGCAGTGATGATGATCTGTTACTTTCAGCATAATAATGGTAATTATGAGAACGATAAAGCTGGTATTTGTTTGCCTATCATTCCAGAAAAAGGTGCCTAATAATCTAGTCCTAAAGACCATAAACTGTCCTTCATTGAAAGTTGTACCTTAGCTCGGTCAAGAGCCAGTGACTCTTGGTAGGCAGCATCTTGCTCAGCTAGCATCCTCTCTCTCTCCTCTCGCTCATTCTGCAACAACAATCAATCAATCACTTAAAGGACAACCCAAAATCAGATGTGACATCAGGCATCCAACATTCCTTTTTCATTTATTTATTCAAAAATATCAATCCATCAATTAGTCACCTGATAAAAATAAATGCACAAACAAACAAATACAAGTCAATACATGTTAGCCAATCACAAATCATAAAAACTAATGTACAGAGTTCAGGGTTCAAATCCCCACCAGGGTAGAAAGACATGTTTCAAGATTTATGTTCCACTTGCACCCCCTACTGAACTCAACAATAAAATGAGCACACTGACCATACAGTGTCAGTGGGAAGATCAGGTGGTAAGGAGAAGAAACCCAACATGACCAGATATGTTCATTTCACTAACCTCTTCTTGCATGTCACCAGCAAGCTGCTGTTTGAACATTTCAAGGGCATGAATGAGACGTGCCATGATGTCATTAAGTGTACAACTTCCTACAATCAGATATTACAGTACAGATCATTAACCAACCTACTAGTGAGTAACATACTACTAGCGGTTTAGTTTTTGTTGCACTGTCATTAACAGGTCAACTTACAGTACAATACAAGTTAACAGATGCGCTAACAATAATTAGGTCAGCCTATATTGCACTAAAAGTTAACAGCTAAGTTGTTAAAAGGTCCCAGCTTATGTTACACTATAAGTGAGTAGGTGGGTTAACCACTATAAGTGAACAGGCAGCATGTTACAGTGACAGTTTTTTGCACCATGTCTGAGGTTCAAATCACATCACATCAGGTAAAACTGTAAATTCCCTTTTGAGCAACTTAACATGTAAGAACAGGTTGTCCAAGTGTCATTTTACTATTGGTTTTTTTGTAGCTCTCTCCAAAGATCCAGTAACCTCAAGATTCGCATACTGTGCTTCACCTCACCATTTTGATCCAGCACTACATTTCACCTGACAGAATACATATATACCTACCAACCTATGTATGTAGCTCAAAATTTCTAGTTTGCCTTCTAAGTATCTCCTGAAGGTGCTTCTTCTGTATAGTTATATCAGCATTCATTAAGAACAAGTTCACCAGTACAAGAATAAGCTCAAACAGCTGGAAGGAAAAAGTCACCACTACCAAGATCATGCGCATACGTGGAACCAGCTACTGACTTCCATCCAGAGTTGAAATCATATTCACAGCCATTGCACTTAATTACATCTAACACTAGTCACAGAAGATGCTAGATTAGGTTACATAATACAAACCATCGATAACCTCCATGACCTCGTTTGTACTGCGATTTCTCGATATGACTAGGAGAAGTGGAAGCTTGTCAGGACAGAACTGTTTCACTGTGTTGGCCGCTATGCTTCCGAAATGTGTAGTACAATGTCTTAGCAAACTGAAACACCCAGACAACATTACGGTCAATGTAAGCACTGTCAACATTACTGCTAATGTAAGCACAGTGGTTATTATTTCTGTAGGCATAACATGCACCAAATGCGCGCACATCATAGTTATTTTACTGAACCTCTCAAACATATTATTCATACAGACTGCTTAATTTCAAAGCAATATTCATTTAATATTTTGCACATTGCGATAGCAGTCTTACAGAAGTCCTCAGATTTAGTTTAGTCTCTCTACTCACTCACTTTTCTGTATTGTAATAACTGATAATACTGCTACCGAAATATTGAGATTGGATCAGCTTATTCAATAAACATATGTGTTTTCCTGGACTGAAAACAAAACAGAGCTTCAGAATAAGTCAGATCAACCACTGCACTCACATTCTTTATCTGAACTGTTATAATAACGAAAACTGCAAACAGTTTTAACACGCAAAGTCAAACAGAAATGTGAATCAGAGATCTGAGGTAAGTATAAGAAGTCTTCAGATGAGGTTAGATTATTGACTGCACTCACATGTTTTTGTTTGAACTGTGTGTTAGATCCCAGGCCCAGACAATAAAGTTGGCACTCAGAAATGAGACGACAGTTTCTGTACAGAGAATCTGAGAGCAGAACACATTGGAAAGAATACTATTGTCGTGATGCAGGTAAATCGCCAGCAGCTTTCTCTGTAAAACCAAACACACATCTTGTAATGTAACGAATACAATTTATGCATTGCAGTTCAATGCCAAAGCCATTTCAGAGGTGCTCTACAGCGTCAAGAAAATCAGGCACAGGTCAGCAGTCACACTGTTTATAAAAAACAAAAGTCTCCAAGAGACCCTTGAACGTAACACAGTTTAATCTGACATTTATATAGTTCCATTCAATGAATCACACTAGCACTGCTCCCTCACGAATGCCATTCTGCGCCAAATCAAGTCCGATGGCGACTTCAAAGTTCTACTTGCAAAGGACTACTGCTACACTGTATTGTGTATATTATGGAACTATATAGCACTCTTGCCAGAAAAACTCTTACTTGAAAAACATTCCTGTGAAACAGAGGTGAATAGTACGAGAGCAATTCGTTACACTGTCATAAACCTATCCTGGGCCGACTGCATCTGTATACCTGTGTGTGACATCTCAATATCAGACTTAATTCTCAATCTTAATTCAATCAGTATTCAAAACTAAGACTCACATCTCTTGCTTTGCACTGAAGTGATTCTTTTAAAACATCTTCCAGACTTCCAATAAAGAAGACTGGATGTGTCTCACCATACCTGAACAAGCACACCAACAAGAACACATAAATAAACCGAAAAGCAGATGAAATGCACAAACAAAACAGGCAGAATCACAGAAAGTAAGTGAAAACAAAAAGATTACTGAAATACAGACAAATTCAAACTTGTGATTTGCAGAGTGCTCACCATGTAATACCTAATACGTGGGTTTGAACCTACCCATAAATGGTGCTTTCCAGGAATGAAAGTTTGAAATTGACTGCCTGATTCTATTTGCTCTGTCAGTTCTTTGAGATTATTGAGGTCCAAACTCACAACTCACTGATTTCAATTTGCTAAGCAATTTCACAGCCTGCCTTCAAATATCCCTGACTGTTCTGTTGGCTTTCAACTGAACTTCTCTAAATTTTGCTTGGCATAGCATCTTTCAGCAATTCATGTCAAAAACTGCTCTAACAAAAATTGTCTTCAGTTGGCTCTTAGATCAGCTAGAAAACCAATTAATAAAATCCACTTGATTAATTAGCTAATGAGATTGATAAAATGGACAGACCGTGCTCTGAATTCACGAACAAAGTGCTCTGTTGCAGCTGTTTGGTCTTCGGAGTCATTAGGCACTAAAAACAACACATCAAAACACTAAAATAAACAGAAAACAATGCGGAAAAGCACAAAAACAACATACAAAACACTACAAACACTACCAAGATGCAAAAATCAAGCTAACAAAACATGTTGGACAACAAAAACACTTTTAAAACTGAGAAAAGCCTTTGATACTTGTGTGTGAATGTGCGTGCGTGTGCATGCATGCAGTGGTGTAGCTAAAGGAGTCAAGTGAAGCAGCTATCCTAGGGGTCGTGAATATTTATAAGAATAGTAAGTTGGAGCATATTCATATGCCTCTGAGACTGCCATAAATGAAATATCCATAAAAACTAGCTAAGAAAAAATATTTACATGACTTGTTCATTTGCATAAGTATCAGTGTACATGACTTCAACTTGGGGCACCAACGAACAGCTAAATTAAGTTTATTCCTATAAATATTCATAACCTTTAGGTACAGCAACTTAGGTCTAGTCATAGTTATGGTAAAATTTAACTTGTGATTTCTCAAAAGTACTTACAGACACCTACATCCTAAAAACACTGTAGCTTTTAATTGATTTTGATAGAAACATGCGGTTTTCATCTGATCCAAACCAGTGTGGTAATCAAACTCAGTTTCAATTTTTTCCCAACTTTGTTTGGGTTTTCTCATGCATGGTCATATTTGATGTCATAATGTTATGTAACTGATTAATGTCCAACACATGATACTTCTCTAAATTGCTGTTTTTTCTTGTTAAAATTCACAATTTCTATTTTGGGAAGGTTCAACTGCCATCTCTTGCCCTGGGCATCAAAACATTTAGCTAAACCACGGTCTGTGTGTGCGTGTGTGTAGGTGTGTGTCAGAAATCATAGCTTACTTAACGGTCTCAAAGACAACGGCAAAACCTCCTCCATCATGTCCTCAAACGCCTCTGGCTCCACATCACTGTCCATCTCGAACGACTCCTAAAACAAAATTTATCACTTCTACCATTATTACTGAGGTAACGGAAAGGTAAGCATTCATTTCATTACTCAATCCATCATCCCGAGTCCTTCACGGCATTCTCTAGGTCTCAAGAATTTTTCACCTGAGGCATATCTAACAACACAAACTGTTCCTAGTATTGTATGATCCACTGGGATCTGACCTAGCTGGCTGATAGGGGTGAAATGTCAACACATCAATACTCAACTGTTATGCTATATACCAGTTTAGCATGACCAGACGCAGGAGTATCATCTAATCTTGCCACTCCAAATCCCTTCTATAAACTGATATTTCAGAAGGAACGGAACCACTACTGGATAGGAAGCCAGTGCAGCAACTTCTCTGAGGCTGAATATCATCTAATCTGATGACTGACAGTGCTATTATCACAATGCACAATGGCTTAGGATCCAATACCTCTTCGCTATCCCTCATCTTTTCCCTCAGACCCTCCTGCCCTGCCTTGTATGGCTACTACTCTCGGCTTTTGAGAGGCTAGAACAGGTCCTGTGTAATAATAATAATAGTAACAGTAGTAGTAGTAGTAATAATATGATTTACAAAGTGTCATAGTACAGCCAAGGCCACATGTACAGCTATTCGCAGACTGCAGCCACATGCAGTACAAATCAGCATACAAAAATGTCTAGTTAAACAAAAGGCTGTATTACATGCAGTTAAGAATGTAAAAACCTCTGGATCTACACTGGCCATTTGGTTATGTACACGTTGAAATGTATGATCACTCTGTGTAAAATCAGAAAAACCTTGGTAAAACCAGGAAACAACGACTTTTCTCAACAAGAAGAAATTTGTGATCTTTCTTTGAAGTCAACAACTTTGAAAGCCTTTTGCCACTGTAGTTATTAGCAGTTTTTTGTCAGCCAGACAGCCCATAGACAACGGTTGCACTGTTGCTAGACAGACACTATAGTAGCTGTGCTTCAGTTGAAACATCCACCAACTCTAGTACCAATTCAGTCACTGGGTACTCCAGTATCCATCTCCAAGTACTGCTCCTAGTACCCAGTACCCATTCTCAGGTACTATGCTAATCTTAGGACTTCTATAACAACAGAAAAGCCCTGCTGCCATGAGCAGTAGTCACTCGTGACATGGCAAGAGAAAGACAACCAGAACAGCTAGTGGAGCAATGAGAGGTCCAGGTCTGAGTGGGTAGCATTCTGGTTCTGGTACCCAATTCTCAGGTACTGGACTGTTACTGACAAAGGTTCATAATAACCAATTGCCTTACACTTGTCTTTTTCCATGCAGCACAAACAGAAAATATTCTTTTAAGTGATTTTCCCCCTAAAACCCTTAAAACTTCAACAATCAAAGCTTAGTTTTACCTTGGTCACACAAAACAAATCATTAGTAATGGCTTAAAGTACACACAGACTGTGGCCAAACTTCAACACGAGGATGCAAGTCTAAAGCAATGTTAGCAGTACACATAAGAAAACAGACAAATGGTTATCACACTGTGCTGAGACCAGCCAATTATGGACTGCACAACCTAGCCAAAAAGTACTGGAAACAAATGGTGTAAGAAAATGCTGAAGCCGAACAAGAGGATACACAACTACATCGCTAAAGAAGGCCAGCAGAGTACTGGGACAGAACAATTTTCTCAAAAAATCATCACTGCACAAACCAATCAAAAAACAAGAGACACAATCAACTGCAGAACATAGCTTCAAAAAACAAACATGATTAACAAGGTCACAAAACAATTCAGAACACACAAAAAGGACGGAAAACCAACTAATTAACTATCTTACTTCATACAATTCTTCATCCTTAAACAAATACAGTTATAATCCCTCAATTAAAAAGGAATTTCATAAGGAAAAAATGCAATCCTTACATCATGCAAATAATTTTATTCAGGTGCATAATCTTCATCCAAACCTTCTTTATCATCAAATCCTTCTTCCACAACAAAATACTTCTTTACTTCAGAATAACTTTCATCCTTAAAATATATACTATCCAATTAAAAACTTAGAATCAGTACAGAAAGTCTCTTTAAAAACATCTCAAGCAATACAAATTAAAACCGCTGGAAAAGTGAATTTCTTAAACGCTGAATTCAAAGTTTCTATTTAAAGGAAACATTTAAGACCAGATGAATTGTAAAACCTAAAGTTGAATTCATATCGTTGTAAACACTTCTGTGGATAAACAAGCTCCTCTTTTCTGAAACTGAAGGACATCTCTTCATTGGCTTTTGCAGATGCCTTGATGCCTTTTGCAAATGCAGATGCCATGATTTTCTGATTTTACACAGTGTAATTGTACATTTCAACGGGTGTATAACCAGATGGCTCGTGTGGATCCAAAGGTTTACACATTCCTAACCGCATGTAAAGCAGCCTCTTGTGTAACTAGGCATTTAAGTAGCACCTTTTTCTAGCCTCTCAAAAGCTAGGTGAAGAAATGTCCTTCAGTTTTAGAAACGAGAAGGTGGTGAAGAGATGTCCTTCTGATGCTGATGAAAAGCTCTTCACCAGTAAATCAACCTTTCTCTTGTTGTTTCTTGTTTGACAGGTCTGTATTTCCTCCATCACCATGACAATTGTCTTCAATGCATGACCACTTGTCACAGTTTAGGAAACTCTTCAGCAGTAATTGGATGAAATTAAGCCATAAAGTCAAGAATAAACATCAAAGCGAAGAAACTGGTACTTACATCAACTTGATTGGAGGCATGCTGTGCGTTGGCTGCTGACTGGGACGATGAAGACTGGGGTTTTGCGGAACTCGACACTTCCAGTCTGTGGATTGGAAAGTCCAATCCACAACTCGCAAGAGTCATCTGCAAAAAACATCAAAAAACCATCAAATTCTATTTAGCTACCAATCAGTTCCAAAACTGTTCTATTACCGTTATTCTGTAATATCAATAAAAACATTGCCATTTATTCTGTCATTTCTGTTGTTATTGTTATGAATTAGTTTATTGAATGATGTCTGTGCAGCTGGAGAAGGTTGCCACAAACATTCCAGCACAATTGGATAATTTCAGCATAATAAGAAAAGGTCATTTTCCCATACGAACATCTTTTAAAGAAAATTAATAAATTAACATATCACTATGCCGATCACTTGACTGCCCAAGCACTTTATTTTCTCAACAGCCTAACTAACTGAGATTGAACTGACCTTGTCGTTTCTCATGGCGTCGGGCCAGCCGTACCAAACCTGATGGCGAACTGGTATATTGAGTGCGGGATAGACATCGAATTTTACCTGCAAAGAATAACAACTTGACAATATCAGGATGCCAAGAAAACCCCTCCGCTAAGAGGCACCATTAGGTATGAAGTACAAGCAAATTCATTTTCTTAACCTCGGCGCTTCGGAGTGAGTGGCTAGTCCTGTCCCTTACTGTATGACCTTCCCATGATAGGTCTACGGCTACTATAAACATTTTATAGCCAAGGTGGCACAGATGGAACAGAAATCTTGAAATATCTTTCTGCTCTGAAGGGGAATTGAACATCTGACATTTGGGTTAACAGTCCAACACACTCAGCAACAGGCTACTGCACAGCCCTGGAAAATCTAACCCCCTTCATGCCTGAAGTAACATCTCTCATGCGAATCCCTTAACAGGAAAAGGATATGTGCTATGTTCGTTTTCTTAGATCCTTACCACCATGACCTCATGCATCACACAACCTCATGTACGCTAATAGAAACGTTTATCACTGCTCTTATGTGTTCAACCAAAAAGCAAGAAATGGAAATAAAAGCAAAATCATGTATTCAGTTCATTCTTACCTCATAGACAGTTTTGGACCCCGGAAATTTGGCCGAAAAGGTTGAACCATTTTCACGATTCTTAAAAAATAGCTCATAGATCTTCTGGTCATCGTTGCTAGAAAAAACATCGTCATCATCATCATCATCACCATCAATCAAAACAACAAAAACAATAAAACAAGCCTCAGTGTTGGTGATTACATCTGTTTTGTCATAACAAAAAATTATTTTCTTAGATTAGGAATTTTAACTGTAACAATAATCACACATTTGCATAACAGCTTTTCAATAGAAATTCCTCAGAGACGCTCTGCCCTGATAACGCAAAGCCACTAAAATAACGGTTGAGCTACCAAAAATGGTCGAACTGCCAACACTGCCAAAAAACAGGCAAAGAAAGACCAAGAAGCTCATTTCATAGGTTGCTAGCTAACAAAATCCAGAACGACGGGCCCACCACAGTGCACCTTAGAAGTTTCGCGGTCAAAGTTTGACCTGGTGGGACAATTAGAGCACCTTGGACCCAAGTTGGACAGCCAAATAAAGGTACTTGTGGCCAATCCAGTAAGCCACAGACAACACCGGGATACACAGCTCCTTAAGCTATGGAAATACAAGTTTTACAATTACAGTTACTGTGATCAATTTATTAGATTTGGTCAGGACTTCATCTCACTTTTCTGAAGATGCTTGCACTTGGCAGTGTGCTGGCAGGTCTGGTGTAAGCAGGAACAGCGTGTTTTGTTTAGGAAGTTTCAAGTCTCGGATGAAGTCCTGAAGAAAAAATTTCACCGTTAAATGGTATTCACAGACTCAAGCAGAGTAAAATTTTATTTGCTATAGTTAAGTGTAGTCAGCATTCTTGGTTGCTGGCCTGTGGCTTTGGAATTCACAGCCAAATTCTATTCATTCTGTCAGTTCTTAGATGAAATTCAGGTCTAAACTTATGACTCGTCACATTCAACTTGCCTATCCGCCATAGCTTAACCTCTTGTTTCTCTGACCTATCGGAATTCGACCTGACTTCTCCAATGGATTATGATTTTGATTACGATTTCATCTGTAGTGACTATCAAAATGATGCCTTGGACATTATGATAACAGCCCTATAAAAGTCATTAGATTAGATAAGTACCAGGCATATATATATTTCAAATAAAACTCAAGCACAAGCACAGAAACGTGAAAGGGAAAGCATATAAAAGAGTTCTGACCAAAGAATGTAACAAAATATAACATTTTAACTAGTTAACAATATAACATGGACACTAGCCAAATAATACAGTGACAACCTTGCAAGCAGAGCATGCAAAAGTCAATGTTTGGGGACTCAGAGTAAGTCCTTAATGTGCCTAGCACCATCAACATCAATGATGCCTTACAAGTAATACAAAAAAACACTGCATAAATTTAAGAATGCCTTTGTAAAGTAATGTATCCAGCATCATTATATACATTTGATTTGTTTAGTGTTTCTATTCTAAACTTGTAGTTCAAATGTAATGTAATGTTTACTAGAAGAATGTTTCTGGCTAAGCCCCAATCTAGAAATGATGTGAAAAAGTTCATGCAGTCAATAGGCCAAGAACTGCACATAATTTTCAGCTGCAATAAAGATAGTCACGGCTGTAACATCTGCACAGTATCTGCTCACTTCATCCTGAATCAAGGTATCATTTTTATGAATCCAACCATGCAGTTCCTGCCTGGCGGCTGGAACACCGAGCTCTACCTGGAGTAGTTCCTTGATCTTGCCTGTAACACATCAACACATTAAATTCAGTTCCTGATGCATGTAATGTAAGTTCATGCAAGGCCAGGCAAGATGAGGTCACGCAAGGCCAGGAAAGCCATATACAATGATCTTTAAAGATACAATCCTAGGCAGATTAGATTGTTTGGCCTTAGTCTTGTCCTAGACAGATTAGATTGTTTGGCCTTAGTCTGGTCCTACGCTGGTTAGACTGTCTGGCTGAAGCGCAAACACAACACCACTCTAACAATAAAACACCATCTCTCATAGGGTGCAGTGCAACAGAATGCACCTTAAATTTAACAGCAAGCACATCAGTCAAAAAAGAACAATTTCACCCAACAAATAACTGATGCTTTGCTTGCAGTTTCCATGCATTTTCATACAATGGTCCACTTCTATGGAATTCAATACCTCCAGCTTTCACTTTTCAATTTTTAAGCAATCTTTTTCTTTCTCTAGTTTAGCAAAACAGTTAGAGATTCCTGTCCCAGCTGCCCCACTTTCAAAGTGAATTAATTAATTGGCACAACATACATGATAGTTTTTATTAATAAAAAAATAAATAAAACTTTTAATCTTGTGTTCATCAACAATGATGACTGCAGCACACTTACCAACTTTTTCGTTGTCAGGTACTCTGAGGCTAACATTCCTGTCTCGATACTCTACTCTGAAATCGAGAAGTCGAATTGGATGCATGTCTGAACTTGAACTAGCAACACCCAAGGCACCATCGTACTCAAAGACATTTGGCAGTGGCATAAAAGGGCTCAGGTCATGGTTGACAGAGTCTGGCACAAATCCACTGCTGCTAGCAATATCAAATGGATCAACCACCTGTGAAAACAAATCCTGGTTGATTGATTCTGTGACCGGATCAGCCACCATCGAAGTAGGATGGTGCTGTGGAGAGTCGAGACGTGCAAGTGTGTTCTGCACAGCTTCCTGCAAATGAATCATTCAACGGTGAATCAATTAAATGCTCCATACAAATACCACGTACACCAGGTCCTGTTTTAAACTTGCAACATTCCAACAGGAATTCTTATCCTATACAGACATCAAAGTTTAGCATGGACCTTCATCAAATTTAATTCGTCGTTAGAATATGATGACTTCACTAAAATGCAACTTCACTCTAGCAAGGTACTTGATACAGCTTCCAAAAGCATTGTAATAACAATGGGTGAATGAACTAGTATTTTAGGCAGGATAAGGTAAGCTAAGCAGCTGTTAACTGAAAATTTCTAACCTGCAAATTCCATTCATGCTGCTCAAGAATAGTGATGCACTCATCCAGGTTTTCTAGACAAGTGAAGGCCTGAAATGCACCAGATACTGGTGTTAAATGATAAATTCTAATTGCAAAAGTCACATTTCTTCATAGCAAAAGTGGTTAAGTCAAGAAACCTAAATTACCCAAAGCTGCACAAGCAAAACAACTTTAAGTAAAACTGGTATTTTGTATATTCTAAATTATTAAACAAGTTTTTGAATTATGTACATTATGTACCGTTACAGCATGGAACTTGAGGTCCATACACAGTACCACGTTATATTGAATACCATATTATAAAATTGCATAAAGAATGAGCTTTACTGGAAACTTGTATGTTTTGGGGACACAAAATCACAAGTAGTTATTTTTCTGTACAGTGAAAACATCAACTGAATTATTTGGCTAAATATTGTTTTGATTTGTTAAAATGAAAGAGTGACAAACATGGCAAATACATAGTCAAAATAACCATATTACCAATTACAATGCATAGGCATTTTGATTTAACTACAGACCTTAGACTGGCTGAAAACCTCTCAGCAGGTTTATCATGCCATAAAGATATTATTAAGATTAAAGATATTAAAGATATTATTGAAGTTTATTTGCTTCTTTACACTCTGATACTGTCACTTAGCAACTATAAAATGTTTCTAACTTGAAAGAGTTCTATTGCCTTGATCGACTGGCCCTCTAAGGGCTGCAGCATCTCCAAGGGTAACAAGTTGGCTCTGCGACCATCAGTCATATTAAGTTTATTCTGCTGTTCTTAAATCATGACTTAATAATGCTTGATTGACAAACCCACTGATAGCATAAAATTATGCCTGATTTATTTTTAATAGAACAATCTATACAAATATAAGAATTATCAGAGATCCCTAATATCATCTTAGTGTTTACATCAGTACAGTCTTACATGCGATACAGCACTGTGACATCAGTATACCGTTCTCAAATGCAGAAATATAAATTAAAAGCACACTGTAAAAGCATCTGAATATGTCACTGTAAGTCACTTTCCGTAAGTGATTATTAAAGCAAGGCCATTTGAATGCTAGCATGTACTGTAGTAAAAATTACTGTTTCTCAAAGAAAAATTTGGGAACCATGACCATTACTGTGCTATAATCAAATATGTGTTCTATCAGATGTGCTATAATGGGTTGATGGTGTACCATTTATATTTTATTTATACAGAACACTTATATAGCGCCCCTTCAAGAAAACTACTCAGAAGCGCTCCCAAACCAACCTTGGCGAAAGAGAACAGTCTTAAGAGAAGAATAGAAGATAGAAGTAAAATCCCGGGGCAGAAGACGTAGAGTAACAGGAAGCCCATTCCAGAGGGTTGGGCCAGCAACAGAGAAAGCACGACGCTGCATGGTCGAGGTGCGAGTGCGAGGTACTAGTAGATTACAACTAGCAGCGGAGCGAAGAGAAGCACGTCCCAAATTGGACCGGACAGGTAGGCAAAGCTCCCTCAAGTAAGAGGGGGCAATACCCAACAAGGAGTTCCAAACAGAGACGATGACCCTATAGTGAATGCGCTGACTCATAGGAAGCCAGTGCAACTCATCTCGCATGAAATCAGAGACATGACCAAACCTAGAGATGCCACCAATAAGCCGTGCAGCCGCCCGCAACACACGTTCCAGGCACAAAAGCCATGTAATAGTTCTCTTCAGCCTTTAACAGCAATTAATGAGTGAGCTATCATAAGCATTTATATATAATTTTCTGCACATGTTACGAGTTTGAGAACGTTCACAAATACATTTCAACATTGGATTTGGTTGCAGTATATGAAGCTAGATCCACGTTTTTATAGCTCAGTAAAGGCAAAATGGTTGAAGCAAACACTGGATCAAGTATGGATTTAATGAACACACGGGGAGAAAGACTGTCGGCTACTGAGTGTAAAATGCCCAAAAGTATATAATAACTATGACGCTAAAAGCCATATTTTACGTAAAATTGTAACTGTAATTGTAATGAGATTTATAAAGCGCCTCTTTGAGGATAAACTCAACAGAACTGCTTCTGACCCTAAAAAGTAAAATCAATGTTAAACAGTACAGTCTTCAGGCGCCTGCGGAACAATGAGAGGGGGAGAGAAAGGAGCTCAAGTCGCAATTCTCAAGGAAGACGATTCCAGCAAGTGGGACCAACGTAGGCAAAGCTTCTGGATTGGGCCGCAGCGGTTCGCATGCGAGGGGGCAAACAGGAAAAAGTAATGGAAATAAAAAAAGTAAAAAGCGATGGAAATCCAATGGAAAGGCAGACAGACAAACAGATCTTGTAATTTGTAAACAAGGTCATAAAATTTCAATCGTGCCGGTATCAGAGGCCCAAGGCATCAGACGATAGCGCACCAATCCACCAAATCAAATCTCGTCAAATTCTTGATAACGCAATTTTAATACAAAGAGACGGCGCCACTGGTAATGCCTCTAGATGGGCATTCTGAGCCTTTTACGTTATAATTTCGTTAGGTTCGATTAATTTTGTGCTGCGTACTGTCTCATCGGCACTTCTGAAAACAGTTAAACAACTCTTCAATCTTTCGAAACGTATAATCGGCGCACAGTCCTTCAAACTCTATCTATATCTTTACAATATGGGCCAAAAATATTTTTATAATTGCAATAATTTTTCTAGTTACCTGAAACTCCATAAGTATTGTATCTCTGTCCGCCATTGTTCGACGTTCGGTCCTTAGCGAACACACCACTGATATATACAATAACAGCGATGACGATTTTTCGATTTCGGAACTACTTCTGATTATTTTGGCCGCATTAGTTAGCTACAACGGAGAACCTCGGAGATTTTGGACCTTTCTGTTAAATGACTTCAAATCTACAATCGTCACTGATGTTATTATGCGCCGCACGAAAGTTTCCTCAGTGTAGCTAACTATGTATGATCTAGCTTATAGACTGGCATTAACCTAGTCAAGTTAAGAAGAATCGTACTAAAAGTTCGGGGATTTCATTAGCTCCAGCGCCCTCGATTGTCAACGGAGTTCAAGGAGGCAGAATGAACGTAGGCCTATAATGTTAAAGCTCAGGGCGTTTGCAGTGGCGTAGGTATTTTCCAAGCATAGTGATATAAACAAAACAAAAATTTTAACAATTGGTATTGAACGTTTAGTCTCTAAACACGAGCCCTTGCGGCATAGCCTACCTAACCTGAATCCATCTAAAATCGAATTCGTGCTTATTGGCCTACGCAATCAGCTCAAGAAAATTTCTGACTTCTCTGTATCCCTTAGCCTGGACTCTTCCTCCACCCACGCCGTTAATAATAACTCTTCTATCCGCTATTTAAGTGTAATATTCGATCAAAACCTCACCTGTAGAAATCTCGAGTTTACAATTACGATTACGATTAGTCTGATGATAACAAGACTCATAGGCTCTAGCCTCCGAATATTGACAACGTCAATCGTAATTGTAAAATCGTAATCGTAAGCTCGAGATTTAAACAGCGCCCAATGAAAGCCAAGTTGGGGGAACCAGTCTATTACAGGCGCTTAATCAAAACAAAATCGACAGGCAAGAAGGGTTATGTTTCAGGTCAAGAGCCAAGAGTCAGGCAGAGATGCAATCAGACAGATTGGAGCGGAGAGAGAGATAAAGGGACAATGAGGAATCAGGATAAGATTAGTGGAAGAGGAACGTTTTTAGTTTCGAATGAAAGACCTGTGCAGAGATCGCAAGGGGTGAAGTGTTGGTGGATTCATATGATGGGTCAGATAAGTGTCGTAATTCTGGCGGAAGCTTATGCCAAAGGGATGGGGCAGCTATGGCTATGGAACGATTTCCAAATTTTAAGGATGAGGTGACGGGAGGGCGAAGAAGTGTTAGGATATAAGAGGAGAGAGTTGAACGGAGTGGTTGGATTGTAAATAACTGACGAAGACAGAAGGGTTGAGAAGATTGAATTGTGTTGTAATCGTAATCGTAATCTCGAGATTTCTACAGCGCTCAACAAAAGCTAAGTCGCGGGAACCAGCTTATTCAAGGCGCTCAGTCAAAACAAAATCGATAGGCAAAAGGGTCAAGATCCAGGAGTCAGGCACTCAGACAGTCGGACGGCTACGGTGGATGCTGTTTGAAATTGAAGCGAGAAGAGATGAGAGGAAGAGGAAGAATCAGGATAAGATTTCTGGAAAAGAAGTGTTTTCAGTCTTGAGTGAAAGACCTGCGCAGAAACCGAAAGAGGTGAAGTGTTGGTGAGTTCGTATGATTGACCAGACAATTGTCGCAATTCTGGCGGGAGTTTATTCCAAAGCGGTGGGGCAGCTATGGCTATGGAGCGATTTCCAAATTTTAAGGATGAGGTGACGGGAGGGCGAAGAAGTGTTAGGACAGATGAGGAGCGGGTTGAACGGAGTGGTTGGATAGTAAATAATTGACGAAGATAGGAGGGTTGAGAGGATTGAAGTGTGTTGTAGGTGAGGGATAAGACTTTGTACTCTATTCGTTCTGGTATTTTAAGCCAGTGCAGTGATTTGAGAACAGGGGTGTTTTGATGGTTTTTGTGGGTTTTGGTGACAGCACGAGCAAGAGCATTTTGGATAGCCTGTGTACATGCAGAGCGCATGCGCCGCTGCTCTGCGTCTAGAGCAACACTCAAGTGGCAGCCCTTATGCAACCCCCCCCTACTATGTCTGTATCTTATGGTGTAGTTAGGGCGACGCTTTTTGTCTTCTGCAGTACTTGAATGGTATCTAATTGCTATCGCGCGAAAGACCTCGGTCGACGATTAGTTCCTGCGGAAACCTCAATGTTAACGAAGGTCGGGGCGGCTTTGATCGAGAGTCGGCAATTATTTTAACAGCGGGGAGGGGTTGCAAAGAAACACGGACTTAATTATTAAATTGAATTTTAAAATATATCGTTGAAATATTATAAATGAGCTAAAAACGGACAGATCAACTTGAATATGAAACTATTATACATTCCGTGCATCACTGAAATAAAATTATCATTATTTCTAATCTTACGTGTAGCCTACGGTGTAGGCCTAAGCCTTGTGGGCGGTCCACCACAAAAGTGTACGTTGAAGCTATATCTGTTATAGTTAGCCCTAGGCCTAGTTATCGGACACCCATTCTCTGCTACATAACAGCTGAAATTCCTCCGTAGCCTTTTGATGCTTTAATAGACAACTCCTGTGTGCGCCACTCGGATTTCTTCTTTAAATGGTGCTATATAAATGTTGTTTATAGCTACGACTAAGTAAGTAAATATGCATGTAATAGCATCTTACAAATGCACTTGCATTAAATTTTATAGCACGATTACATGCATAGCCTACTTTAAATAGATTATTACACGGGAAAATAGGCCTATAATAGACAGAACACACTTGTCGGGGCAATGTTGGGACAGCATTGTCCCAATGTGTGTATGTTGGCTTGGAAGCACTCGTATTCTGAGTATTTGAAACAAGTCTAGTGCTTTCTCTTCATGCTTTGTCTTCAAAGGTCGAAGCCGTCAACAAGAGAGTGAGCAAACCATTCGCAATTCGTTGTCAACAGCTGTCCATATATTGTTCCCACTTCCAGCCCTTCTTGTTTATTCTGCCTTTTCCCTCCCGTCAACGTCCTCCTTTCCTTCCTCGCTCGCACGACCTTCCTCTCCCTCCCTCCCATCCACTCCCAATCCTCCGCTTCTGCTCCTGCTGCTCTATCTGATCCTGTTGGTCCTGTTCCTGCTGGTCCTGCTCTTGCTGCTTCGGCTCCTGCTCATCTTATTCCATCAAGTTCCGTGTTCTGCCCTCTCCTCGTTATATTGGCCCGGTTAGCTACATTGGAAAAGCTTACGGCTAGAATCTTCTAGGCGTGAGGATGCCGGTTGGCACGGCGATCGTGGCCTAATTTAGAGACTTGAATCTCAGGATAGCACAGTCCGGACACTGGGACCTTAAATGGCGTGGCACTCATTCAGACTGGCAGAGGTGGTGAAAGGATTTCACCCGACCAATTCACTGAAAAAGTAGCATAGTGGTCGCTATAGAAAACCGTGTGTATTTCCATTTTTCCACAGACGCCGAGAAGATATTAATTATTCAACCAGGCGTCAGTGGTAAAAAGATAATTACTTATTCATGAAGGCGTTAGCGTCGGTGTCAATAATATTAATTATTCATAAGAACGTCAGCCCGGCAAATTATATTAATTATTCATTAAACGACAACCCTATAAAATGTATCAATTATTCATGACAATGCCCTCCAGCGATACGAGTGCAGTGCCAGGAAGCCTCGGGGCCTGTGGCTCGTATCGGGCGTTCGGCCTGACCATTAAGGCGATCGACAAAGACGGGCCGACGGCCTGGGGAGTGGACGGAAGGACGTACGGACGGACGGGCGGATGAGTCCTTCTCGGCGGGCGGTGTTAATGTTGCCTTGTCCGGTGCACGCGCTCTGCGGCCGTGCGTTCCTGCTGCTCCGGACTGTAAAAGACGCAGCGGAGGCAGAGGCGTGATGATATTCGTACAGCGGCTGTCAGCAAACGCCCATCGTTGTCGTCGTCGTCAGGTGACCTGGTCTTCATCGCGTGTTTATTACGTCTGCGATTAGGGTTTCTTTCGGGGTCGAGATGGTGCTGCCCGGTGGATAGTCATCGAAGGGCAGGGAGAGCCGGTCGCCGGTGTTCTAAGCGTCGGCTTAGGGGACGGACGGACGACCGACCGACCGACTCGGCGACGACATCCGTCTCGGCAAAATGCTTCAGCGTTTTCGAAATCTCGTGGAGGATGTGATCGAAGTGACGAGAGGTAAGAGTGCATGCCCCAGTTGACAGATCGCCCGATATCGTAAACAGCTTTCTCCAATTACTTATAATGACTTTAACAGAAAACAGATGACATCGAACAGAAATTCTACGGTGAAGAAATAACAGGAATGTAATGCAACGTAACTGAAAATTGGTACAGCGCCAATTCGAGGCCTTTCCAACTGTATGCAACTAAATACAACTTTAAACTTGATAAAGCCCCCATTAAACTAGCACAGAGCTCCAGTTCTCCTTCCGTTTCTTGCTGCGCCATTTCCAACCACGATCCACGGTAGGCTTCTGCCAGTCTACCTGCCTGACCTATGGATCTGGAATTGGAACCGACCCTGACCTTAACTGCCACCGATTTTGTGTTTTAACTGAATAACATAAACAAGCTGGTTGCCATGAATTAGCTTTTTTGTTTGCAGAAGGAATTTGGAGATTACGATTACAAGTACACTTACTCTCATTCACTTGATCGCTTTCAGTTAACGCAATCCCCGCCAAATCCTGTGCCACACACAATCACAATTCCCCACCCACCTAACCAACCCATCCATGCGTCTATCCACCAACCCACCCACCCACTGGAATGATGTCATGCCAGATCCCAGTGGGATATGGATATTGGAAAATTGAATTCTGACTTTTTAAAATTATTGATTGATGGCTTTAATTGGCAGTCAATGCAGAAATTGGTTTAAAAGAGCTCAGAGAATGTAAGCAGCCATTGGCCATTGACTTATCTGATCTACCCAAAGTTTCTTAGGAGAACAGCCAAATGCTGGACTATAAGGTTTCGAGAAGACCTGTATAGGCTATATCTGCTGACAGTAGGCACTAATGTGGCTACGATGTTCTTCAGCCTAAATTATCTGGTGATAAAACTGAACCTTATACCATTAGGCTTTCATGAATCAGGATGCATACAAGATTCAACATTGAATTTGAGTAACTCAGTTTGGAGAGGCAATGTTTACTAAAGAAAAGAAATTTCAGGTCAGGTAAGGTAAGATAAGGCTTAGTTTGGCAAGGATAAGAAAGTTCAGGTAAGGTAAGGTCATTTTACATGCCTTATGAGCTGCAGTAACAGAAGTAAGTTGGAAGGATGGCACAGGGGTTGAAGGAGCTTTTCAAATAGTAGGCCTCCACAGCCATAATCCAAACCAGTATTGGTGGCCAATAAAGTGGCTGGGTACCCAAACTTATGCTCATGGCCAGAGTCCCCCCTCCAGGCTGCCCTTGAGGCATAATTCTGCAGTGTGAACTTGTAATGCTAATTTAAATCGTAACATTACTGAATAGATATCTTTTTGTTCTAACATCAGAATATTTAACTCTAAAGCCACACCTTTGAGCAAAATCACTGATGGGGAGTGCGTAATAACCTATTGATTACCTCACCTTACAAACTCTTAGCTTCAGTTGAGTTGGAGAAGTGTCTTGGAGAGTTACTACTAAGAAGGTGCTATATATTCCATCTACCTGGAATAGCCTTCCTGTGAACCTGCCTGTTCTTCTGGCCAGGTAGGCTCATTGTACATTTTATCAAAACTTGAAGATTGTTCACTTTCGCAGAAGCTGGGCTGGAAGCACCTCTGAGTAGATACCTTGATTGGACGCTATATAAATGCTCTTAATGACTGACTGAATATAAATGTCTATTTACAATACATGACTTCACCTTACCTTACCTTACTTGGTATATCTTGTAGTACAGGGAACGGCAATGGTCACCACCATCGATGAAGTCAAGCGTGTCTTAACAAAAGGCGAGAGTCCAGAGGCTGTGTCAGTGCCTCAATCTGGAAGCAGCAACACGATTGAGGAGAGGCGAGAAGGAACAATGGACTCACCTGCTGCAAATTCTACAAGTTCAAGGGATGAAGACAAGAACATCCTCAAAGACCTCTTCGATCTGAGAAACTTCAGCCTTTCAACAAAGCCAAATGATCAGTCGAGCGCGTCCACGATCCAGGTCCGTCAGGTAAGCAGTCGCAAATACAAGGATTCCGACTCAAGCGAGGAATCAGCGGACGATGTTGGATCAGCACAGTATTCGAGCCACAGTGGCGAATCAGCGCAGGCAGCATTCCGCCAGAGTGACTCATTCCGCGGTTCAGTTCACACGAACGCCTCGTCTTCGCTCGTCTCCAGAAACGAGACTTCGACTGTGGCATCTGAGAACGAATTTGACTTTGACGAGTGTACGAACAACGAAAATCCTGATCGGCTTTCTGTTGACTGGGAAAGTTCCAATTCCTGTCAGTTGAGGTCACAGAGTCGAGAGGCAATCACGAAAGGCGGAGCGAGGGACTCGACGAGACTAGAGAGAGGCATATCGATGGAACCAGCCAAGGACAGACGGAATAAGCTGAATTCTGGTGGCTCTTTCGTTCAAGTTCACTACCAAAATGCTCAGTTGCAGCACTTTGGTAAGCTTCATGGATAGTAATGTAAAACTGTAACCTTGTTTAAGCGTTTACATAGTGCCTTATTAATAGTTTGAATTGCAGTGGTTGGTAATTCTGCACCCCGACAACCTTTCTACCTAGCTTGTGTAGTGTGAAAACAAATTATTCGTTGACTCGACACTACTTGACCTGGAATAGCTTCCATCTGGATCTGCATGTTGTTCAAGCAAGGGATGCTACATGTATCTTTCATCAACACTGTAAACTGTTGTTTTTTGCAAGAGCTGTGGTGTGAATGCTTCTGAGCAGACATCATGAAGGGGTGCTATATAAATGTGCAGAATGAATGAATGAAGGAATGATGCATCTGGCAGGGAAACCCGCACACAGTAACGGTACACTGAAGACTTAATCCCTGGTCACTACGTCAGCAGCGAAGATATTAATGTCTGCCATTAGAAAATATTGTTTTTAGCAAGACTTAACAGAGTGTCATTTTGACCCAGAGCTCAGTCATTTATCTGCATTGATTCTGAATGCCTTACATGTCAGTTCAGGATTCTCTGAGTTGTGTTACAATGACGATTACGATCGCTGGTAGAATAAGAAATAGAAATAGGAGAAAATAGGAGCTCACCTCCATTTCTGACTGCACAACGGATCCTTTCACATAGTTTACTGTTATTGCTTTATCTGGTACTTAATGTCGATGGCAGAAGTATTTATCTTTTTTTAGTGGGGCACAGGGAGCTGTTATTTCCCCATACGTCCAGCTCCATTGACTACATAGATACACATTCTGCGAAGCACGGTTATATTTCTGCCACTAGACGTAGATATGGACTTTGCATTAGAGGCTGCACAGATCTGTTGTTAGCTATGCTTATCTACATCCATAGATGCATATGTACTAACGTATATTCTCGTAGTCATGCCTAAATGTATCTGGCACCACTGCTTGTTTGTCAGTTATGCGTAGATACCTGCACCACAGCTTTCATATGATGATGATGATGATGATGATGATGATGATGATGATGATGATGATGATGATGATGATGATGATGATGATGATGATGATGATGATGATGATGATGATGATGATGATGGTGGTGGTGGTGATGGTGGTGGTGATGATGATGATTATTATTATTATTATTATTTTTATTATTATTTATTAATAAGATAATTTGTATAGCACTGTAGCACACCAAGGGCAAAAAGGTGATCTACATGAGTTCAAAATCAACAGCCAAATGATATTTTAAAGAGGTAAGTCGTGAGTCATGACTTGAATGTGGCCAGAGATGGAGCATTCATCACGTACTCATGAAGTTTGTGCCATGCAATGGGTTCTGCAACAGAGAAAGGACATTCGCTGAACCTCATGGAAGACGGTGGGACATGCAGTTGATTGCTCAGTGAGGACCGCAGCCAATATCTGTACTGGTTGTTTGGCTACTCGAATGCAGAAATCGGAAACATAGTCCGGAATAAGACCATTCAGAGCTGTACATGGTTAGGCAGAGTTTGCATATGTTTGATAATACGTAGGTAGGATACATGCGCAGTTTAGCTCACTGAAAAATAACTGTGGTGGGAACTGAGATGTTGCATTTAGAATAAGAATATTAAAGAGGAGGCAGGTCAAGGCATAATGTAGGGCTCAGGTATATACAGATAATACATAGATATATTTGAGTAGATATACTTATGTATGTCTGTATGTATCTGGCAGTTTATGTAGCACATTTTGAGAACCTCTGTGATTCTTGCATAGTAGTGTCTGCGCGTGTGACACATGGATGTTTGCTTACTAATGGACACAGCACAGATATCTGCCAGTTGAGCACAGCTTAAGACATCTGGATGGTGTGACGAGACACAGATGTATTACTTGCGAATGCCTCGCCGTCGTCGGGTCTTTGAAAGCTGCCTGTTTCTTACACCGACTCACCGACACCGACATCACGGACATCGAGTGATTGATTTCTAGTGGAACCCCCTCCCTCCTTACGGGCCAGATCAATAATAAGTTCGGGAAGTGGAGGTGGTGGAGGAGGAGGAGAAAGGTGTGGGAGGAGGAGGAGGAGGTAAAAGAAGAGAAGCCGGAGGAGTATGAGGAGGAATATAAAGAGAGGGCAGGTCAAGGAGCCAAGGAATACAAGTAGGAAGAAGACAAGGAAAAAGGAAGAAGAGGAGGAAGAATAGGATGAAGAGGAGGAAGAGGCGGAGGAGAAATACGAGGAGGAGGAGGAGGAGGCATAGGAACCGAAGAACACGAGTAGGAGAAGAACAACAAAGAAAAGGAGGCTGGCTGTATGAATTGTTTCAACTTGTCCTGAGGCAGTTAAGCAATCGAAGAAGTTAATTTGCAGTCCGGATGCGGTTTGACATACAACTGAAGTATAGGGCAACGTAGGTTAGGGAGTGATACGGTAGAGTAGGGTAGGGTAAAGTAAGAAAGGGTAGGGCAGGGTTGTGTCCGGTAGGTAGGGTAGGAGAGGGAAGGATAGAGTAGGATAAAGTATGGGGTGGTTTAAGGTAGGGAAGGGAGGGATAAGGTAGGGAAGGAAGGGTAGGAAGGAAAGGGAAGGATAGAGTAAGATGAAGAATAGGGATGGAAGCGAAGGATAGGGTAAGAAAGGGTAGGATACGGAAGTTGAGTAGGACAAAGTATAGAAGGGTAGGACAAGATAGTGTAGGGTAGGGTATGATAAAGCCTTATAGTGCAGTTAATGGGCTCATAAAATGTTCATGGACATCCACTGTCTTGTAACAGATGAAAGAATCGCCACAAAAGATTACACTGTTGCAAAGGACAGCCACTCCTGACACCGGTATACTGCGTGATGTGAAAGGTTAACAAATAAAGCTACTGATATTGATCTTATTAGTAGCTTAGTAGTAATTTTTGCTCACACATGGGGCAAGAAGGGGCAACTATCCCATGAGAACTGGCATGGACTCGCATATTGATATATCAGATTTATATGGAACTCGTGTGTGTGTGTGTGTGTGTGTGTGTGTGTGTGTGTGTGTGTGTGTGTGTGTGTGTGTGTGTGTGTGTGTGTGTGTGTGTGTGTGTGTGTGTGTGTGTGAACACCATTATGAAAATGGCCACAAGAACAGAGCATCCTCTAAGAACCATGACATTGATTAATTACCTGCTGAGTGGTTGAGTGTCAGATGGTTTGAAATCGCCTGACCAGTCGTGAGGAGGGGTACGTTATCGGTATGTTTTCCGCATAGGCTATGAGTAGGTTGTGTACCGGGTAGCCTTTGAACACATTTTGAGCGACTATGGAACACGGAGTGAGTGTATTTAATCCCTCGGGGTATAAACTTGTAGTAACTCAGTTCATACTCAGAGCAAACGTGTGTTTAGCTCACGCCCATTGGTGTCGGAAGTTTGGTTTGACCAACTGACCCTGTCTTTGATTGGTCTATTCCAGCACCTCGTAGGAAGAGAACTTGCTATAGGAATGACAGGAGACTGAGTGAGGCACTTATCTCCTGCTTATAAAGCCACAGAGTTTGCCATTGACAGAGATTTTAATATGTTGCCTTTAACCCCTGTGACCTGGGTTATGGGGTCAAATCCCCTTTGAGTTTTTACAGAGGTGACTTTGTAAGACTCCGTTGATTGTGCTGGGAATGTCATTCAATGCTGAAATGAATCAGGTCAGCATGTCCAGGAAGTGAAATCAGTTTGGAAAATACTACTCTTTGTTGTATGTTGCTCGTGTCCATCTACAAAGCAAAGTTAAGAGTCACCGATGGGGTAGGGTACACCTAAAATATTTCCGGATCCACACGTACCCCAAGAGTGATGGTCTTGGCATCAGAGGGGGTCCGGATACCGGGACTCCCCCTCTCGACAAACTGACACTAGGTAACTGCAGCGCTTATATGCAGTGCGCTCCTTCACCAGACAAATGCTGCCAATGATTGTTCTGATCACAGCAGTGGCTGCTGTTACTAGACGTAACTGTTAGGAATGTCTGCCATTCAGTGATTATCATTATGAGGTACAAAACTGTCATGGTTCAGCTGCGTTTCATTCATGGACCCAGAGAAGATAAGGGTTCTTAATCCGTGGATCCCAGTCTACCTCCTCCTCTTTCTCGTCTTCCATCTTCTTATCTGTCTTATCATTCTCTTTCTATTTCCTCCTTTTGTTCCCCTCACTTTTTCTGCTGTTCTTTTCATTCTCTTCCTGCTTTTCTTGCCCATCCTTTTCCTCCAATGCTCTCTGTCCGCATCGTCCTCATCTTCCTCCTCCTCCACTTCCTCATCCTCTGCCTATTCTTCATCTGCTCAATCTCTCTTCTTGCTTTTCCTCTTTATCCTGCTTCTTTCCATCTCCTTTTTCTTTTCTATTGATCTTCTGCTTCCTCCTTTTTCTCCTTCCACTCCTTTACCTTCTCTTCTTGCTCCTCTTCCTGTTCATGCATGTCCTCCTTCATCTTCCTTCTTGTCCTCCTCCTTCCTCTTTTTTCTCCTGTCGTCCGTCTTCCTCTTCTCCCTTTCTTTGTCCTCATCCTCTTCCTCCTTCCTCTCCTCCTCGTCCTGCTTAACTAGTGAGGCGTGAAATTCGAAACAGATCGTTACTATGCAGCATCGTCGTTTTGCGTCAAGAGCTCCGTTTTATATCCATATGAAGCCAATCTGAGGCACCGCCTCCACGCATATGAAGCCAATCTGAAGCACCGCCTCCATGCATATGAAGCCAATCTGAGGCACCGCCTCCACGCATATGAAGCCAATCTGAGGCACCGCCTCCACGCATGAGTTGTTTTGTCTAAAACGGCGAGAATATTATAGCACCTGAAGCAGAAACAACTCCAAAGCATTCTGGGTAAAGGGAGAGGGGTGCAATCAACTGCCAGGTTGTCTTCTATTTATTGGTTTGATTACTGTTTTGATAATTTAATGATAAATTTTCAAATAATGAATAAACGTTATTTAAAAATTTTTTATTCTGTGGTTTGTTATATTGAACATTATTCTTATTCGTTTACCTTTATTATTTATATTACTTATTTCAGTTGTATTTAGCGTTATTAATTTCATTTAACATTTTTATTTTGCCATTTTTATTTATATGTTATGATTTGATTGAATTCTTGTTATTATTTAATGATTTTGCCTTGATGGGCAAATAAAATCCTCATTCTCTGTGGATCTTAGCAGATATTATGGTAGAGTAGTGAAGGGTGCTATGGTAGGTAGGGTAGGGAAGAGCGGGGTTAGAATAGGGAGGAGTAGAGTAGGGTTGTGTATGGTAGGTTAGGGTAGCTCAGGATATTTGTGCATGTATGTATGTATCTGGATATATAATATAAGAACTTCTAAATACTGCACAAAAGTGCTACCCATGATAGCTTAAGAGGTGTGAAGCTCGTTATAAAAACACAAAGTTCATCATTAATTAAATAATTCTTAGATAACTAGAAAAGTCACCACTGGCGAACTCCCGCACACACAGAGCCCAACCAGAGCTGACATGTGACACCAAGGTCTACCCTATCTGAGGGTAGGATAGCTCTTGGAGCTGATGATTGGTTCTGTTCTTGCTTAAGAACCTGTTCTTAATGTCACAGGAAGAATGGACCCAGAAAGCCAGCGCTGCACTCAGCCGACCTCCACTGACTTTCACCTCACAGCCAGTCAAGAACATGAAGGTGAAGGGGTTGAAGGTCGGGGGTCGTGGAGTTCAGCTGCCTCGTCCTCCATGCCTTCGATTGCAATTACCATGGCTGCCAACAGCAATGAGAAAAATGTGAGTCATATGCTGAACTCTATATATTTTAAAGCCTATGTATTCTCTTACAATATATGTATGTACGTATTATGTATTTATGAGTATGTGTTTGCATTTATTTGTGTATGCATGTACATGTGTGTGCCTGTTTCTGAGCCCTTTTAAGTTGCAAAATGCTCTGAATGGATGAATGAATGATTGAATAAATGAATTAATTAATTAACAAACAAAGAAATTAATTAAATACTGTTGTCAGGTAAATCCACATAGTGATATATATTAATATTCTCTAGTTTATATATGTTAATTAATGTAAACACCTATTCATTTGTTCTTTCATATTTCTCTGTAATAGGTACTGTACAAATTTATTCATAAAATCCCTATGAATGAATGTCTTTCTTAACATGGACACGCATGTGTGTGTGTGTGTGTGTGTTATGTATGTATGTATGTATGTAACTAACATTTTTGTATTGCATTGTAGAATATGTATGATAGTGTACTTGTATCTGTATGTATGTAGGCTTACACACACACCCATGCACACGCACACGCATGCACATTTGTACATATATGTGGTGTGTGTATGTACATGGTAAGGAGGTTGAATGGCTCTGCCTGATGTGCATTGCTTTACTGCTGCTGCTGTTGATTTCGTCAGTAACAGTTGGTCATCCATCTGTTGTCCATAGACGTCCTTCCATCACTTCATCCATCCGGCTGGACACCATCAATGACCGCCACGGCCTCCGTTGCACTCGCATCAGCAGCATCAGCAGCTCAACCGTCTTAATCCGAAGTTATGGATTTTCCATTAGTTTAGCGTCTCCAGTTCGTCTCACTTGGATCGTCCGTCATCGTTGTCGTTGGCTGAGGCGCAAGCTGCTGCTGCTGCTGCTACTGCTGACCGCCGGATCCTGTGTTCTGTCCATTAGATGCCCTGGCGCCGGCACCGTCCGTCCCACCTCATTGGCCCACAGTCTGTCCTCACGTCTCTAGGCCTCACGTCCGAAAATGACGACATGTGTTTGTGTGTGTGTACTTGTGTGTAAGTGTGGGTATCGTAGTGTGTATATGTGTTAGTGTGTGTGTGTTGTAATGTTTGTCGGCGTGTGTTTTTATTTGCATATTGGATATTGTAGGGTTTGTTTACGAAAGGCACCGAATGAGAAAATGCTAGAAACTGTAATGCGTCATTTGTATGTGTTTTTGTCTGTGTTAGTGCATGTGTTTGTATGTGCGTATGTGTGTGCATGTAACGTCCATCTGGGATGGCTTATTACCAGTGGTTTCTCTAATTTTCTGCCATGTGTGCACTGGCCTACTACATGGACGGTAGCATTTGGAACCGGCACTCTGGTCCACGTAAGAATGCACATCTGTTGAGCCTAAACTAATTGACTATAAAATCATGTTTAAAAAGAAAAAGACTACGAGAACAAGTTAAATGTATATTAAGGTTGTCTGCCGTTAGTTTTTGTCCCAAAAATGACCTACTTTGGACCACTCCCGCTCCTTGTTCTCGTTTGTCCGCATTTGGCATTACCCTCCCCAACTACTGTGCAGTCTTCTGCACTCAAACAGAGCACTAATGCCTAAAGATTAGGCTTCCCTGTTGATCTTGCAGGGCTAACCATGCTGATGAGTCGGGTACTTTGGTACTGCCCTGTCCAGTAGTGGGAATCTCTGAATGAAATAGGTGTTTAAGGGACAGGCTGGACCGAAACAACAGGTGGTAGGCTTACCAGATTTGATGTGGACTTCCTCATTTGGAATAACCTCTTCCCTTATCCGCATTTGGTTGACTCCTTCCTCTGGCATTTTGGACGTCCTGAATGGATGACTCCTTTGTGCAATTGCTAATAAACATACATGTGATCCAGGTTGAAACCTTGCAATGCACGTCGTTTAGGCTATGAAAGGCGGCATGGCTGAATCCTTGAGCATCTTACAAATGCTTCTTTTTTTCTATATTCCGACATTCTGTAATGGAATCAACATGAATTTTGTGTGTCAGATATCACTGCAACTAATCCAAATTCCATTCGTCCCATCGTTTGTCACAGCTGCAATGGTGAAATGGACATGAATGTTGGCTTTCGCACTTATATTGCAAAAATGTCATCGGAATCATCACAGTATTTCAAGCTTCCTTTAACATAAAGGTTTGCGTTCTGTACCCAATGACGGCAATTCAGTCTCGATTGTATTCGTTTACACACTCTGTCTTAAATCGTCCACAAGTTACCTTTCTAGCCAAAAAGCTGCTGGCATATAATTTTCGTTTTGAAATGTTCTTTAATCACGAATGGTTGAATATAAAGAGTATAGACGTATCCAGTTACGCACACTGGACTGTGAACATAAAATAAGCCTACCGACTGACTGACTTTACTATGAAAACGAGGGACTATTTACACTGCAGACTGAGTCACATGATTTATCGGCAACTACGAACCAGTTGGTGGAGGTGCCATCATGCTTAAACCTCTGTATCAAGAGTGCACCATATATAGGTTCGAGTCCAGTACAGACAGTGGACCAATGACAACTGGTGACCAGCTATTTGGCGAAATGTAATATGTGGACCATGCTGGAAGGATTCTTCACAACATAGGCGTGTCTTATGGTTTCGCAACATAGGGTATGGAAAGTTTTGCCTTCTGCACATAGTAGGCAAAATATGTGAGAAGCTGTAAATGTGAGATAGATTTAGCTTCAAGTAACCTGAACACTCACAAAATGTGTGTGCTAGCAGAAAATGGTTGTGCGCACTATCCTCAAAAGTCGTGTGAGCACATGTGCAGCATGGAGGGAACATTGCTTATTACCCATTGTACCGGTTATGTTATGTATGTAGCATTCCTTGCGGGCTACTACCAGTTGTACCCTTCGTAACCTTTACCTTACTGTCAGTCTGTCAGATTGTAACTTGTATCACAACCGCTAGAGGGCATGACCACTCTTTCGTTTATAAGCCCTTGGGAAAGGGCGCATGCAAATGACTCCAACTTCTGTCAATATACGTCTCTCCCAAGTACTTATCAATTTCAGATTGATGAATTCGATTTTGATGAAATGATGACTCACTTCAAACTATTAGAAAAGTTTGATCAGTTTATCAGTTTTATTACAGAAAACAACTATTTGTCAGTTCATAAAATGCGATTGAACTAATATTATTCTGTGACTACCTAGGCCAGCTGTTCAACTAACTGCATCAATTATTAGAGGTAAATTTCAAAACTTCCCTCCCGCCTTTTAAGTTCTTGAGACTACAGGCTTCAGTCTTTGAGAAGAACCGCTGACCTCAAGGTATCGTGCCAATCACTACGCGTTTTTATCAAACTCGTCCTCGAAACAGACGTCAGACACAGACAGCTACTGACAGATGAAGGATATTTGCCATCTTTCTTGTGAAGTTTCCTTCGACGACTTTCCACATTCCACAAAAGTTTGTAGAAAATTTAAGTTCACCAAAATCACTTAATGACAAAACAAACAAAGCATTTGCTTGCTCCTTTCTCGTAAAATCGCAGCTGCTCGCTGCAGTTCATTTAAACACTATTCGATGAATGGTTTCGTTGATACAAATGCAGTCAATAGCATGGACTACAATTTTCGGCATCTGCGGAAAAATGGAAATACACACGTTTTTCTATAGCGACCACTATGCTACTTTTTCATTGAATTGATCGGGTGAGAGCCTTCACCACCTCTGCCAGTTTGAATGAGTGCCACGCCATTTAAGGTCCCCATGTACGGACTGTGCTAGCCTGAGATTCGAGTCTCTAAATTAGTTACCTCCAAGGTTGGCAGGCAAGTTCGAATTTCTTTAGAAGTTCCTTTCAACTTAGGACACTTCTAATATAAATTCCGATCGAAGTTTCACCAACGTTTGATCACAACGGAGATGTTTGAAGATCTTTTAACACGTTTCACAACGACATGTGCCTACGAACGTACTCCTAACGGAGATTTCCGAAGACTGTTCTACACATTTCACGACGACGACGTGTACCAACGAAAGTATCTCTCGATTTCGCACAGAATGCATCCTCTTATACCCATCAGAGTTCGTTTGGCTTTTAATGGCAGCCAGCCGTTCTCGCCGACATTCGCATGTCCAATGCTACCTCTCCATTATAAATGCCGCCTGCTCTGTGACATCAGGAAAGGTTCAAGTTTCAATTTTGCTCAGTCATACCAAATTAGTCATTCGTAGATCGTCGTATAGGCTATGATCCGCCATGCTGCCGTGGCACTCTCCCATACGATTCCTTTTGTCTATATTCCTCCTTAAGCTGTCCATGTTCTGCAGTCCAGCTATTAATCGCATATGCTGGCCTGCCTACAGAAATATCCTATTTACAACCAGTACATACAAATCTACCACTACAAACAAGCTGCACTAAACTACTCTACACTAACTAAGTCGGTAAGTAAACGGTCCTCATCTTAGTTCGACAAATACAAATGTGAATTAAACAGGGAGGATCACTTCATCCGCATATGGTCTAAAAGAAGATGTGCACCATGCCTCTAGAAGAGCGTTCTAGGTTTGTGCCCTGGACGGCCTTATCGCGCAACAGTTCCGCAGGATCGATTGATACCTTGTTACTAGATAACGTCTTTAGACAGCGCTTTGGGTCGGTAGTGGTGGTTAGTCCGTCACTTTGGAATGACCTGCCATTTCCAGTTTGACCTCAGCTGAAAGGCAGGCCTGTTGCAACTCGTTACTTTAAGAATTGCCTATTTCCCCAGGGCTGCAATGCCGACAGCACTTGTAAGTATTTTGTTCTTGTAGAGGCGCTATATTATATATATGTATATGTGTATATATATACATATATGCAATATACACATTACTATACAATGCTGTGCAAAGCCAGGATCAAAGCTTGGAAGAAGAGGCATGTAATAGGCTAAGGGGTCATCCAGAAAGGATGTCTGCAAAGAGAGAGGGAGGGAGGTGTCATGCAAATGCGGACGATTGTGGACAAGGGGAGGGAGGGTTATGGCCTATGCGAACGTCGACGTATAAATTTGATGCATGTACACAGCTTTTAGTACAAACCCGTGCTTTAAACACCAACTTCAGTCAGATGGCAGACACTCTGTACTGCACTGGTTCATCAATTGTGGTGTTCCGCTGCAGACAGCTAAAGAAACATTTCAAGTTTTCAACCTATCTTAAGTCACATCTATTTAGATCTCTTAGATAGCCATGTATGGTCATTCTGAGGATCTTTTAAATAAGATAGGACAAGTAGATAATGACGTTTTTCACCATGTTGGACTTTATTTGTCACCGGCTTTGGAGTGCGGACGTCAGCAAAGGGGAGAGGAGGGGGAGGGTAAGGTCAAATGCGGACAGATACGGACAAGGCGGGAGGGAGGGGTCCGAAGTAAGTCATTTTTTTGTGGACGTCCTTTATGGATGACCCCTAAATGAGTGGTTCCCAAGGCATACCATACCATTGCATGTGCTTGTTGTTGCAGGTTGTCCAGGTATATGAAATAAGATACCAGTTTTAGGTTGAAATGCTTTTATTACCTAAGCTATTTACAAGCAAGATATGGCTCGCATGGTAACAAGACATCGGCTTCAGATGGCGAGAAAATCAGCGTGAACCTCACAGAGAAAACACACATCAGTCCTATCATAATATGCCTTATGTAACAACATATGTATGTATATATGTGAGTATGTGTGTATGTAATCATGTATGTATGTCTTATTTTTTTGTCTATGTATGATATATGTATCTTAGCTGCTAGGCAGTGCCCTTTAACAGTATGTCAAAGGAAACATGGTTATCTTACGTATGTAGGTAAGATAAAGAGAAACTGAAACCGTTACTGGAGCTGTGTGTAGCAGAACAGTTTAGATTCTAAGTGTAAGATTGTTGCAGGTTACGTTCCAAAGCTCAATGTGCTCACGTCTCTGTGCAGAAGCTTGAGACTGCAGTCTGCATTGGGCATTTGATCAATGCTTTGTATAAATGTGATAAATGAATAAGTAAATAATGTAGTGTTATAATAAATAAATAAACAAATGGATAAGTAAATAAAGTAGCAATGTTTTTTGTAGGTGGGAGCTGGTGGTTCAGAAGAGGAAAGCGAGGACATTGGCGAGGTGTTCGCTGCATACACTGCTCGAAAAGCCAACAGCCAGACTAACCTCAGCAAACTTTCACCGTTTTCTGTAAGCAAGTCTCTGTCAAATTCTGTTTGAACTCTGATTCTTTTTCAACATTCTATCACTCTGTCAAATTCTCTGTCAAATTCTCTTTCAAATTCTCTCTGTTAAATTCTGTTAACACACCCTTTTTAACTGCATTTGTAGAGAAGTAAAACTGCTGAACATTTTTGAGTGTCAGACTTGGAAAAAATTGATGAGTTTTACATAACGCATCAGGATTCAAACCCTAGACACAGAGCTAAAGCACCAGTGTATACAGACAGTCAGCCGCCACACCTTAGATGTGTGACCTGATATTTCTGTAGCGCCTTTGTTGTGTGCTTCAGAAATGTTACTGCATGATGCCATGTAACAGAATCTGATTGAGTGAATATGGATTATGGTAATTGATTTTCCTTGGCTGAGAGCTGTGAGAGCAATGTGTGCATTATAAGTGCATTAAGGTGAAGTAACAGCTAAGGAACTGCAGAAGACTTTATGAATCTTGCTACTTTTACCTTAACTTATATTATCTTCTTTGAACTTACCTAAACCTTACCATACCTGACCTGACCTTAACTTACCTTATCCTACCTTGCCTGTATGCATGTGGCATCACGATAGCACAGAATTTAATTGGGAAGCATTTATGTGGTTTTTGAAGTTGGGAAAAATGCATATCCAGATGACGATGATGAGGCCTTCAGGGTATTTAGGAAAATGACTGAAAATTCTGCATCCACACAGTAAAGCAGTCAGACAGATAGGCAGACAAACTATTGGACTTACATACATGCTGACAGACAGACAGCAAACACTTATGCAATAAAAAAGGCAAGAACATAATTTATCTGCTAACCACAGTCATTACAGAGGCCACATCAGAAGCCACATTCATTACAGAAGGCCACTTCCAGTCAATACAGAGGCCATTTCCAAAGCCGCAGTCATTACAGAAGTCACAATTACTGTAGAGACCACAGTCATTGCTGAGGCCACAGTCATTGAAGAAGCCACTATAATTGCAGAAGTCACGATGCTAAATTTACAGTCATGCCAAGTGGGAGGCCACACTCTTGAGAGTATAATTTAGCCAGTTGAACATGACTACACAGTCAACGGTTGAGTAGAAGTGGATTCTTCTAGAAAGTATGATGTACTCGAAAAAGCATAACGAAGCTAGTTGCTTCCTGGAGGCTTATGAGCACCTTTTTCGAGTGATCAGAAGCGACGAGAAGAAATTGCTTTCAAGAAAGATGAACAGGCAGACGAACAGACAGAGAATGGCCAGTCATTTGTGCATCCGGTCATTTATGCAGCCACTTTCATGACAGTTTTTCTTAAAGCCTCTGCCTAACTACTGTTGCAACTTGCAACATGCAATCCGTTAACAGGTTCCGTAGAAAGCAAAATTTGCACTCAGATTCAATTGTACAATTTTTTGCTAAAAGTTGAGAATTGACTGAAATGAAAGAGTTTTTACAAAAGGGTTTTCAAGTGCGTAAGCAAATAGCTCAATCATTCATCAGAGTCAATCAATACTGAAAAGGTTTTGATTGAAATTCAAGTTAGTTTTTGTGGATAATTGACTTCCTAGTTATGGCTGAGCCAATCTCAGTAAAGTCTGAAAGAGTGTTAATGAAGTGGCAATACGTAAATGTAGTATTGCATCAGAAGTACAATTAAAGTAATTGTAAATGCATTATGCTGTGTGGGTCAGGCATATGTTTGGTGGCAGAGGTTCTGCCGAAGCACTGACAGTAGTCCAGTTGTTTTACACATAGTTACTACCAAGTAATCTATAAGTTCTTCTATTGTTGCTGTTGAAATGATAGATTACTTTAAAGTACAGTCGATTACGTTATGCAGGATTATGAATGAATAACATTACAATGTATTATCAATTGCATTATATTACTATTTCTGTTTTAGCGTTTGAATTTAGCTTGTGCCACTTTAAAAGGTTCTTGAAATGTTCCGTATAAATTCTTTGATATATACAAGTATGCATACATAATGCATCATGCATGATTTCCTTAGTATTTTCTACAGGTGATTGTAATTATTAACTAAGTTAATAAATTAACTAAGTTTTGTCTGTTTTTTCTTTAAATCTGCAGAAGAAGAGAATGGGCTTACGAGTAGTAAGTTCAGAAAACAATTTTAAAAAATTCAGTTAAGTTACAACAGATTAAGTAAATTAGAACATTTTACATAAAAAATACAGTAATTTACATTAACGTCCATAAAACGGTAAAGTAAAAATGTCATTACATACTTTCTGCTGATGTATATGTATGTATCCTTAAAACATAATATAGTAACCTTTGAAGTATATTACAAAGCACTTGCTTGTTAGCATAAGTGATGTTAAAGTTCATTGAGAACAAGTAAGGAAGGACATGTAATGCTAAGATAACTGGAAGTCAGTGCACTGATCGTAGATAGATGTTATAAAGATTTTCGGACAACCTGCAACCTAAACTGAGCATTGGTTTGGTGTTTCAGAGCAGTCGAGAAAGCATTGTGAGTTGCTATAGCAATGCAGGTGAAGAGAATTCGTGTAAATTTCCAGTGACTGGGGAAATTCTCTTCGGCCTCAACTACAACTATCGACAGAGCGTACTAGAGGTCAGCATCAAACAGTGCAAAGGTCTCGCTCCAGTGGACCAGAAAAAGAACTACTCCGATCCGTAAGTTACATCAGTCTTATCAGCCTTATCTAATCTGTTGACTTCTATAGCACCTTTGTCATGAACTAGGCCCCAGTTGATGGTTGCTTCAAGTTAAACCATAGTCAGAAACTGTAATCTGTTGGAGTAATGCGGTCAAAATCTGATGGGTCTTTTCTAGTCCTCACTTGATGGAAACCATCAATTCATTGTCTGTGCATTAATACAGTGGTGCTATAGAAGTTGTTAGATTAGAATAGTCTGTTCTCCAATGGGGGGGGATCAAGGGACCAGTATGGTCATTCCTAGGGTTTGATTTTGATTTGGCAGCATGACACACTGAGTTGGCCCAAATATAATGAATATGAGGGTTACTACATTTGTAAAGTAACAAGGTCACAAAGCATGGAAAAATAAAAAGGGGATAAAAAATATGGAAAGCTAAAGAAAAGGTCTTAAAATCTTGAGGAAAAGGCCTTGTCTGGCGCAACATTACATTAAATTACATCATATTACATTACTTCACATGACATTACATTACACAACGTAACCTTTCGGCTTATGACACGTTCTATACCTCTGGTATTGGGGATTTATCCTCAGAATTCAGCGGCACGTGCATTTTTAGTCTGCATTTGGTCGGTCGGTCGGCGCCTTCATCTCGTTAGCGAAATGCAACGAAATTGTCGCGAAACGGATGCGGAAGAAATAACCTGCTCTGGTTTGATGGTTTGATCAGCCTATCATCGGCCGATTTCGTCGGCCGAGAACTTATGTCGACGGCTTCTTCACGAGACGTCTTTCATTTCATAAAGTCATTATCGCCAGCTCACCTGTCAAGTCGGAAACGAGCAGATGGACGGAGAAGCCGGAAGCCGTTGGGCGCATTTCGCTCATCGCGTCTGCTTTATACGTTCTCCTTTAGCTTCTGCGTTTACTTCGTTCGCATTTGGCTATTTTCGGTTTTTGCTTATTTATTCTTTGGTTTCTTTGTATTCGTCGCTCCCGCCCATCCTCTGGCTTTTTTCTGTCTATCCCCCAATCCCCAGACCACGTCTGTGAGGACTACTGTTGATAGACCTGTGTCATGTATAAATGAGTGATTACCTTACCTACCTTGTAACTGCAAATTTATTTAGCGCTATCTTAAGAGAAGCGCTCCCGACCTGGCAACACAAAACCACGATCGCATAAAATAATTTTCATTACGGAAGAGGCAGAAACAGGCGAAGGAGACGCACGTCGCAGGTTGCTAGGCAACCTATTCCAGAAAGACAGCGCATCTATCCAAAATGACCGCATGTTTGTCTAGCGTGTCGTTTTTGATTAATTAAATGCGGATTTTGCACGATATTTTTCGTTTGGTCAAACTTCTAATGTGATACAGTCTGCTTTCGTGGAGTTATTTCTATCTTTCGCCGTCGTTTTTGAGTGTTTTGGACAGTATTCGGACGTTTGTTATCAAAGTCTTGTGGCAGAGCAAAGAAATCTGAGGTCATGGCTGGAACCTTCCATGTGGCTGATCGGCCACAAGGCTAAATGTATATGATTTATATATAATAATAATTTTATTTCATTGCTGAACGAATTATATAATAGTTGAGTTGTTTGGTTTGTTTTAGTTTATTTGTAATATTTTAACAATTTGTTTTAATTTAACAATTAAGTCCTTGTTTCTATGCAGCCCCACCCTCGCAGTCCAATAATTTTCTGCCGTTGATCATAAAAACGCGGACAGTAGCGCTAAGCCAATAAATCCAAAGTTTAGGGGCACCCGTAAGTAAATAAATCGGATCTGGTATTAAGGTCTCTTCACGCGCGAAAGGCCACGAGAAGCGGTCTTTCGCACGATAGTACTAAGGCGCCAATTAAGTAGTACGGAAGACAATAAGCGTCGTCCGAACGGCACAATAAGAGGCTCACAGCGAAGGCGGTTGACTATCGTCTGCCGTGCAATGTGCTGCTCTAGACGTAGAACGGCGACACTGTATTCTACGTGTCACGAGTCAAGACATCCTGATATCGTTTGGTCAGTAATATATGCAGTACATTCGTGTGCTGGGTAAACACAGCGCATGCAAAAGTCAGAGCTTGTACTCGGGGCAGATTAAGAAATATACAGTCAGACGAAAGGGCGTCCGGGCAAAAGACTAATCAGTTCACTTCCAAGTCACAATCCTCTTCTTGTCGGAACAGCCCCAAAATAGTACATCAAGGAGCTCTGTGTTCCAATCTCATATCAGCCTGGCCGACGATGGCTGCGTTCTGCAGCTCATGGAGACCTTATTCTCCAAGATTCCCATACTGCGGCTCAAGCACCGTGTGCTTTTTTGTCCATAGGAGCATTTTTCTGGAGCAGTCTTCAGCTGGATATACAAGAAACTTTTCCCGGGCTTCAGCGGCTGGACGACATCCAGGCACCAAACATCTCCGATCTGTCAAGCATTTTCTCCACTATGGAGATAGCCGCTACAGCTGGGCCATGGACATATATGCCTGAACGTCATCAAAGTACTGAAGATCCGCAACGCTTAATTGCAGTCCCAACCTTACCTTACCTTACATTATGTTACCTGTTCTTATGTTCCTACATCACCTTACATTATATCACGTTACCTTAACTCACATGCATTAATATATACGTAGGCCTACTAGCATTCGTTGTTAAAAGATTCGATCCCAGTACGTTATATGATATAATATATAACATGTGACAGTCTGTGTATTGTACATACATATATATACATACATATATGGCGGTGTTTGTATATTAGCATATACAGTAGTATATTTCCAGCAATATATCGGCCTATTTACGAAACTACCTGACAGCCAGTATCGATCGGAGGTGCATATCCACGCCCTTGTAGTCTCGCCTGTAGATGTTGCTGTCAAGTGGCATATTATGTAGCGCACTTTCCAGACCTTGTGAATTCCAAAGCACGCTTTGAATGGGCGTTTCGTGATTGAAGGCGAGGTCAGTTTGGTCGTTCGAGTCGTTAACGTGTTGTGAATCTGGATGGCTGTTTCCAGTTATGGACGAGCCGTGGGAATATTGTACGATTGCATCCATAAATATAAACGTACACGGTTTTATATAGCGACCATTTGGCCTTGACCCTGCGTATTTTGCAATGAATTAATCGGGTGAGATCCTTCACCACCGCTGCCCGTTTGAATGAATGCCACGCCATTTAAGGTCCCTATGTACGGACCGTGCTAACCCAAGATTTAAATCTCTGAAATAAGCCACTATCGGTATGCGAACCGGCATCCTCACACAAAGTTGTCTTGACGTATGCTTTAACCAATGAGCTAGCCAGATAGAATGAACATGGCTGGTGACTTGCCAGCCGGGTAGACTGCTGATTGGATTGTAAGACCCAAGTTAAGATACCATTATGCTCTGGTTTGATGTGTGTTGTGAACAGTGAAAGGTCAGATGTGTATTTGAGGATGTTGCTAGTCACGTGTTGGCTTTACACTGCTTGACAGATTGACCAAAGAAACCGGTTCATATGGACATAATTTGGTTAAACGATTTAAACGATTATAGTGGTAAAAGATCATCAAGATTTGTAGCGTAAATGGCATAAAGTATTGTAATGGCGAATTTATAAATCATCTCTGTCCTGTAGAACATGCTTCTCAGGACCTCTTTTAGCAAGTATGAGTGCCCAGCAGAAACAGGTATTTTTAAAGAGTTTAAGCAAAAGTTTATGGTGATGTAATGTAATGTAACAATCAACTCAAGTGCTTCCAGCTTGGGAAAGGGCATGACAATTCGAGATTTGGAGCATAATTCATTAGTATTGTCGCCGCCACTTCCGCTTGAGCATCATCATCTTCCACAGTCTTCCATCTTCCATCATCATGAATTTTACCACCATGTTGAGTATGTCATCATTCATGGTGAATTATCATAATTGTCATCATGGTCTTCATTACCTGTTAGTTGCTTATTATGTTTGCTTGTAGTTACATCAAATATGTAACAAGCGTTAGGTAGCTATCTAGATATGAAATATAGCATGTTTCAAATACATCATAAGAGTGCTGAGTACCTCAGTATTTGTTTTTACCAGTGTTCTCTACTGTATAATGATTACGTTTGTTTGAGATGCAGATGTATCTGGATATTTACATAGCACACTGTCTTAGGAACACTCAACAAAAAAATGAAGACCACTAACATACTTACCTATTTCAAGGTTAGCTATTAGTTTTGTTGTTGGTGTTTTCTAGACGAATGGAAAACTTTCAGTTTTGTTCTGGTTTCTCTTCCAGTTACGTGAAGACATACCTTCTTCCAGATCGAACAAAGAATGGAAAGCGGAAGACCCGCATAAAAAAGCATTCGCTAAACCCAGTCTTCGATGAAGTTCTCAAGGTTGTGTGGGATATGCTAAAGATACGTATACTGTGCACACTGGCACAGAGCAGATTGATTATGCATTTACTTTACACCCCTGTGAAATTGCATTTAGTTGTAAAGCAGTGTGACCCATAAGGATGGACTGTCCAGTTATTGGTGTTGATGATGATGATGATGATGATGATGATGATGATGATGATGATGATGATGATGATGATGATGATGATGATGATGATGATTGATGATGATGATGATGATGAAACAACGGGATTATGCCCGAAAGCTTGAAATCTTATGCCCTGTACAGAGTTGGAAGCACTTGCTTTGATCATTAGATTATGTTACACTTACAATGCTTTGGGACCTTTGAGATTTCTGCACCACTTGCAGCCCCTAGTGAACTCAAGTGTAAAATGAGTACACCACCGCACACTGTTGGTGGGAAGATTAGGCAGCAAGGGAGAGGACTGGCCACCTGCCCTCATATGCCGAGTCTAAAAATAATGAAGTGTTTAACACTTTATACCCTTGGCTGCCTCTTTGGGTGAGCTTAAGGGTCTGCTCTTCTTCTAAGTTTACATTTGCATATGATTACCAGGTATGCAGTTGTTCTCAATGTGCTATTATGCCTTAGGAACCAACCACTTTACCAGAGTCAAACTTGCGGCAGACCACCTACTTGTATATCCTATGGCCCAGCAATTTTTTTATCAGAAATGAACAAATTTGACCTTCAGGTGAAAAATGTTTTCATTGTGGCATAAACAGTGAAGCCAACAAAACCATTTACTGCATACAGTATTAGAAAGAAACTGGCCTGAATGCTATTTGCCAAAATGTGTCGACACAGTGTTATGCTGTACACAGGGAAGGACTTTGCGAGAATGTTGGGTAATTTGCCGCCACAGACCATCTGGTTCATGCCTGTGGACCACAGATGGTCCTCGGAGCACACTCTGAGAACCACTGGATTAATGCCAAAGATATTTTCGTGTGTATCTGAAACTGTATTTTCTTTCGTAGTATCACGTGACAAAGTCGGAACTCGAGACTCGAACCCTGAGTATTACAGTTCTGCATAATGACCGCTTCGGCCGCAACGACTTTCTCGGCGAGGTGATTGTTCCGCTCGACTACTACTCTTTTGACAACCCTATGCCAGCATGGCACAAACTTCAAGATCATGTAAGAATGTTTATGCCGAAAACTCTTTCACTTCTGCATCCATGTTCGAATCCTAATGTTCCAAAGCTATGGAATTAATTGCCCAGCCCTATGCTGTCAGTTCTTTATTGTCATTTAGGTCTTGTTTACCCACCTTATGTACATTTTGTACCCACCTTAGCTTGACTTCCGCTTTCCCTGACTGGTTGGATTTCTACCAGGCATCTCCCGTGGATTATGCATTTTTATTATGGTTTAACTTGTTGTTGAGTGATTTCAGTTTTAGAATTCATCCAACAGATCCTGACCTCCAGGATCATGCATTTAAAGACTGCTATTGATAGTGCCATGTAATGAGCAAACAATTAAACTACTTTACTTAGCATACAAGAGCTATCAGAATTGCTATTAGACATGTAGGTCTTATTTATAAAATGATAGATTTTAATTGTTAATCTAGTTTTTCATTAAGGGAGTATTGAGTTCTCACAGGGAGACACATTTAAATCAGTCGACCTATCTATGTTCCATGCTCACCCCTCATAACAATAAATATAGCTCTCAATCAATGGACATTGACTCTCACAAGAACAGTATTGGTTCTTGGGCGTTCTTGGTATCTGGTCCAAACTTTGGAATTCGCTGCCTCGTTCGGTTCATTCTGTGAACTCCGATGTCATTCGGGTCTAAACTTTAAGATTCATTAGTCTCAACTTGCTTACCCACCATAGCCTTCCATCTGGTTTCTCTGACCTTCCAGAATTGGCATGGCTTCTCCAGCGGATTGTGAACTTTGATAAGGATTTCATTTGAAGCAAACATCGATTAATGCCTTGAGCATTACGATAACGGTGCTGTAGAAGTCTTTAAATTAGATTAGATTATGCACAGATTAGCATACTCAGACATATATGCATATATAAGTGGAAGTGTTTCTTTGTGTTTCTGTAGCCGCATCTGCCATGCGATGGAGAGGGGGTAAGTCTTTGTCATCACTGGGTGACTACAGTTAGTGAAAGCGTCGTGGCTGATGTGTATGTCTTTCATCTCCTCCTCCAGGGTTCAAATCCTGATCCATCAAGTGAAACTGATTAATTGTTTTTGAGCTATGCAGCCACTAACAGGGCAGGTTGACCCACTGTTGGATAGCTGTTGTTTTTCCATGTTACGATTAATCGTAATCGTACTCGTAATTCCAAGATTTCTGCAGCGCCCAACGAAAGCCGAGCCGCAGGGACCAGCTTATTCACAGGTGCTCAGTCAAAACAAAATTGATAGGCAAAAGGGTTCGGTTCCGGGTCAAGATCCAAGAGTCAGGCAGAGAGACAGCGTGGCAGCTACGGTGGGTGATGTTTGGGGTTGTTTGTTTGTTGAAGCAGAAGCAGGAGCAGAAGCAGAAGAAGAGGATGAAGAAGAAGAAAGAGCAGCAGAAGGAGAAGAAGGAAAAGCAGGAGCAAAAGCAGAACCCGAAGAAGAAAAGTAGTCCCTAAAACTAACGCTGTGAAGCACACATTATAATTATGATCACTGTTACTGTTATCTTAAAAATTACCGTTACCATATAGGAACCATTGAAAAACCTCTAGTTGTGTTCTGAGATGGTGTCAAAAAGCTTCTGTACAAAGGTAAAACAATGTGGAGGGCTGGAGGTAATGAACTTGTTTACAAGCTTCTGTAAATACTAAAATCCAGACGTGATATCAAGATCTCTTGTCCTATCAGCTTATTGTTTTGCCCAGTTATGAAATCAGAACCTGCGCAGCACCAACAGAGTGTCAGGGTTGTTATGCATATTTAATAGGCGAGGAGTCCACCCGCCCATCTCCTTTCCGTTGAAATAAAATACAGGTTCTGATGGGCCATGCTTTGAGCAATCAGCATTTATCACAGATGATATTCATGTTATGCAATGCACGTGGAGTCTTAATTTGGTCCACATTGGTAAGATGAAGTAAGTAATCATATCTTACTGTGTGAAAGTCACACAACTGAGTTTTGTTGCACAGTCTGAAGGACCTTTCACCTTAGAAATGAATGTGACTGATTAGATTTGATGAACATTTTCCCTCAAAAGAGTGAAAAATATCTGACTTCCATGAATTTTAGAGTCTGTACTGCATATGTGTATGTGTTTGTATGTGTGTATCTTCACATGCCTTGTTGGGCTGCGGTTGGTTGTGTATGCATGTATGTATGTATGTATAATGGGGTGTGTGGTATGTCTGTAGTAGGCCTATACTTGGCATGCTAGACTGTCAACGTAGATGTTGGGGTTGGAATGCCGCCAGGGCAGACAGGCTTTAACATTTCTACACTTGCACTCCTTATGCAAACTCGGCTGTAAAATGAGTACAAAGACTGTTCATTGTTGGTGGGAAGATCAGACAAGGAAGAGGACTGACCTCCCATCCTGGTGTACCTTGTATGTCTAGGCTAAGAAAATGAAGTTGCAAACTCTTCATATCCATAGCTGTCTCTCAGTATTAGATATGCTCTGCTTTAATGTGCATATGCACTTGCAAGAATAGGCCTATACTACTACAGAGAGACAGGCAGACAGACAGAAAAAATAAAAAGAGAGAGAAAGAAAAGGAGCGGAAGGGAGGGAGGAATAGAGGAGAAATTGAGACCTGACATACTGGGATTCTAACCTCAGCCATAGAAGTGAAGGGCAGACACGTTTTCAATCAGTCCATGTACCTGAAAATTTATCAGTAGGTTCTGTTTTGTTGCCCGCAGAGCCCAGCTCCATTGTCAATGCTGACATACAAAGGCGATCTCACCGTCTGTCTGAAGTTCGTCAGTGCAGAGCACATCAGTGGCAAGAAGCGAGGGTTCGACGAAAAGGGGGAACTGCATGTCATCGTCAAGGAAGCAAGAAATCTGACTGCTGTTCGGACAAACGGATATTCGGATCCTTTCTGCAAAGGGTAACATTTCAGTTTGACCAAGTGGGTCAGAGGTTGATCTAAGAAACTGGGTTAGAGATGAAGAGCATTGCAACTAAATGCATTGTCAACTCTCATGTTTTAGTGGAACTTCATTGTGTTCAGGTTCTACGTGTACACAATGCTTGCTAAGGAATGCTTGTTAGTTATCTGAGCATTGTTTGCTTACTGAAGATCTTTTTGCTATTAATGAATTTTAACTCCATTTAAGCTAGCATAAACAGTGCTTTTGGAAAGTATTTAAAAGATGCTATACTAAGTGTGTGGATACATAAATGCATACATACATAGGCTACATACATACATGTACATACATACATTTCTGTTTGCAAGAGTCAGCTTTTCCAGCTGTTTAAGGCTTGCTTCATTCGTATTTGATGGGGAGAAAAGAGAGCGCATAGAGGAAGGAAGGGGATGGCGGGCGAGGGAGAGAGAGAAAGAAAAGGGGAAGCAACAGGGGATCTTCCCCAGAAGGAACTTCGTGCTGATCTAGCACGGGATAGGCTAGCTTTGCTGTATTATATTACATTACAATCATTTCGATAACTGATTCCTAATATCCTTGTTGGCTTAAAAGCACCATATAAGAGTTTCCTGCAAATGTGCTGTTAAACAGCTGATCACAAAATATTAAATTACGTTACTATCACACCTACTTCAGATTAAGATTGACATGTTAATTGGCTTTTGTTGCACCAGTTACCTCCTGCCGGACAAATCACACGACTCAAAGCGTAAGAGCCCTGTAATCCGGCGTAACTGTAATCCGAAGTGGAACCACACATTTGTGTTTGAGAACATCTCGTGGGACGACCTCCAAGAGCGCAGCCTCGAACTCACCATCTGGGATCACGACCGTCTTACCACCAATGACTTCCTCGGTGGCATCAGGCTGAACCTCGGCACGGGTATGCATGCACATATTTTTGTATCAGGCTGTTAATGTTGCACTGTTTTAGAATCTCATAAGGGTGCTTAGACGTGGCTTTTAATATATAATATACATATATACCTACATCAATCGACGAAGCATACTTGTGATCGAAAGAGTTTCAAGTCGAGATTCTCGAGTTTTCAACTTATTGCTAAGGTTTTTCAACATGATATTCAAGAATCTCTATTTAATACTTAAGAATTTCTTCTCAAAAATCAAGAGGTTCTTCTCCATACTCGAATTTGTCAAGTCAGTCCAGTAGATCTTCACTCCATAAACGAAGTGCATGTTTAACTTGTTGAACAGCTTTTGTCATCCAATCTCTAAAGGGCAATGTGCTAGAGAGGCGCTTGTATCGAAGACAACTGACGGCCTCCGAGGTTATGCACAATTCAACAGTGGATTAATATATGACATTCCTCATTGGCCATCTTGTACTTTCAAAACGAATTGCTGGCCTTGGAGATATCTTACTAACTAACTCTGTAGAATGCTGCACCTTACTGTTAACTACTTATAGCTTACCATTAGCTTATTGTATACCCAACCTTTAACTTACTGTACCTACTACTTATAGCTGTACCGTACCGTTATATCACTATGCCTTACCATATTGCTATCTGACTACCTTAACCGTTATCTGACTATACCAAACTGTTAACTTTAACTCTTTATGCCTAACCATTATCTGACTGTACCAGACTGTTAACTTACTCTACCTCTCCATTATCTGACAATACCTTACTGGCGGTGTCTGACTACCTTTCTGTTACTGGACTATATCTTACCTTACCTTTTGTAATTTTGTAGGTAAAAGTGATGGAAGAGAAGTAAGTTGGATGGACTCAACACCTGAAGAGGCCGACCTTTGGCAGGCGATGTTGGATCGGCCAAACTGTTGGATCGAGGGAACTCTGCTTCTTCGAATTCACATGGGACAGCGGAAATAGATCATCGAAAACCTTGTTTCCCGTCTCCAATCATTCCACTCCATCTGGCTGTCGGTCTTGGCAGCAGTTATTCATCAAGTGAGTAACCTTTTTCCAGCAAGGCTTTGATTGATTGATCCAACTGTTCGACCAGTGTTGCTTGTGGATGCAGCTACCTGAGGGAGATCCAATCATACGTGAACCGAAAGTGAAACGAGATCATTTTGAAGTCAATGGAATTTACAGAAATAATGGAATGTTCTGTGTAGTTTTGTTCATCTTTTGACTGAGGTTGTTTTGAAGTTCCGAGAAAATTGGACTATGCTGAGAAACAGTGCATCGAGTTTTGCAGTACACAGTGGACATTTTAGAAGTACTTGGTGCATCTCTTTGAGTACAAAGACCAACATGTACAGTTTGATATACTTGTTGCACATATTAAAAGTGTACTGAACTGAGTACTCGGCACCTGGTGCAGTTCAGTGGATTGTACAGTATTTGCAGCGCAAAGCCTTTATCTGTGCTGTTTCTGTAGTTTGTTTCTGAGTTGTGCGGTTTGTTTGTTGGATAGAATTAGAAGCACTAGTAGTTGATTATTTGTCATTTTAAACCATCAATTAGATTACTTGCAACAATTTGTACATTGTCAACCGTAAAATAGATGAAGGTGTCATTTTAAACCGTAAATCAGACACGCTGCAGTTTATGTGGCATCTGCAACCATGAAGTAGATGAGTTTAGCCTATGTGTCAGCCATAAAACATGTGTTTCTGCGTTTTGAGTTTTTTCTCTGGTTTATAGATGTTATCAGTGTGTGTCATCTTAAACCACAAATTACACACTTTACAATTTACTTGTGACATCTAGTGTTAAAATAGATGCACCTCACTTTAAACAGATGCACAACAGTTCAGCAGTCTCTGATCCAATTAATCTAAGGTAATCTGAAGATTTCTGTAGCGCCCTTATCTTAATAAACAATCAACAATCAATGATGGCTTCTAACTAAGCCACAGTTCCTGTAATTATAATTATTCCGTTACACAGAGACAGTAGAGATCCAATCACAATTCGAAATTTTTACTGCACCCAAAGAAAGCTAAGTCACAGGAAACGGTTTACACACTGTTGCTCAGTCAAATCAAAATCTATAGGCAGGTAAGGTCAGGTTCGGTTCCAGGTCAAGATCCACGGGTGAGCTAAGTAGACAGACGGCTATGACGGCTAGTGTTAAGAACAGGAGAGGCGAGAGAGATTAATTAATAACTTCTATCGCTTTGGTGCCTAATAAACAAGGTACGAACTGATGGCATGCCAAAACCAAGTCAGAGTCAAGTCAATATCCAGAAGATCAGTGCACTGAGACAGAGAGGCAGCCTATGTATATAAGCAATTTGAAAAATGTAAGTCTTTAGCTGAGAACGAAATAACACAAGAGACTGAGCAGAATGAACAGATACAAGAAGGGAGTTCAAAATTTCAGTCCAGCTTCCAAAAAACCCTGTTCACCAAGAACAGTTGTAGTCTTAGAAATCACCAGAGAAAGGCAGTCAGATAACCTGGTTGAATAATGATATGTCTGGGAATAAGGACGATTTTAAATATTCGTTTGGCTAGAGTAAAATGTTAGAGACTATAAACCCCAGTTTAAAACAAATCATTTGCTGAACAGGAAGCCAGTGGCAATATTTAAGCACAGGGGTTATGTGCTCATATTTGGACGTGTTGGCTATAACTAGTCCAAAGAGTTCCGAAATCTGGAGTTTCTGTATGTTTGGTTCAGTGATACCAGTAAGAATTGAATTATGTAATGTAATGTAATTTAACATAATGACGACGATTTATATAGGGTGTTTTACAAAGTCAAAAGTCAGCCCAATTACTAAGTTATGCAGTAAATAGAATTTAGACTGTTTTTTAAAGAGGTTGACACTTTTGGACTCCTGAATGGATGCCGGAAGACTGTTCCAGGCACGCGGCCAGAGACCCAAAAGGCCCGATCACCTATTCTAGTCTTAGCTGCTGGTACAAATACATTGGTGGACTTTGATGGTCGCAGTCGGTTGGGGTCATCAGATAGCGGCCTGATGCTGTCTGCAAGATGGCGTGGTGCGCAGCTGTTCGGACATTTGTACACAAGAAGGCAACATTTGATTTTTACGCGCTCGCCGATCCTTACCACCGAAGTTGGTAAAGCACGGGGGTGATGTGGTCGGACTTTCCAGTCCGAGCGGCCAGGTGAGCAGCGGCGTTGATGACTGCCTGAAGACGAAGGGTTCTGCATTGTGGCAAGCTAGCGAGGGCAACAACTTCAGTATCAATCTGTTACATAATTTTTGTAATACTTAAATAGGATTATTATTTTTTAATATAGATCGTATTTGTATTTGTCATCGCAAACTCGAGATTTCTACAGTTCCTGGTCAAGATCCATGGGTCAGGCAGGCAGACAGTCAGACGGCTGTGGTGGATGATGTTTGGAATAGGGGACTCTGTAAAATTGGCTGCAAGATTGAAAAGGGGAAGAGGAAGGATCAGGATAGGATTTTTGGAAGAGTAGTTTTCCAATTTGAGTGAAACACCTGTGCAGAGATTGCAAGAAGTGAAAGTTTGGTGAGTTCTAAGAATGTTTAAGATAATTGTTATAATTGTTGTAATTCTGGTGGGAGTTTATTCCAGAGGGGTGGGACAGATACGGCTAAGGGACGATTTCCAAATTTTAAGGATGAGGTGACGGGAGGGAGGGGAAGTGTTAGAGCGGAATATAATGGGGTTGTGGGAGTGGTTGGATTGCAAATAAATGTCAAAATATTAAGGGGTTGGGAGGATGAACAGTGTTGTAGGTAAGTGATAGGAATTTGTAATCTAGTCGTTATGGTTAGCCAGTGAACTGATTTAAGAACATGATTGGTGTGACGGTATTTGAGGGTTTTGGTGCCAACACGAACGACAGCATTCTGGATAGCTTGAACGCGGTTTATCTGTGTGGCGCAAATATATATTCACACAGTGCACACGAGTTATTAATTCATGCACATAGAAGCAGAATGTAAAACGCGCCCTGTTACGCGTGTCACTTTAGGGGCCCCGTAGCGCTGACGACCAACGATAAAACCTTTGGTATGACGCCTAGCGCCTATAGCGCCGGCGATCTAAGGTCGCCGTACAATGACTCTTCCATTACACGTCGCTGTGATGCCGTGCCGAGAGGCCGACACTATGCTTAGGTCGAAATGCATTATGGACGGTCTCATTTTGATGTATGTCAGTCAGATGCAGACAATTGCGGTTAAACCGGGCTCTCTCTCGCTGCGCACATATATAATTCCTATATACAGTATTATCATATATATATATAATACATATATATGCCATTATATATGTGTATATATATATATATATGTAACAACAGCTTCTGTTTAACGACGCTGTGTCATAGCTACGATGATTAGCGTCGCCGCCTGTCCCCCGCCCCACTCTCCACTCTGGGGACTGGAACCACGGCAGTGGAGGAGTGTATGTATTTCTGAATGTGTGTTTATACGTTGCGTTGTCTGCCAGTATACAAGGCCATAATATAGGCGCCTACCAGTGTGTGAGCATGTGTGTCGGCGGGCAACACTGTGCTCACGCGCATGCGTGGCATGTTGGAAGAAGAGATCAGCCGGTTAGTAGTGCGGCAACGGCCTACTGAAGCCCCATAAAGCGAGAAGAAACTCTAAAGCTGCAGATGGGTTTAAGAGGTGAGTCCAAAAAAATGTTTGTCAGAGTTTAGTTGAACTTTAAACTTCGTTCCGTTTAACTCTATCTCGGCCTACGTTACGATGCTTTTGATTAGAGTTGTCCTTTGTGTACATGTCCAAAGGGTATCGACCAGTTTCTTATGATTCTATATAGAGGTTATGCCTATATTTCGTTTAAACCTTGCTTCGAAGTATGTTCTGGGAATGGCATCTATTAGCGGGACTATGAATACAACGCTGTCAATTGCGCCGCACGTGGTTGCAATCAGCAACTAACCATACAGTACTGATGTACAGTTCCCTTTTACGACCTCGGTCAGGCTATGGCGCTCTATAAATCATCATCATATTATCATTATTACGAAGCTCAGATACATAGATCATTTGGTACAGATGGAGATCCGGCGCGGTCCGTGGTCCGCAAACAGACGTGGATGGAGCCTTTCTCAACAGTTGGCATGTGTGGCAACTGGCAATAACTATAGCACCAGCTTCGTTGGCGTAAACTTAGCTCCAAGATTACTGCATGTGAGGCCCACTTGAACATTCCTCCTCTAGTTCTTTGGGTAAACGGTATGGGTGGATGAGGAAAGTTAGACAGTAAGCCAGAGAGCCGCATTTTATGGGCTTACTTTATGATACTACCGGGGAGGCTAAAACTCTGGCGTGCGTTTCTCCAGTTGGATCCCGTTCTGTAGTTGGGAGGCTCGAACCCAGTTACCTTGGAGAACTTTCGTCTACGTTCAGCCTGCGTCAGCGAACATTCCAGCCAAATATTGCTTCTAGAATTGTAGGGGCCTGTCGTATTTTGAATAGAAAAGAATAGAATAACATTCATTAAATCATCAAGAGAAATTACAGTCACGTTAGTATAACAATGCGACACATCTAATACGTTCAGTTGCCTGTAGACACTTCAGATGTAGCCTACTGTAGCACGGATTAATGCGCACTTTGACTTTCAGTCTGAGTAGCCAATCCATTTGTCTTTAAAACCGGCGTCTGAGGTTCAAATTCCAGCACGTCAAGTGAAATGGGAAACTCGTTTTCAACCCGTATAACTCGTAAGGAAAAGTTGTGTTTGCGCTTCAGCTGAAAGATCCTCCAGCCCGGACCACAATTCAAATTCTGAAGGCGAACGTTAATAAGGGTGCGTAACAAAGTAGCAATTACCCACACACCTGTGTATGATGAATAGAGAGGTCTGTGCTTACTTTACCTTACCTTTCCTGGTTGTTTTCATGTTTTATTTGTATTGTTATCCTTGTTTTGTTGTTATTATTATGCTATTATTATTAATATTATTATTATTAGTAGTAGTAGTAGTGGTAGTGGTAGTAGTAGTAGTGGTAGTGGTAGTAGTGGTGGTGGTAGTAGTAGTAGTAGTATATTACTTTGTTACGCCTATGCTAAATTACGCTAAATTACGCAAGGCTACACTAAATTTCAGAATGCACTGCAGTATATTGCACTTTGTATAATGACAAAGTAAAAGCACAGTACGGATTGAGTCATTGTGGTAAATTTATGCCAGTGCTTCTGCTAATATATTGCTTCAACGCCACACGCCAGTTTGTTATTGCTGGCGGTTCGGGTTTGTTTTTGTTGGCGGTTCGTTCCAGGACCAGGATTCAGTGATGAGTAAAATCCCCTTCATTGTCGCAGTAATTGCTCAGGAGCAGATAAACGCTTAGCAGAAGTAACTTCCGAAATCAGCTGCTGTGCTGGCTGTTGTGCCCCGCCACGATGTCCTGTTTTTTGTGAGGTCTCGCGCACAGGGTAGGCCTAGTTTTAGCTTGACCTATTTCTTATATGACCTGTTTTAACATGACCTAGTTTTAACATGATGCGTTTTTAATGTGATCTGGTTTAATATTGGCCTGTTACAATATAATAACAGTGACCTAATTTTAACTGTACCTTATTTTACATGACCTTTTTTCATGTAACCTATAGTTTTATCAGGCTGTTAATATCGCGATATTGTATCGCTATTGCATGGTATCGCCGATATATTTCTCAGTATCGCACTTTGTACTGCAATATAATTTTTAATTTTTGTTATTGCATGTGTATCGCAAATACTATTTATGTTCTAAAGCAACTATATACTCGATAAGTTTAGTTTTGGACATAAGACGAAGACGATGACTGTGAAACTGTAGAATATAGGCTACATTGTGACAGTTCTCTGTTTTTTACATGTTGCGAACGTAACGTTATCGGAAATTTTAATGACGTCACATCGGTGAATCATCGGGATGTTGACTTGCTTGTGATTGGATTGTGGGATTCCCGCGCTTTAGGCGCGAAATTTCTGTGACGTAACGTCGACGAGTTATCTGGCTGTTTAGTAAATTGTGATTGGTCGTATACGTTTGTTACTGGTCGGCGTTCGCGCCCAATGTCTGACGTCTGTCTGCAGTAACCACTGGCTTGGAGGGAAACAGACGATAAAGCTGAGGCTAATAATCTGTTGGAAGAGCGTGAAAAAGATTTGATACAAGTTGTCAACAGAAAAAGTATTTTGGAGGCTGTTTCATTGGAAGAATATTCTGCTGTGCATGACTTTAAAAGGCACATATATTGAAATGATGATATTCACAATTAGGCCTAGTCACATAGTGCTACCGTAGGCCTACTGATTTTAAAGGTACTTTAAGTATGTAAGTAAGTAAGTAAGTATATTCTTTATTAACCAATAGCTAATTGCACATCGGTTTACAAGTGTTTAAGAACACAAGAAAAACAATATGCATACAACATCTTAATAATGAAACATTTACGCGTTAAATTATCAGCGGGAGGAATAATACGGTCATGGGTGTGGGTTCGTAGGGAATAACTGAGGGTTTTAACTGGCGGGAGTAGCTGATGTAAGACATGGTTTGAGTTGTTCAAGATTGCTTTAAAGAGACGAGGTGGGTGGACGGACGGACGGATGGACGGACGGACTCGTGCGTCCATGCATGCTTGTGCACAAACCTCATCCGAAGTGTAATTTCGTTCGTGCCAGTTGTAAATAACTCAACCCTTATATTTGTGTCGGATTGTTGTCGACAGGTTTTAATTCCCTTCATCCATATTATATCACATGCATGGAACATTGGTCGTTGGATGCAGCAGTATAGTATGTTCTGTTGATATGTATACGCAGGGAAGTACACAAGAAAACGTTTCGCTCTAGTTTTTTTATCAGAACAGCAGCTGAGTAGTGAGAAAGCTGCAGACGTTATTCTGTGGGAAATTTTACTGGCTTGTTGTTCCAGTGAAACTCGGCTTTCAGTGCATGGCAGTCGCACAGCATCTAACGACATCTGTCCAATTTTTGAGAAACCAAAATTATGCTGGCCATACTTCGCCGAGTGATAAATTACACTCCGCTCGTTGTAAGCAGTGCATATGGGATGGACTTTGGACTGATGCGTTTATCTTCGCATAATATTGGGATGTTTTCCTTAAATTTGCAGCGTAGGCTCCACAGCAATTAGCTAAACTGCGCTGTTAGACCTAGATGCGCTGCTGAATATGCCACAGATGACCACACGTAAGCTATACGATACCCGAGAGGCGTATTCCACCCCGTATGTATTGTGATATTTATTCAGCGCCCTTTCAGAACGTCTCGGTTGCGTAGTGTGCTGTTCAGTCTGCGTCGCGTGGAATTCAGAGCAGAGATAGCTTGCCGGATCACAGACACAAACACAGACAGACACAGACAGACAGACAGACATAGTTTAGAGCTATATCTGTCTGACAGATAGGAACCGATAGACACAAACAGGCTAATAAACAGGCAACATGCTGACATAGACACAGATAGCTATGCATATATAATCACATGTAGACAGACACACGTATTCACAATTTGATGTCGTGATTATTTAATCTAAGTGAATTGTGAATTCTGGCCTCGTTTTAGCTCTGCATAGAGCTCAAGCGAAAACTAATCCTGCATAAGAAGTATAGGCGTCGATCCATATGGTACATACCCCCAATATTTAGGTTGGGGACACCCATAGTTTCCCCCAACTTTTCAAAATTTTTAAATTAAAAAGAAAACAGTAACACTGTTAAGTGAAGAGGATCATCAAAGATGTTCTTGACTAATAAGGTTATAAACTGTCTGAAGACAAGAAATCAAAGAATGTTCTGAAGACCAGAATTTCTCGACGAAGTTATGTTCGGCATTTCTTACCTAAACAGCGAGAAAGCGAAACGTTCCCAATGTTCAGAACGAATCGACTCCACTGATTCGGAGGGAGTTGTACAGTTTTCTTTAACCCAGTACATTTATATGTTTAGTACATATAGGGTTAAAGCACTTTTGAGAGATATATGACAGAGGACATGCAGGCGCAATAGAAGCCATAAGCTAAGAGGTTCGGTAAAGAAACAAAGTAATGTTACAGGCAATAGATATTAATAGAGACCAGACATTCACAGCCTGAGCTGGTCATTAATACCTGGTAGGGAACTCCCCCACCAGTCACGGTCAAGCGATACAGACAAAGTTCCACTTCGTCTTGACCAGTTAATGGGAGCTGGGCGAATAGATGGAAGTTAATGGATGGAGTCCGTGGCGACAAGTAGCCTAGTCGGCGAGACAGGCTAATGCACCGAGGCTGATCGGAGATCAATGCCTAAAAGGGTCGCACTTAGGTATACGCTAATGCTAAAAGGGGGAATTCGAAATTTGACTTGAGGGAGACGAACGGTGTTAATTGGTTCGAGGCCCACACAGGTAGCTGACAGCCCGGGGGCAGAAAACTTATATAAACACCAAAACAGGTAGTTTCGAGAGAGAAGAGGCTCGTCTGAATTGATATCTAGTACTGATATTCAGGCAAGGCTCTACGAGGACGAAGACAAGCAAGTGACTACAGCCGACGTTGTGCTTATTGGTTGTGAGTATTATTTTATTATTAAGACTATCGTAATCGTAGCAAAGCGGGTGCTCTTTTCCTTCTAGTTCCCCATAACTTGGTCATAGATATATACGCTACCGGAAAGGCGCTTTTGTACAGCTGTTGGAGAGGTGCATAAAAGGCGCTACATAAAGTGTCTTGATACATACATTCGTGTAATCTTTCAACCGCACATGCGTCTGCTAAGACCAGGTGGAAGGCTTATTATGCGTTTAATATGGCGACGGTAAAGCAGCCAAAAGATTTACAGAGTGCAGGCAGAAATACGAGCTGAACTCAATTCCTTTCCAAAATGCAAAGCCTGTTTAAAATGTGTACTATGTTGTATCTAGCATATGTAATGTTTTATACGTTTTGGCCAATGGACGGTTGTAATGTTTCTTGCGCATAATTTGTTTGGGAGTATTTTGTTGCACAGGAATTTTCGGTATACCGGATAAAAAACATTCTGCCGACAAATTGATAAAAGCCGTTATCCTTTCTGTTTGACTGAAACTCTTTATTTATCTCGTTTACTCTTTCTTCGATAGCTTCTGTGTCCGTCTCACTATCTGCCTGCCAGCATGCTTGCTTGTTGGTCTAAGTGCTTGTGTGCATATACCCTTGTACATTTACACGAGTGCCAACACATAGGTATAGCTACAATTATATTCGCATATACATATAGCCATAAATATGTCTCATTTATGTGTATGTAATAGAAATATAAGACATTGTAAGATATATAGGGCCTACACATAAATGAAACTGACAAATCTTATAAATATACATCTTGTATCTCGCATATAAGCCGCTATATAGGTTTATATATATATATATATATATTGGCATAGGCTTGGATGTCTTGATTAAGCGTCGGGTGTTGAAGGTCCGTCGTAAATAGAATCTGCTTATTTTCATTCCAGCGCGTTAGTTTCCCGAGCAAATAATTAAACAAGGTTTTCGCTAATTGTCGAGATTCCAATTGCAACTGTACGAGCAGTGACGAAATACACTGTAGTCATTGAAGTAGTAGTAATAGTTGAAGCCTTTTCAGTGTCTAGCGACATCTTATGGCTGCCGAGGCCGTTGATATCGACATTACCTTTTATTACCTCTCATATATACTCACCAGTTAATTTGTAATGGACCCTTGCAGTTTCTTCATTGGACAGTAATAATTGTGGCAATATTGTGCACTTTAGAGTAACAGATATTTATAGTGTGATGCCTCGCATGCATGAGTCTATGTATCCGAACATTTTTATAGCGCCTATTAGGACCTTGTGCATTATTATAAAAGTGTTATAGAAGGCCCTAGAATAGATTAAACTGGAAACTAGTTTAATGTATTCTAACTTTACTTGTATACATATGTATGCATGCATGTATATATGTATTTATGCATATGTATATATTTATGTATGTATGCTTGTATGCATGTTTGAATGTATGTATGCTTGTATGCATGCATGTACTAAAACTACAAGAGTAGTTTTAGTAAATTTACATTGTGCCACTGAAGACGGCCGACTCCGAAGCGTTGGCTTCTTCTTGGACGTATATGTAGGCACGCAGAAAGGGAACGACTATTGCCGGTAGGGGAACGAACCCTGTTCTGAGCAAAGGCCATCTTCAGGACGTTGCCCATCCGGCGACCGCGGAAGAGGCAGAGTCGGATAATGAGACAGAGCGTTGCAATGTTTACTCCCTTAAGGAAGCGGTCCATCCTAGATCTTCCTTGTAGAGAACAGAAACTATGGGCAGAGATGATAACGGAAAGACCATTTTACGTCGGAAGTAGAAGGGGGCAGTGAGGCGGGTGGATCGGAGCGTAGAACCGGGGCGAAGTCACCCCCACCCCGCGAAGTTATGTCCCGACCAAGAACGCCATATATTCGGAAGTATTTTTTGTTTACAGCCTGTATTTCTCAGTTTGACCTGTTTTCGTCAGGCATTACAAGTATCAACAGATGTCTCTATATATGCGATCTAGGCTAGCAGCTTCGCGTGGAGCGATATGTACACCGTGTGCCAAAAAGTGGGGGTGATGCCCGATAGTATAGTCAGGCTATACTCTGCGGACGCTGTGTATTAACCTTGGACAGGTTGCATGCAAGCAATTATCTCTGTAGCCAACAGAACAGTTTTGAACCGACGGCCTTGTGCGTTGTAATTTTGTAATTGTAATTGTAATCTGACATTTATAAAGCGCCACTTCAGAATTGACTCATCAGAGGCGCTCCCGACCCGAATCAGTGAGACCATTGTCAAACAATACAGATTGAGAACTAAATGGCAAGACGATAGAACAGTTCGATAGAGCTGTTTCTTTCAACTCCGCATGTTTAAGGTCTTCACAAAATCTTATGTTTTTCGAATCGCCTGTCCTCTCGTTTTGGTCCTCTTTAATTCTCTTGGATCTCAAGTGGTTGTGTCCAATGGCTTGTAATTACGGAATACGGCTACACTTGGAACCGACCATCAATCGATTCCCTGTGCATTACGGTTACGGCGCTATAGAAGTTCCCAAATTAGATTTTAGATTGGGTTGGATTATATCTCTGACCTATTGGATTTCACTGGTGCACTCTAATGAACTACTATTGTTCTGTATTGTTTCACTTTGTCAATGACATCAGTCGATGCCTTATGTATTGCGATAACGGCGCTATAGAAGTTTTAAAATTAGATTAGCATAAGACACGTGTTCGTCCGTCAGTAGTTCAGACCTTCGGAAATGAAAATGAGCTCCTTACTTTGTTCCGACTTCGTTGTGACTTTGTTCCGATTTTGTTCTAACTTCGTTGTGAATTTGCTCTGATTTCATTATAAGTTTTGTTCTGACGCTGATTTATTTATTTTTCAGATCCTTCGGATGAAGTTTCTTTGTTAAGGAATTGCAAGATTACGGCCCTTTGGATGCAAGTTCTTTGGGGAAATGTCGCATGAAAGATTTAATTCACCAAGGGTTAGACAATTGTGGGATTATTGTGATCTTTAGGAATTATTGCCGTGTGTGACGTTCATCAATATCAGGTTTCCTTGGATAAAGTTTCTTGGAATAACAAATTAAACCCGTTTGGAACAGTCTTGGAACAGTCTTCATTGGTTAAAGGTTGTCTGTAAACGGATCTTTTGCATTACTGACCATTGATGAGTAAGTAAGATCTCTTGATAGATCTCTGTCTTGTTGATTGCGATGCTTTCGTTCTGTATACTGACCTGACTGTCAATTGGTGAGCGGTCCATCTCCCGCCACTTAGCCTACCTCTGGATACCTAGTACCTTCCAACGGCTAAACGGGCCTACCTCACGAGTAGAACTCTTACAATGGAGTCGAGTTTTCCCGACTCTTTCAACAGCACCGCTGGAGTCCTTTCCCAACTGTCCTTTTCCCACCACTCATTCTCCACGGCTTCCTCCTTCATGTCCTCGAACTCCTCTGACGTGTACCTCCTCGATCCATGCTTTGGCTTCCAGTTCTTCTTGAACACCATCTTCCTGGGCTTCCTGTGCGTCTTCGGCTTCGTCGGGAACACCGTCTCGGTCCTAGTCCTCCAGCGCGACCGACACAACCGCGTCCCCGTCTTCCTGCTCCAGTCGCTTGCCTTCGCCGATAACTCCATCCTCCTCCTCGCCTTCGTCGCCCTGTCCATCTTCTACGGCCTTGTGTTCGTCTTTGGCCATGAGGTGGAGGAAGGAGTCAGCCCATTCATCGTACGCTTCCTGAACCCGCTCGGTTATGCGGCGCAGAGCTGCACCATCTGGATAACCGTACTCATCGCCATCAACCGATACTTGGCCTTCTGTCGACCGTTCACGAGTCAGAAGTGGTTGACGATGAAGCACGCACGTATCCAGGTTTTCGTCGTAGTCTTCGTCTCCGTACTTCTTAACATCCCGCGGGTGTTCGATGACGACATAAAAAAATTATATCGACTTGGAGCGAGCTTGATCACCCCGATCCCCGGTGCTACAACCATTTCTACCCTCCTCGTCGATAATACGAGTACGGCTAAATTCCCAGACAGTACCACATCGTTGAGGGTCCCGGATGCGTACTGGTACTTCGAGGTGGTTTACTTGAACGTCTTCTACACGTCGGTGATCCTGATTCTTCCGCTTCTGCTCCTGGTCGGCATCAACATCCCGCTGATGCGCCAACTGCAGGAATCGAAGCGACATATGATCCGCAACTCGCTAAAGTACACAGGGCAGCAGGAGAACAACATCACAGTCGTCATGGTGATCATCATCCTCGAAATGGTCGTCTGCCACCTCCCGGACCGCGTCGTCCAGATCATTCTGTTTTTCGTCAGCAAGGGCAACCAAAAGTGCCCATCGTCGCTCTACTACGCCATAAACATTGCCAACTTTCTCGTCGTGCTAAACTCTTCGACGGACTTTATCGTCTACTACGTCTTCCGGAAGAGGTTTCGAACGATCCTCTGCGACCGACTGCTTTGCCGGCGATCATGGTCCAGCTTGAGGAAAGTCGATGCCTGGAACTCAGGGACAGACCACGATGCCAATCTACGCGTCCGACTCAACAGTAATGGGCAGGGTGCTCGGATACAACGGGTCGAAGAAGGCGATCAGCTCAGGACGCCAGTATCACCAGAAAACGACCACGAAATGACGTCACTCGAACGAAAAAGTGACCAACTGACGACACGTAATGACGATCATAGGACGTCACTGGTACGAAACAATGACCAACTCGGGACGCCACATGAAGCAGCACATGATCATCACAGGTCATTACTCGTGCAAGAAAATGACCACTATAACCATGCGACAGATCTGGTATGAGATAAATGACCACTAGATTACGTCGCAGCCACAAGAACATTACCATATCGTGATGCCACTTGTACCAGAAAATGACCACAACATGGCGTCATTGGTAGAAGAAAAATACCGCCAAAAAACTCGGCCGTACAGGAAAATTGCAAGCGGTATGAGGAAAATCACGAAATGCTTAAAGTGAATTGCACGAGAAGTGACGAAACCACGCTGCCACTGGAGGGTGTACCAGAAAATGACCTCGTGCAGGATTTTGCCACTGGCAGCAGGAAGTTATCACCGTGGAACATCATCACTCCTGCAAGAAATTGACCACCTGACTACTCGACAGCCGAGCATTAACTCTTTGTCAACCGATGCATATGATTTGGTCTTATGCATGGCATTCTCTACGAATCGATACCAGACAAATGACGATGGAAAATGGTTAGGGATTGCTGCAGTCTTATAGTAGTAGTAAAGTGACTATCACTTTTAAATCACGCGTGACTCACTTTCAGATCACTGCCATGTGACTAGCACGTTTAAAGCATGTGTAATAATAAAAAAATATTTAAAACGCTTTACGCAAAGCATCACTGGACAATATACAGCTGAGTGCCTAGCAAAGTTTTACAAAGTTTTATCCGATATTTTATGAGCAAAATGTAATAAAGAAGAACAGACCCTTAAGTTAGCACCGATAGGCAGCCATTAGTATGAAGTGCTAACGACTTCATTTTTCTTAGCCTCGGCATATGAGGTGGGTGGCCAGTCCTCCCGCGCCGCCAGTTCTTCCCATGCCACTCGACTGGTATAAATCAATGAGTACTTGGACTTATAATGAACAAATTAACAAATGCAGATGATTTAATTGAGTTTATTAACTGAAACATGTATTCATCATAATTTATAAACTTATATACGTATTAATTAACCAGATAGTTGTCTAGTCCAGTGTCCGTTGACAGATTGACAAATGCATTACAGTTTTTTTATAATTCTATGTAAGCTTTATGCATTCATGTCAACAAAAACGACTGATAGCACTTCGCAGTTATCTCACGTTGAAAATCCAGGTTAAGCAATGTCTGTTTATTACGGTTGTAAACACTTTCTCTGTTGATCTTCAAAAAAGTCAAAATATTCGCCATAGAAAGAATCTCAAACGCATAAGATTACCCAATGTTAATCGAAATCGAAAACTCGAAATTTCTAAAGCGCTACTTAAAAGCTAAGCGCAGGGCACCAGCTTATTCACGAGCGCTGCATCAAGTCAGAGGGGTTGTCCAGATATGCCATGTCAAGAACCAAGTCCGGTTGCCAGAAGACCAGAGAAAGAGAAGAATTTCGACTCCGTTCATTTTCGTTCTTATAGTCGAAAATGATGTTTCTCGATCGATCAGTTTCCAGAATATTTTTACTCGGCAAATGCTATATGACGTTTGTCATGTTAGGAAAACCAAAACCTCCAAACACCATCACATCACTCCTGTTCTCAAATCACTTCACTGGCTTAAAATACCGGAACAAATAGAGTACAAAGTCCTATCACTTACCTATAACACACTTCAATTCTCCCAGCCCTCCTGTCTTCGTCAGTTATTTACATTCCAATCACACCGTTCAACCCGCTCCTCTTTTGCCCTAACGCTTCTACGCCCTCCCATCACCTTATCTTTAAAATTTGGAAATAACTGCATAGCCATAGCTGTCCCAGCTCTTTGGAATAAACTCCCGCCAGTATTACGACAATTTTATGACTCATCACACGAATTCACCAACACTTCACTCTTTGCATTGTCTGCGCAGGTCTTTCACTCATAACTGAAAGCAATCTTCTTCCAAAAATCCTATCCTGATTCCCCTTCCACCCCTTAGATATCCTACAGATCCGATTCCAAACACTATCCACCGTAGCTGTCTGACAACACCGAAGGAATATGCTTAACTTTTCTCACGTATCACTTGCTTTCTAAAATTCGACCTTTGTATGCAGCACCTGATACAGACGACATCAAGCAAAAAGCTTCTTTATTTTTAACGAGATGCAGTGTGATTTTAACATCTTTAGGAAGAAAGGCGATCTAAGTCAAAGATTGCTGTGAATGCATCCTATCACACGTCAACAACGCGTCATTTGCCAGCCAATGTACTGCTTTTTATATTCTTTATTTTCGGCATCGACGGCGTAAGTATTAGGATCGGCTAAATGATTTTTTTATATCCGTATAATAACAAGAGTATTGTTTAACGTGACATCAACTGTTAAAATAAGTTTATCGGACCAACATGGTCATCATCGTCTGTTGAATTCGTTGTATGCTCTTATAAGTTGTACTCTAGAGCAATACCAGGGGCTGAAGAAATTGGAGCTACTGGATAACATTCTACATGTGCACCCGTCTCTATACTAGTCTGCGCTGGAGGTACTATAAACAGGCCCAGGGATTTGGTATCTCGTTGTTGGCAAATCCGGTCACGGCCAATTGTCGTTCCGAAGAAATGTGTATTTTGTTGGGTTTTAGGCCGTTTGTTCGCAAAGGCTCGTGTATTCTGGGATATATACTGCCTTCAAGTCCGCTTCTGTTATGCTTACCGAGTCAATCGCGTGGAATTTACTGGTAGTGGATGACTTTATTAAAGCTTACGATCATCATCACGTGGCCTCCGCCATGTTTTCGGCACAGTTAACACCGAACTGCCCGGGATTCCACGTACTTCACCCGTGAGCCTTCAGATTTCGACAAGCAAGATTCCAGCGACACACCCTCTGTGGCCAGGAATCTAGTGACAGGATTCTTCTTGTATCCGACACTTTACTTCGAATATGTCATCCTTACGAGCATCTATAGAGTTTCCGTGAACTCAAAATTCATCGAACAATTTACCATGGTTAAGCTTATAGTAGCTTGTAGTAAAGGGATGGCCGTTTTGGGCTCAAAACGACTATTTGTGGATATGAACCGTTTCCTTCTCTCTTCTCCAATTTGGATCAGGAATGTTGATGCTGTATTTCCACCAAACCGACTTCCAACTCGCTAAACATCGGGATAGGGCCTAGTGTTTTCCATTCTTGTCGTGTAACGTGTGACAGTTGTTGCTGCGATAGTAATGCATGAGGCTGTTGCTTGGCAACGAAAGTAAAGGTGCGCCATGCTGTAAGTTTGCACTATATAACAAAGATCTTAAATTTACAAGATACTTTGTTTGACTGAACTTTTGAGCAGCTACAATGTGTATGTGTCAGCGTTCCACCATTTAAAATAGCTGTCGAATCCTTTCCATTTAACTTCAGTTTCCCTTAGCTCTTGCGAGTATTTACACGTTATCAATTCTATAAACGTCGTCTTCCTTTAAAATTGTTTAAAGATCTCTTAGTTGAATTTCCGTTTTAATTTCTCGCTGTTTATATCTGCACTGTCGTATCTCACTGGATCTGTCGGTATTCGAGCAACAATTGTGAAAATTTCTTCCGTCCAGCAATGCAGACAGGCCTTTTTGAAAGTAATTCTGGCTTTACTTATTCTCGTGTTGTTGCCCGCATTGTATTTCCATTTTGCAGTTAGTTTATTTTTGCAATCGCTTTCTGACAACGTCTTCGTTTTTTGCTAACACTTGGTTAGGCGCCATGCCTAAGCGTCGATGAAAGGAGTTATTATCTGAGGCACAATATCTTGGAGAACGTCTACATGACGGTAGGTATTTGTATATGTGAAACATTTCCAGCATTTTTGCTTCCAGTTTGCGATTAAATCTTTCAGCGACAGATGCCTTAGTGTCGGCTCTTTCGTGGTAAAGGATTGCGGTTGAAAGGTTTTATGAAGAAAATGTTTCTTTATAGGTTTGTATATGTGTAGGATGTCTGCCTATCAATAAAGACGATAAGGCTTGGGTTAAGGCCAATCCAGTCTTTCGTCATCGTCATCGTCGATGCCCTATTCAATACGTCGAACTTTGGCAGCCACAATGGACGACCTGTCTCCAGAAACCCCTCTCCTGCGTCGCCCGGACTGTCTGTTCCCGGTCCATTCCCTTCACGTCGTTGATCCATGTCTGCCTTGGTCTTTTACTTAAGCGAAAATGCTCAGGCATGTTTGGAAAATACGTCAATACACGTTAAATATTCTTGTCACACTTTGACAGGGGAGAAAAAGATCTGCCTTAACAAAGACGCCTAAATATCAATGTCTGTCTGTCTGTCTGTCTGTCTGTCTGTCCATCTATCTCGGTCTCTGTGCCTGTCTCTCTGTCTCTGTTTCTCTGTCTCTGTTTCTCTGCCTCTGGCTCTGTCTCTGTCTCTGTCTCTGTCTCTGTCTCTCTCTCTCTCTCTGTATATAATTGACTGTCAGACTGTCTGACTAATTGTCAGTCTCTCTGATTCATTGACTTTATAGCTGACTGACTGGCTGTCCGCCTACTAAGTGACTGATTGAATTTCTGTCTGTCTGATAGCTGTTGGTTTATCTGACTGACTGGCTTTCCGTATCACTGGCTGTCTGTGTGTCTGTCTGACTGGCTGTTTATGTGATTGACTGGCCCTCTGAGGTCTGACTAACTAACTGTCTTATGGACAATCCAACTGTATGACTGATTGTCTGCAATCTTCAGCCAGTCAACCCGCTTGCTTACTTTTCTGGCTGCCTGGATGCATTCATGAATGGCTGTTCTGCGTGTCAGTCTAAGTGTATTTGTATTTGTCTTTTTCGTTGTTGTTTGCCGTGCTTGAATATGTAACGCGCTGGCTTAACTAGTAAAAATTCATGTGAACAAAGAAGAGGAAGTGATACAAAAGAAGGAAGAGACACAAAGAGAAAGAGTGAGACTAAAAGACAGTCAAAAGAATGGACTGGCAACATCACTTTGAAGTGTCTCTACATAAATTCTGGATTACAGTCATGTATTTATTACGCCTGCGTGTGTGCGAATATCCGTTTAAATTAATGCATTCGTCGCTTAGGGGTGTATGTGTAGTCGTAGACTCCTTTGCATTATTATTCCATTTCGGCGGGAATCGGCCAATACATCGGTTTGGTGCTGTGGATAGTAATGTATTGCATTGCATTGCGTTCTAATGAAAGAGCCTAATCTATTATAGTCTAGTCTAATATTAGTACAGTCCCTTTCACCTACGAGCAATAGTTGATTGATGCATTGTGCCTAATGATAACGGCTCTATAGGAGTTTTCAGATTATATAAGATATACAGTGTATATATATATATAAAGTAGGAGAATATGAAGCTGGCAAGCGTATTTAGCTCAGCAACTGGATTAGCACTTGAATGGGTGACCAACCATGGAATACCAGGTCATCTGGACCAACTGAGCCCTTCATTATTTCGAGGTTAGTAGACGAGTTGATGACCTCATGAAAGTGGTCCGTTGGATGATCGGTAATTTAACGATTACGGGTTCGAGCATGTGTTGCGGACTGCGTGTAACAACCCTATGCGTGTTTCGCTCACTGTTTTCTGTATCACCAAGTGATATAATCTGGCATCGGTGTAATCTGGGAAGTAAACGGCAAATCCTGCGATTCAATGATCCTGCGTTAAAGACCTTGAGATTCGTCCATTGTCGGCCAAGGGCCGAAAAGCGAGAAATGAATGCACCTTACATTTCAAATTCCGGAACCACACTTCAAGAGGGCAGCCTTCGAAAGAGGCGTCTTATAAACGATTTATTACCTTTCCTTTACCTTTACTTTTAGCTTAACTATGAAGCATCGCAATTTCGAACCTCCGATCTGGCGATTAGGAGTATACGGTTTTCTAACCATTAGATTTACCTACTGCTGAGTGGTATGGAAGTTATTTTCATTGATATTGTGAAGTGGTGCTGAACGAGAATAGGTGGCGCCACTGTCATTAAACACGTCAGCAGAGACAATCTATGCATCTGCGCGAACCATATCTCAGACAAGGTGCATGCGTGCAAGGAAAAATGCCTCATGTCTTCGTTTGATATGAAGATTTAATTAAGTACGCACATACACAGTGTATATAAGCTATACATGTGAGTATATAGGCGTTAAAACACACATACGTAAATATGTGCATATACATATGCCTACAGAGCTGCAGCTTGTGTTACGAAGTAGTGAGGGAAGACCTGTTGGCATGCAGTTGTAAAATGCAGACCAATAACGACGAGAAGTTTTTCCTTTCTCTCTGCAGTATATATATATATATATATATATATATATATATATATATATATATATATATATATATATATATATATATATATATATATATATATATATATATATATATATATATATATATATATATATATATATATATATATATATATATATATAATATTCACATATGCATATTTATTCGCATATTTATATATATATATACACGTGTATAGGTTATATGTATGAGCCACAGAGGTAGGCATGTAGGCTACTTTTATGTAAAAGCATATATCATGACATATATACATCATGTATAATTTAATAATTTGTAAGTGCATATTTATTAGCGCCTTTTCGACAAAACTCATAAGAGATTGTCTGCAGATCGTATAAGACCACGACCAAGCAGAATGGAATTCAACCCCTGGTGAAATAGAGGCACCGAAAGAACAGGCTCATATTGCAGGGTGCATTAAACCTGTTCCAGAATGATATAATGAATATAATACTATAACAGAATAGGCCTTATCTATGTAATACATATATATGTATATATATGTATATATATATATAAATTTGCGTGTGCAATCTTGCCTTGTAATGTAAAGATCGCTGGGTCTTGCTTGTTGAAAGGAGTGCGTGTAACGAGGACTATGGGCAAATTGTTGGCGCACGATTGCCTAGATTACGTGAAACCCTAACAACGGCGTAACCTTTTGTAAGGAGCACATGCGTACATAATTGCAGTCTTAATTAAACGATAGATATTGCTGTTATTTTGTTATGGTAAGTTTGTAACCCTAATCGTTCGATCAACGCCTCTTTCTTTAAGTGAAAGTCATGTGACTGAAAAATAGCTGACTTCTTTACATTACATGACGTTACATCACAATACATTACACTTTGCTACAATACATTACACTTACAAGTTGTTCTGATTTTTGGCGTCATTCTTTTCTGTTGATGGTTTGTGCATTAGATACCGGCGCCACTGAAGTTACTGTTCATTAAATAAAATCACAGTATTCAATTAAAAAGATTCAATCAATCAATCAATCAACTTGATCGTAAAAAGATCAGGTCGGCACGCTACGATATTGTACTCCCCAAGTAGATAATTGCTTGCATCACGGGGTTTAGAGTTTCACGTTTTGCAGTATCTCGGGTTTCAATAGTAAATATTTTGCCTTTCGACCGTTTTTGTATTCTGTCTTTGTCTCTCTCCCTGTGGCTCCTGTTGTGTCCGTCCGTCCGTCCGTCTGTCTGGTCTGTCTGTCTCTCTGGTCTGTCATTTCGCTTGTCTGTCGTCAGTCTTAATTGCACGCGGTGAGTGATAGTTTAATTGGCCTACAGAATGCGAATAAGAGAAGAGAGTGGCAGACATAAAAACAGACCAGCAGGCAAACAGGCAGACGGACGGAAAATGACAGAGAAAGAAAGACGGAAACAGGCACAAACGCACAGAGAAAGAAATACAGAAAGATCAGCAGAGACAGACAAAGAGACATGAAGAGTGAAAGGACGGAAGAGAGACACAGGAAAAATATGAGAATTGAGAGAGCAAAGAAGCACTCATGTACGTGACTACCCCTTAGTGAGATGTATTGAGGGTTGAGCTTTTCCTTTTCGTAGGACTTTGAGCCGACAAGAGAAGAATTCCAAAGTCCTTGACAGATCCCACTATTTTCTGCGACCCTACTGAGAAAAAAGACCAGCCAGGAAAGTAAGAGAGACATATAGCAAGAGAAACACGGTAAGAGAGGGAAAGAAGAAGAGGAGGAGGAAGAAGAGGAAGAAAAGAAGATTGGCTTCCTAAGCGGACAGATAATTGGGACGGAGCCAACAGATGGAAGGCATAGTCAGATAATGAGGCAGTTAGTTTAGTTTATAGAATGGAAGCCCGAGTCTGTCATGACGATTTCTCGTGATTTTGTGACCTCGATTAATTGTTGGCCAGCTCCAGCTCGTAGCTTTCCTTAAACAGAAGTTTGCTACAAGCGACACATTAACATGCCAAATTGAGCTTGCATGCAGTGCTTATCAGGGAGCTCTATCAATATGAAACTAAACAGAAATGACTATAATTCGCAGAATCCTAATTATGCAGCCTGTAATTCTTCTGCAAATCAGAGACATGTCTAGCTTTCATCTCAAAGACATAAATAGCTGTCGTCAACAAAACTACATCACAACTACAGTGTAGCTTCATATATCAAAACCGCTTAAACATTCGACCTGACAAATGTATCAGATAGAATATGCGGTATATGTGACGTTAAAATGCAGTCATTATGCACCTAAAAGTTTCGTCATTAAGAGGAATATAAAAAGCCTTCTGTGCAGCAGTTTTACAGGCGACACCAAAATAAGGACAACAGTCATTTTAAAAAATAATACCCATCAGCAAAGTTAAACATAAAAATATTTGCCTTCGCAAAAGTCAGTAACCACCGCCATTGCGCAGCGAAGAGTTTTCCTTCTAACCGAAAAGCCTTCGCATCAAAACGAAGCATAAGAGAATACTCACGTAATGGTCCAAAGCCATTACGCGACCATGAGTTCTTCCAAAACTAATACTTCATCTGACCTGAACATAAAGGCAAAATCTTTTGCAGCCCTAATAAATCGCCACTACGCGACTAGGTTTGCCTTCCACCGATCATTCTACAAGCACAACAGTATTCGACGGTGAATAGTAATGAAAACATCGCTCACAAGATTCGTTCTCCCATCGGTCTGTTTAATTACCAGTGAAAGAGGTTGCATACCTTATGTCTCATATTCCAAGCACTGTTATTGCATTCACGACCGATACAACGCAGGCTTAAGTATTATGATTCGCTGGGGTCGTATACTTGGAGGCAGAATCTCCCCCTTCTGATCTAGCATGTCGGGTTCGAATCCTTCTTCTAACTGCAAATTCACTCCGTCCCAATCCTGAAGCGTCTGTCCTAAACATGGGAACCCAGACCGTTCCGTGACCTCGCAAAAAGTGGGTCCAAACCTTGTCGGATCAAATGCCGGCCTTTGAAATAGCAGCGAACGACTGTGGCTGTGACTGGTGAACGCGCTGATTGGACTTTTCGTTCCAGCCAAGTCGGCGATCGTTACCCTCTTCTGACCATGAAGATATACGAGGCCACGCTTCCACACATCAGCTCGAGTCCACCGTGCCTTACCCAGAGTCCGACCAACCTCTTGAAACAGACTTCCCTTGCATGAACATACTGTTTACAGCCTTTAACACTTTTTCAGCATTCATTTTCAGCCTATCTTAAGTCGCATCTAGTTAGATTAATTAGATAACCATGGACAGCGCTTTTGAGAAGTATTCAAACAGCGCAAGCGATGAAGAGTGATCAAGATTTCAATCAAACCCTATGACATCGACTTTACCACTTTATTTCTATGTGGTTATCTTATGCATATTTAATTCTATAGCGCGACTAATAGTCTGATGGTCAATTACTAAATAATTTTGTCTCTGCAGCCGGCTTCCGTTGGTCTAAGCACGAAAGGCATTGTAAGGGGCACCAGCAGACAGTCTGACTAAAATTTGCTTATAGTCGATCGAGGCAACTCCCTGTATTATGGCTTTCCTATTGATCGTCGATTAGAACGGAAACGGGACTCAACTGGAGCGAAACGCACGTTCCAAATACATGCTAATTAGTATTATTTCCAGGGTGCGACTCGTATGCGACCAAATACTCTTATTTGCTGCAAATACAAGTTCATCTTGTAGATATTCATATTATCTGAACACTTCATATAGGCCTATATGCTATGCATGTGTGCATATCCATGTGACTCGCCTAGAGAATTTGTAGACCTATAGCAAAGTTTATGACTAACCGAACAATGTATGACATTTACGACTGATCCACTATGCGGATAAAATTAAATGATACGCCGCCGTTCGTTCGTAGATGTCATATTCTATGCACTTGTGCAAGTGTGTATGCCCCGCACTGAGAAATAATAGCTCTATGATCAGAACGGGCTCACCCACTAGGAAAACTAGGGCCGCCGCCTAGAACGGCACAGTTTGGGAGCGGCAAAATGCGCTCATGAAAAATCTTTCCTTCTTGAAGAAATCAACGAAGAAAAGGTGGTGGACCATCCAAGAGACTAAATGTAGAATTTAGAAATAATAAAAAATTATTTAAGCTTTACACGAATTTTATAGTTGAGTTGTCCCGTTTGCTTCTATTTGGCACTGACATTTTACTGATGTGATATGATGATACCGACTCCATATATTATAGGATTGTCACGACACACAGCTCGGAGAACTGTCGGGCCCCTCGTGCGTAGGTCGGGACGAAGGTCTGTGTGCAAATATCGAAGGTTTTGGAAAGAGAGAGAACATTCACGTCAGAATTTCATACAGACCCTACCCGTACCTTTCGAAGCAGAATTTATTAACTGCGTTTGTCTAGAACTGTCAGCGCAGAGTACTGGTACGAGAATTACGCCGCAGGTTGTGGTGCAGGACACGTGCACGTGTGAGGCTGGAAGTCCTACACACGAAAATGAAGCGAGATAGAAGTTTTGTTCATTAAATGCATGACATGCACACAAGCAGTCTAAAGCTACAACTATGTGTCCGTCCGTCCGTCCGTCCGTTAAAATTGCAAAGCAGCGTAAGCCTAGAGGTCTCTAATGCCAATAATTTAAACAGGCTGTGTATAAATTTAACTGCACCGATATTAGGGGGATACAGAGCAGTGTTGAAACAGGTCGTGCACAGGTAGTTTGCAGCCGATGCAGACACAGTATCAACTATCAAGTATCACGCATATTTAACCGCCAGGCATAGGGCAACAGGTGTGCGCATGGGAGAAACCTAGAGGACCGCACTTTAGCTGCAGGCACGTGTGAGTATAGAGCTGCAGGTGTTTGGAATAGTATTGGGTTTCGAACCCGTGCATATCATACAACTGCCCTGCCACTGACCATACGGCAGATTTCTGCACAGTTTATCAAGGATCGATAGTAATCAAGATCGGTGTTGGCAAGAGCGTTTGAATTCGTAATGTGGTCACGTTGAAAGGCTGCGATTGGTGCAGACGCTTCAGCTTTGGCAAGAAGCCTTAGATAGACAGATACAGAGACAAAGACACAGACAAACGATGAAACACAAGCAACGACACAGACATACAGCGGCATAAAGAGTAGAAAGACAGTGACAGGGAAGCGTGCACACAGACAGACGCAAATGTAGACAAAACACAGAAAATCTACATCCACGCATGCACCTAGACACGCAAAACATACAGAGGGAAACATAATGATATTGAAGGAGCTTAACAACCCTTCCCTCGTTCTTGGCAATCTTGCAGAAATAGGCACGCACACGCACGACACGACAGTCAACCGGACAGACTCAGACAGGCATGCAACAGACAGAGGGACGGACGGACGGACGGACGGACGGACAAGTAGGTAGAGGGTGTCGAAGGAATCCAGCATCGGACTTACTTGTTTTCAGGAAGACAACGGGTCAGTGTATATCGTCAGAGTCAGCAATAACCCCACGTAACTTCATCCGATGCTTTACTGACATCTTATGAATATGGTATGTCTTATATTAGATAACGATTCTTTCATTTATTCGTCCATTCGTTCGTTCTTTCGTTTACTTCTTCGTTCACTGCATCGCTCATTCGTTCTGTCGCTCGCCTCGTCTCTTTAGCTTTAATTTACATTTCCAGAAATCTGTAAAATCGTATTGAAAATGTGTAAAACAAGCCTTCAGTTCAGTGACGAAATTTATTATTAATTAAAAATTAAGTAATTGGTTAATTATCAGTGACTTGACTAGCAACGTTTTAATGGATTACATTTTAATTAACTAATAGTATTAACTGTTAGTTTATCCAAATTATTTGCTGTTTTTGTTATTTTATTCTATAGGCCAGAAAGTCAATTGATTATAAAATCGATGATGATCTGAGAGCACGCATTGAGGAAAAGTTACTTGCGCGTAAGCATCTCTTCTCACTTACCTTGTCTTATTTACCTTATCTTGCCTTACTTACCTCACCTTGCCTTATTTACCTTATCTAGCCTAACGATACTGTACCTTACTTCTAAGTCCTTACTGCGCCGGTCTGTGTGTACTCTGATATTGAAATGGCCACTCCCTTAAGTTTGTCCTTAGTAGCCTGATCTTTCTTGATTAACTTTCGACTGCCAAACCTCACGAATTTATTGCTTTCTTATAGGCAGCAACTTCTGTAGCAGAAAAACTCTCTATTTGGTTTTCTGAGCAATTTTATTGCAAAAAATCAACTCAAATAAGACGTAGAAAGTCTGTTAGACACACACAGATCAACCAGCTTCTGATGCCTAACTCTCAGTCCAGACACGTTCCCTCTAAGCTGCGCGATTGCGCGGCCGCGCAGAAGAAATATTCCTGCCGCGCAAAAGTTTTTATCTGCCGCGCAAAAGAATCAGTTATATATTTTTTTATTTTGTTCATGTAACAAATTGTAATAAGGTCTGCATTGAGACTATAAGACCTCTCTGATAGTGCTATAAAAGTTTCTTTTACCGCTTCGCCAGTTTGCGCATGTCACCTATCAGTATTGACTTCCGTTTCCTGTTGTTTTCGAGGAGATTCGCAGTGAGGGAAGTCGATCGCAATTATAAAATAATTTACATTTACATAATAAATTGTTTTTGTAAAGCGATACCTGTTGTTAGTAAAATGTCGAAACGCGGTTTTGAAGAAAGCGAAAACGATAAACGTCCGAAGAAGAAGGTCTGTTTAAGATTTAAGGAAGAGTGGATTCAGGAATATGTACAAGCCGACATGCCAGATTCATCCGGTAAGCAGCGCACAATTCTGGGAGATATTTTAAAGTACAATCCTGAGAACTGTGAAGTTGTCTGCGCCGTCTGCAAGCGAGCGAATGCCCAGTGCGATTTGGCTTTCGGAAAGCAATGGGATGAATGGAAACTGGACTATTTAAAGCGTCATTTGCTTCAAAAAGTTCACGTGAAATCTGTTGATACGTTACGCAGTCAGCGTCGGGGAACAGTCAGGACCTTGTTAAGTGAAACCCATGAAGACAGAGAGAACAGAATTGAGTTGTCTGAAAGAAAATCAGCCGACGGTGATGAAGTAAGAATTCTAATCGATAACGTTCTCCTTGCCATAAAATTAAATTCCTCGATGCTCTCAGTTCAGGAGATCCATAATCACATTGCTAAATATGTTAAAATTCCGGAAACTTGGAGAAGCAAAAATTATGCTTTTGAATTCATGGAATGCATAAATTCTGTGATACAAAAGGAAATGTTAAATGATTGGCGCAGATCATCTTTCCACACTCTCGTAATCGATGAAAGCACAGACATTTCCGTGAGCAAAATGTTAATTCTTTACGTAAAATTTAGAAAAGCAGAGGATACATCATACTGTACTATGTTTGCTGGGATTCTAAAGCAGACAGAATGTATCAGTATAGCTATTGTAGCGGCCATTACACAATTTTAACAAGAGAACAATCTTGACTTGGGCAAAATGGTAATGTTTACATCAGACATTTTTCTGTAATGCTTGGAAAATATAATGGTGTTGCTGCACAACTCCGACGATCTATCCCACATTTGCTTGAGCAGCACTGTATTGCACGTAGAGAGGATTTAGGACTTGATGACGCATGGAAACATGTCTCTTTAATGAAAGACATTGAAACACCCTAATACGAACAGTCTACACTATTTTCAGTAGGTCTTCTGTGAAGAAATCAATGTTTGAGGAACTTTGCCAGGCAGCAGAACATGATTCAATTTCATTCAGGCCACTAAATGAAGTCAGGTGGCTTTCTAAAGATTTCGCAATGAGAACCTTAGTGAGGAACTATGATATGTTGATTCAGTACTGCAGGGAACAGGTTGAAGAAGACAACGACCCTGTCCATAAATACTGCTTAGATAAGTTAACCAAACCCGAGTATCGTGCTGCCATCACTATTCTGAATGACGTGCTAGGAGAACTGGCAGAATTGTGTCGACGTCTTTAGAGAAGCAACCTGACAACTGTAGAGGCGTTCCAGTTTACCAAAGCAAATATAATGAAACTTCGATCGCAGTTTCTTGGTGACACCATTCACTTCTCAGAAGAAGTCAATGACTTAATGACATCATTTGCATCTCCTGTTGGCACAACTGCCGTGGTCCGTTTTATAGAACAGGTTTATGATCACCTTAGCAGTAGATTTCCTGATGATGAACTCGGTGAATGGTCTGTTTTTGATAAAGATTCTTTTGCTGCTTCTGAAAATTTGAAGAATTTCTCATTTGCATCAGACAAACTTGAAATATTGGCAGCAAGATATAGCACTTTGCTAAACAAGTCAGAAGCAAGCAGTTTTTAAGAAGAATTTGATTGATCAGTATGTGGACTTTAAATTAATTGTTAGTGAGAAGTTGGCAACAGGTGCAGTAAAGAATTTTGAAGACATGATTGGTTATATAAGGCAGCAGGAGCAGTTTGCTGACTTATCTCAGCTGTTGGACATTTGTACTACCTTCCAGGCGTCCAGTGCTGATTGTGAGTGGGGGTTTAGTTTGATGAATCAGATTAAAACAAAGACCAGAAATCGTTTAGAAGTCGACCACCTGGATCAAACTTTATTTAACATCAGGGCAGACAGTTAATTTGGATGAAGTTTATTCTTTCTTGAAGAGCTGCAAAGGACGACGAATTGTATCTACAGCTGATATCTGATGACTAGTAAGACATAAATAATGATAATAAAATTATTCATTAATAAAAACCAGTTTCTTTAAAATTATTCTTCTGTCTTGATGGTTTTATTTCTGCCGCAAAATTTTTGCACAAAAAAATTTGACGCTGTAAAGTTTTGCACACGAGTTTATGATTTTGCACACAAACCAGCAAACCTTAGAGGGAACATTGGACACGGGCTGACTACTGACTAGGTTTACTAATTTACATACATTGCGTACGAATGCACACTTTCAGTAGAGCGTCACGCTTCATTGTCTCTGAGCTCGAAAAAACTAATCAACATAAGTAACAAACAAAATGCATCAATACAGAACCATAAACGTAGGTTGCGTGTACGATTAGGCCTAGGATCTGTGCGCGTGACACTTACCTTATCTTGCCCTACCACAGCTTATCCTACCTGACCGTATCTTACTTCCATTCCTTTACCTTGCCTTGCCTTGTGTTATCTAAGATTAGATTATCTTAGGCCTACTTTTTTCTAACCTCTCCCCTAAGCTTACCGGGGGTTACCGTGCATTACTTTACCTTACCTCACCTTGCCTTGCCTATCCATACCTCATCTTACCTTTAGGCCTACCTGGCGTTATTGTACAGAGACAACTGAGGTATTTACGATATTCGATAAGGACCAAGATGGGACGATAGCAGTTGAGGAGGTCGGCGATTTGTTACGGTCGATCGGTTTCAATCCAACCGAGAAGGAGATACAAGAGATTCGCGAAAAGTTCGAAGTACAAGGTAATCGTAATTGTAATCGTAAATCCGCAATTTCTAAAGGGCTACTTAGAAGTAGGAACCAGCTTATTCGCCAGCGCCGCGTGAATTCAGAGTGGTCATATTCTCGTTAGGCTTCATATTTCAGACCCCAGGATGACTAAACTTGGCTCTTTGGCGGCCCCGTCTTTTAAGAATCAGGCTCTGACTGGGCCAAACTTTTGCTGACTAATTAATTCCTCTTTCTCTTCTAACTGATCTATCGTATCTTTCTCCATCCGCTCATATTCTTCTTCGTCTCCTTCTCCTTTCATTCCTGCCCTGTTTCTACCCCCCTGCCATCCACTTTATGATTTCCTCGTCTTCTTTTATTCTGTCCATGCTTTCTCCTCTGTTGTCCTCTCCCTCCTCTTTCTTCTTTCCATCCTTCTCACTGTGAAAACAAAAGATTATCTCTAGGTGAACAGTTCCGCCCGTTTGTGGAAAGGCTGTACTAGGAGCAAAATATCCAACAATGCATAGCCCGGAGTCGTAAGTCTCGATTAATTGTAGTAAACGGTGTATTTCCTACCAGCACCGCCTAATTTTGTGCATGAATTTTATGTTGGAGAATCTATTGTCAGTGCTATTATAGAAATACGTAAAGTAATTATTGGAAAGACTTGCTATTGTGAAAGATTCTAATGTCGCAGGTTTTATTATCGGTTCACATGAAATACACCACTTTTATTCTAATATAGAATTTTATTTAATCATCAATTGACGTGCTACTGAACCACTCCACGTTTCAGCGGTGGACCATTTCACCAAAAACTGGTGGAGCATTCCACTTTTGCAGTGGTAGACGATTCCACCACCTGGTGTTGATGATTTGGCTCCACTCTATAAAAAGGTGGAAATTCCACTAAAATATTGGTGGATCCCAGGAACCACCGAAATTTGTGGAACTTACCACGCACTTTTTACAGTGTCTTTTATCCTCTGAGTCCTATTTCCCATCAATTCCACAGTACAGTCCGCTCTTCTGTTTGCTACAGGGGATTTGGTTGATTTCAAGAGCTTCCTGGAGCTGGTCAGCCGTTACAGGCGCGAGGGAGACAGCTATCCGGAGATCCTGGAGGCTTTTCGTGTCTTCGATCCCACTCGGACCGGATTCATCTCGGCTCTGGAACTGCGGATGGCTCTGATGGAACTGGGAGAACAACTGACGGAGCAGGAAGCCGACAGTCTCATCTCGAACGCCGAGGTCGACCGAAGGGGAAATATTAGATATATCGGTATACATCCACTATAACCATACCATATCATGCCATGTCATGCCACACCATACCATGAGGCATGCGCATGGACCATTTTGTAAATCTCTTGTTCAATCAGAATTATTAATAACTTGTTAATTCTAAGTCTAAGCAAGTATGGCATGGCATTGTTCCCCGTACGATGTCATACCACACGATACTATACCATATCATACTATACTATGCCATACCATGCCATTCTAGGTCGCATTACACTACACTACACCATACCTTACCATGTTGTAAGTATGTGTACTTTTGAAAAATACATTGATTAACAAATGCATGTAGGCATAATAATCAATGTTTCCTTTATTTTTCGCCGTGCGCGCACTGACCTGCCGCATGGACAGTAACATCTGCGTTTTAGTCCATTCAAGATTGCACACAGGTTAGGCCTAAAATGAGCCTATCAAATCGCAAAAGACTAATGACAAGTTAAACTCAGGCCTATATTGGTTAGTTTTTCTCCCCTTTATTTTTGGGGTTGACCCTAAAGGACGTCCGCAAAAACCTATTTTGGACCCTTCCCTCCATTTGCCACAATTTGGCATTACCCTCCCCATATCTTTTGAGGATGTCCGCACTCCAACGGAGTGCTAAAACCTAGATTAGGCCACGATGTTGATCTTGCAGAGTTTATTGTGCCACTGAGTGGGCGGTTGAGACTGCCGCTTGCAGCAAAGGGACTCTAATTCACTCCAACGAAGTAGAAGCTGTGTGACTGAAGTTGGTGTTTATGGTACATGCTTTTCTGAAATAACTGTATGTACTACTAAATTTAGATGTTGACGTTCAGATTTTGGCATGTCCCCTCCTATTGTCCGCATTCAGGTAACCCTATTTCTCCCTTTGCGAACGTCCTTAATGAACGACCACCTTGCGCGATTTCCAACGACAGTACACATGACCAAGGTTGATTTCTGGCAATGGAAGACTATAAGAGGCGGAATGACTGATTTCTTGAACATGTTGAAAATGCCTGTTTTACATGTGTTCCTACGCAAAATGGCAGTCTGTGCATCTTCTTTGTTCCGGGCTTTCTCTTCACTACTATTCTACATCTCGTAACTTCGGAACTACGCCATTAATATGTTACACTAGTCGTTCTGTTAGTTCCAGCGACAGGGCAATTCAGACCAGACGTTTGAGTGCATATGTTTCTTCTAGGTTTAATTAATGTTTAATCCACCTTCCTGACCTAATGTGGATTTCGACTTGAAACCGAACCTCTTTCCTCGGGTTTCCTTTCACTGAGCTCCTGTAGTAGGCCTACATCAGCCGACCTTGAGTCGCGCATTTTGAGGTTTACCCGACAGCCATGTTTGAGTGGTTTTAAATGGTGCTATATGCATTTGGATGTTCGGATTAATATATTATTGGTAACAACTGGACTTCACAAACTGCTTAACAGACTTAACTATTATATGCCTACATTTAATTGTCGGTTAAAGATAACTCAACCTTTACTGAGCCTTACACTGCATGATTTTATGCTTCAGATTTTGCCAAAAGGCTTCTTTCTGAGTAACGATGTTATTCCTTCGAATCTGGAGAAACTAGAAAAACTTCTATTTTGAAACTTCGACGAACTTCATCTGGTTGATCAATAAAAAGTATCCAAAAATGTATGCGCATAGTGTTAGCCATATTCGTACATGTTTTAGAGTACATAGTACCTGTAGCCTACCTCTACTTTTACTTATAGACTGGGGCACCGTAGAAATCTTGAGCTTACGATTACGACTAGGCCTAACATCAATCGGAGCAAGTGAGGCGGCAAACCGGGCAGCCTCGGCCAAAAGACCAAATACATCTCTATAACTCAAACACATGATTTAGTGGCGGTCGCACTGCATGGAGGTCAGAGCGCTTGGAGTTGGCCTACTGAAGGATTGGATTTTGTGTGGGAGTTGAGTGGAAGGGAAATGGATGCGACCAGGGCCGGATTAACCACCCGGGCCCCATTGCAGACTATTCACGGGAACCTCTATCGTGCTGGGCTTGAGATGATGTGTTGCTGTAAAGACAACCAATAACTGAAGTGTAGACAAGTATGGAAAAGCAGCTGGTTTTACAGTTGACTTTCTCGATTTTGGAAGATGATCAGGGTGCAGATTTTTCTTTAAATTGAAACACTGATAGCCTTCAAGCCATCCAGAATGACTCATTCCTATGAAAAAATACCTGGAAACAACATCATTATACCCAGTTCGATTCCGACTGCCAGCAATTCTTTTTCCAGGATTCCCGAGGAAGTGGAGGATTCTGATTCCAGTTCGAATTCATCTTAAATCACTTCACTGACTTAAACTTCCTTTAAGAGGCAACTCAAAACTTTTTATTTTGTTAACTCACCTATCACCTAGTTTGCTCCTTTGCTACTGGCTGTCTCCTTTGAGCGACTGACCGTGCCTCTGATTCAAGTTTTTTATGCCTGGCACGTTAGTCTGTTAATATTCATTCACTATTCAATTTGGTTATCGCTCCGTAGCGATAGCTGCCCCACCACTCCGGAATAAACCCTCCCAGAACTGCGACAGTTGTCTGACCCATAATACAAATTCATATATGCTCCACCGCTTGCGATTTCTGCATTGGCCTTCCACTCGAAACTGAAAACATTCCTCTTTCACAGATCCTATCCTGACTCCCCTTCTTCCTCTTATCTCTCCGCTCCAATCCTAAACATCACCCACCGCAGCTGCTGCGCTGTCTATCTGCCGGATTTTTGGATCTTGACCTGGAACCGTACCCTCTTTGCGTATTGATTTTGTTTTGATTGAGTGCCCGTGGATAAACTGGTCCCCGTGACGTAGCTTTCGTTGGGCGCTGTAGAAATCTCGGGATTACGATTGTCCTTCGGCCAGATGATTCCAGATTCCAAGGGAGGGCATTATCGTGAAGGACTAACGAAAGAAGTTTCGAGTATCCTCAGCAGGCTTGTGCAGCTGACGATGATAACAATAACATTGATGAGAATAAATATTTATTATCAGTGTGTTAGGCTGTAGAAATGGGTACCCTTACGTTCTTGATCAAAGTTACGCCACTGGTCTCAGGCTAAAGTTGCGTAAATGTTACAAAATCATACAGCTCTTTGAGTTATCAGTCGCTAGGTGCCTGTCTGCGGTTATGTCGACAGGTGGCTCTTTGAGTTTTAACATCCATGCTGTTACTCTCGTCAAGCACGTAATTTTAATAACATTCCTTCTGAATTTTATTGTAAATCCATGAAAAATTAACATGCAGCCGTCGCAGTGTTGTTTCTTGTATAAATGTGCATTTCTTGCACATATCTTATTACAAAAATAAGATAATTGCACAACGGAGTTTCTTCGAGATTAACAGCATTTCTGGTAAGTAACTTCTGCATGGAAGATGTGTCTGAGGTATCGGATTATTGGATAATTAATGAAAAGTGACGATTATTCCGCTGTTAGTAGTCTTATTTTTGCTATCTTATAGTGTGAGTTAGATTAGTGGGCCAATGTTTTATGGAACTGTGCACGTAAGTAGTTTCTTTTAGATGCTGTTTCGATGTATTAAATTGCATTCCGTTGAATGACCGCACCAGGTGAGAGCGCAGGACGGGACTTGAGAAATCCAGGCTCTGGTTCCTGCGCTTCTTTATTCCAGGTCTGGCATTTAAAATATCACAGAGACATATCGGATCAGCGCATTTGTTTTTCGACGTAATCAAACTAAGCCCAGGGTTTAGGAATTTCATTTGCGTGTTTTTAGCATGTAAAGACATCTCGTGTGCAAGCAGCGGAAAATTTGCTCTTTGCGTTTAGTAGGGCATTGAAATATGGAGTAAGCAGCTTTAGGGCAGTGGTTCTCAAAGTTCTTCGCCCCGGGGACCATTTTACTAGAGTCAAAAGGCTGACCGCCTGCATCCTACAGTCCAACGATTTTTTTAAAAATCAGAAATGAACAAATATGACCCGCAGGGTAAAATGTTTTTACTATAACATGAGGAGTGACTTCACCAAAACCATAGAATACAGTATTAAAAAGCATGCTAGAATGGTATTTACCGAAATGTGAGAGTAGTGTTATGTTGTAGACAAGGTAGGACTGTAAAAGTATTGGGTAACGTGCCACAGACTGCCTGGCTCATGCTCGCTGACCAAAGGTGGTCCACAGACCACACTTCGAGAACTTCTGCTTTAGGATTACCACTTTTTACCAGAGTCCAACCTTTGTAGCTTTTGAGACTGCAGTATACAATAAATCAGTGCATAATCAGTGCACTAATTTACTGAATCACTGAAAGCAGTTTTGAATAGTTCCAGATGACCATGTGATCCTGAATGCAAACTTTAATTGCAATTACCATTAATTTGCCCATTGTGACCTGTCTTCATGATAATCAAAAGCTTACAGTAACTGGTTAGAATGTAGTTATATTGCATTTAGGTTGCAACTAGATTATCATTAGATTATAGTTCTTAATATCCTCTGTGAACCTCCTTTCCATAATCATCTGAAACTGCTTGATTCAGACCAAATGTGAATGGAAACTGGTATGGTAAACTGGTAATTTTGTCACTTCATAGAAGATGGTCCGGATTGGCTGAGGAATTAGAATTACTGTAGAATGTGCTGACACTACATTGTATTATGCTATAGTCTGATAAGTTCTGCCATGTTGTTGCCATGGTTTGCCTTGTTGGGCCTGCATTATTGAACAAAATTGCATTGAATTTCATCCTTCTGGTACAGACAGTGGAAACACACCTGTGAAAGTATTGTCTGGTAAGATCAGGTATTGATGTGGTTGTGAAGCTTGTAGTCATCAATAATTATCTATGAATGAAACAAGGTTGCCATGTCCCACAGTCAGGTAGTTGATGAGCTTCTTGTAGTAATAAGCAAAAGTGGCAGTAGGCCATAGAAAACTGTTTGAGTTATCACACATTCTTTTTAGTTTTCTAGCCACGTTAATGTCTGATTTTATTAGATGTTATTTTTAGTAGTGCAGACCTTTGCATCTGAAGTAGCATTATGTTGACCAAACAATATTAATTTTATTTAATTTTAATTTCAAAAGCCCAGATGAAATGGCAGGTTGCAAAACCATGGTCAGGAACAAATCCTTCCTGCCAAATCAGTAGCCCACCATTTGAAACTATCTACCTCCAGATGTTGGTGACTCTCTGAGAATATCTTGGACTCTAAATTGAAAGTTATCACTTGCTGTCTGTTCATGGTTGATAATACTTCCTGTTGCCTGGCTTCATTGGGCACTCCCCCCTCTGTAGTAAAGAACATTCTCAAATTTCAGTTGTATACTTTATTGTACAGCAGTGAATAATTGCAGAATAGCACGAATTTTACAATCTAGCTTCTGTCAAGGTATTGCTTTCTGACTTGATCACTAGGTGGCAGCAGTGTAAACGTTAGTCTTGGTGAGCTTCATCTGTTCCTGAACGGTTCTTATTTGATCAGACATCATTTTCTGTTGTGGCAGTGATGACCTCGCGGTGGTATCATTACCACCTTTTAAAGTGTTGTTGATGTCACCATCACCACATTTTACAGTGGTGCCGAGTGTCATGAGCACTTTTTTCAGAGGCACTTTTGGTTTACTATCTGTTATCTTAGGTTGTTTTTAATCACAAAATATCATCAAAATTTTGGGCAGATGGTGGGACTTAAAGTTAGCTGCATAGAGAATGGGGTAGAGGTGGATAATTGTGTGAGTGGGTGAATGTAGTGAAGGAGAAATGAGGGAGCTGTATGGTAGGTTAAGGCAGTGAAGTTGAGGAGAAAGGGACGTTGGAATGGACTCAATACTATCTGGGGCACAGTTATGGCCTTAGTGGACAGCAGCACAGACTGTGTGAGAAAGATTTGAAGTGGCTTGCTGTCATTACGAAATAAAGCCTCCTACGCAGGGTATGGGAAAAACTTCTGTATACTGGATGTACATCTAAATCTAATTCGGAAACGTCTACAGTGCTGTTATCGTAATGCACAATGCATCCATCTGACAGTCACTTCTAAGCAAAATCAGAATCCACTGGACAGAGCCATGCAGCCAGGATACACGAGGCCCCTGAGACTCAAAGATGGGCTACTGGGGGTGGGGGTGGGCATTCCAAAACAGATGAGATTTAGGTCCTGAGCTAAACGAATTCACGGAACCAGTGGAGTGGACAGCAATAGGCAGTAAATTGCAGAGCTTTGGAACAAAGAAAGACTGAGAATTCGGTCATGTTTTATTAATACCATTGTAAGAGTCAGAGCATCCAGTGGGCGAGTGCAGTATTTGTGAACCTGAGGAGTGAGCAGAACAAATGATAAGTTGGCTGTCTGATGTACACTGTGTCCGGAAAAATTCCAAGGCTCTAAAATATGAATGAAAAAACTATAGTAGATAATAATCAATTTAAAAATTTAAAAACCTTTTTGATCCGTACATAATTACCAACAAAATTCTTTGTAATTTATTAACGGCCCCCGTTTAAAATTACGTCACAGTGACGTATTTGAATTTTATATTTTGTAAAGAAAGTTGCTAGAAAAATGGCGTTCGATGCTGCTGTTAGTCAGTGGCGTGTACGTCTCGAAGCTTGCGTTGAAGCCAATGGCGGACATTTTGAACATAAATTATAGTTCAATAATATTTCAGGATTAAACTCTTTTCGGAATTTTAAAAATCGATTAATGTTTACTAATTATTTTCATATTTACCGTAAAGCCTTGGAATTTTTCCGGACACAGTGTATATTACTTTATGAACTCAGACAGGTTTTAAATTGGATTCATTGTTCTACAGGAAACCGGTGCAATGATTGAAGTATGAGGGTAATGTGTTGGAATTTGGGTGTTTTTGTTATGGCCTTTGCAAAGGAGTTCTGAAGCATATGTAATTTGTGCAGACTGAAGTTGACTTGAAACTAGAGCATTAGTTAGTAGTCAAGACTTTCTTA